>OZ007517.1:7142741-7501905 GCA_963931865.1 Axinella damicornis
GTAAGAAAATGAGTTTGGTGTTGGTAATCATAAATCCAAGGCTGTCTGCATAACTCAACTCTCAACAGTCCTTTTTGGTCATCATGAATGTCTTACACATGTAGCTACATATACCAGACAGTACTGTAGCCTGTAGTCATTATTCCTGCTATATGATATTTGCATCGCCCTTGGAGTAACCTTGGCCTCTGTGGTCTAGTGCAGGTCCTGTGAATAGTTTTGTGACAGTGGTATTACTGGGATACCTACTAATACCAGTATTCACGAGCTACCACAACCAAGTCTACTAGCCCACCTGTAATTCTTGCCAAGTTGACTGGCTCCTGGGGTGTCTCTAATGGACTGGAAAGGTGGAAAATGGGCTGAACTATGAAAAAGAACACCCTGAAACATAATATTTCCTCGGCACTGCCCAGCTCTGCTGCGTGGCTCGAACCTACTCATAGCCATCTCTGCCTCGCATTGGCCTGCATTCATGCATCCTCATTGAAGTCTTTGGGGTCAAAGATTACGTACCATTTGAATCTTTCCACCTCAGAGAGAAAGCACTCACAATTTTCCAAGCCACTCCTAGAGCTCGATCTACACTTCCATCACCCTTCAGGGTATTTGCTAGTTAAGTTGAGGCAGTGGCCAAAGCTAGCCTCGTTTCCAGGCCTACCCCGTTTTTCTGTTGCGTTGCGGAAGAGCGGCGCGGCAAAAAACGGGGAAGGCCTGGTATTATCCATTACGTGATTGATGTCTGGTGGACATGGGGGGTGGCCCAACCACAAATAAGTTTAAAAACTGGCTGACAAAGTTGTGTAGGTCGTCTGAGAGTCTCGACTAACTGCAGAGTGTTCGAACCGAGACAAGTGGATGATGAACTGCTTCAGGACCTGCTGAAACGACTACGCCTCCCCCCCCCCCCCCCCCCCCCCCCCCCACATCCACCTTGCATCCACCTGACATCACTCACGTGATGAATGATACCAGGCCTTCCCCGTTCTTCGCCGCTCTTCCGCATCTGTGTATCATTTTCAATGCAAACCAAAGAACAGAAAGAACGGGGTATGCCTGGGAACGAGGCTAGGCCATAGCATGGTACTCTTTGCCATTCCAACTTGCCTGTGGCACAGATGACATTGGAGCCATTGTCTGTTGTTATACAAACCTGTTTGTTATCTGCCAGCTTTCATGATGCAGTTACACATCGATAAGCTGTCGATAAAAATAACGATCAGTATAGCTTGCGACATCGTCCCAACACTTTGTACTCCAGGTCTCTTTACACCATCCTCCACACAGAGGTTAAGTGTGTGTGCCACACAATGGATGTGCTTCCAATTGGTGCCCTCAAAGCAGTCACCATGTTCTCATCACATATGGGAATCGACCCTTGACTGGAGCACGTATCAGTTGTGGAAGAGTAGAATTCTGCTTCACACTGGATAGTTTCACGTGGGCACAGCAGTTTGTGAGACGACTTGGTACGTCGTAGTGACTGTCAAACACTTCGAACAACTTCCTGAATCCACGGCTTCGCTACCGTATAAATTGGTATCATGTCTTTTGCAAGGAAGTTCATAACTGCATCCGTTGACAGCTGCTGCCAGCATGGATAATAGAGCACGGGGAACTGGATTGGAAACGCGCGCGCCGCCCTATTCTTAATGTATGGAACGTCGGCACAGCCCTTGATTGAATGTGAGTTTTGCTGGTTTTTGTTGCCCCTAGCTCTCTCTGGTACCGCACAGGAACTGTTCTGCTGCCAGTGCCTGCTATACTGTGTACGATTGTGTTTGGTGTTTGTTAGCTGCAGACAGTGAGAATCCTGCTGAGGTTCACATGTCTCGCTTTCAGAGGTTCTCACTGCCTTCATCTCCGCATTGCTGCTTCTTGAGGTGTGAGAATAGTTTAGTCATGTTCCCGCCTTGTCAGCAGCACTTCACTTGCACAATCAGCAAATAGCGTCATCATTGCATGTCTAATGTGAAGGGCCTCTGGTTTAAACCCGAAGTATTTCCATGCTGATGACTTCGCTCTCAGTCTAGGCCCGAGCAGCTCACCGACTCCAGCTCCATATATCGTGTTTGTACTTGTAGCAATCGCTCCACTAGGTCTGCAACTACACATGGCAACTGGAATGTTATTGTAGTAGGTGGTGCTTATACCCTAACAGCATACCGGATATTTCCTCTGATGTTATGATTTCATACTAACCGGTTGGGGCCACTGTTCACCTTTTTGCCGACGCAATCCCCCTTTTTGCCTTGACCTGTGAACCAACAACTAACCATGACGTCATAATGACTGTGTCCCTGTGAAACGGTTCCAGTTAAATAGGTACTAAAACTGGTATACTGCCCACCCCTACTTAATTTGATGATAGACTGTTGAATTGCATTGTGCTCATAGTAGCTAGATGTGACTGTTGGATAGAGCGAGCTCAGAATGATGATCACACCCATATGGGCGGAGTTTGCTAACTACACTAACAACTAAGTAGACTGTAGTTGAAATGGGCCACGACCTTGCCGTTAGGTTGGGGGGCGCTCCCTATCCTGGCCTGCTCAATATTCCGTATGAGGGCAGAAGACTGATGGGTCACGATCTTGCCGTTAGGTTGAGGGACGCTCCCTATCCTGGCCTGCTCAATAGTCCGTATGAGGTCAGAAGACTGATGGGTCACGACCTTGCCGTTAGGTTGAGGGACGCTCCCTATCCTGGCCTGCTCAATAGTCCGTATGAGGGCAGAAGACTGATGGGTCACGACCTTGCCGTTGGGTTGAGGGACGCTCCCTATCCTGGCCTGCTCAATAGCCCGTATGAGGTCAGAAGACTGATGCCGGGTGGGGATGATATGCAGGAATCTGCAGTGACGTATAAAGCACCAGTCCACATTGAACTTCCTGCACACCTCCTGCTGGGTAGTGCTGGGTCCATGCACTCTAGGCTGGAAAGCCTGCGACTGTAGAGCTGGGTATTGGGGTGCTGCAGCTAACCCCCAGGGACCATGAACTGTGTCATGACTGTGCAGGCTTTGCATGGAGGAGTGATGCTCACTTAAACAGTTCTTGCACCTCGGGATTAACTTCACATGGCTGACAACGGCCCTGTTGTGCAGAGAAGGGTCCTCTATAGTCCAGACTAGTCTGTGGCTGCTCAGTGCCTGGTGCCTACATGTATGAGCCGTACCATAGGCCACCCATGTTGATCCCACGAAATTGCAACTGGTGTGTACAATGCGATTTTGGTACGATTCTGGTCCTTTGCCTGGAAACATTTTCACTAGCACCGCCACCATCATGTCACAACATTCCACCCAGATCAAGATATCTGGTACCGGCCCCTGGTAAGTGCCCTCTCCCCCCCACCCCATAGTCCTGTGAGACATGGTCGAGTCCTGTAATGAGCTGCCTCAGCCAGTAATGCCAGGCCTGATGCTGATTCTTCGCAGAATGTTGGCAGGCGCGGCATTGTTGATGAGCTGTTGCACCTCCATAGAAGTGTGGGGAATGCATGTGGAAATGCATAATACTTCACTGGCAAGTTGATCCTTCAAATGGCGCCAAGTCTCCTGGACTGTAATGTTCATGTGGAGCAGTTATTACCTTGCTGCTCACTCCCTCGTGTTCGTGCCACTTCTTGTGTAGCTCTTGCTGTACCAAGTCAAAGGCAACCATCCCACAAGGCTTATCCCCGATATTCATACTCTGGACCAGCAACTCCAAATGCAATAGCTGTTGCATGACTGATACTGTAACACAGGTTGTGTTGGTAAGAAGCAAGCTTAGTGATCAACACTTCCACTTCTGTGCTTTGATTTCCGTACTTGTTTCCACTTTTTCACTTAATCATTATGAAACCTGCTTGTCTTGAATATTATTCACAGGCCGCACAGCCTGGGAAAGAGGCTATAATGTTATAGTGAATACATTCTGGAAATGTTACTGGTATATGATACTAATTTGTGGAAATTTAAGTGCATACGTATGTATTGTTGTCATCCAGGTTTGCATCTTCCAGCTTCTAAGCGATCGGAAGAACACATCTCTGACACATCCTCTCAGCTCAGTGAAAAGCAAACTACACCTGAGCCTGGCGACCCTCAGTCAACGCCTGAGCCTGCTGAAATGTCTAGGCTGGTCGAAAGTGCAGTTGCAGTTAAGACGTTGTCCATCACTGTGGATCAGGACGCATCACAATCATCAAGTGGTGTCACGGCAGCCAACTCGGCATTTCTTACCGACCCTCATGATGTCTCGTGTTCTCAGCCAGATGAAGATACCACTGATGTGTCTGTGAAGCCAGAAGCCAAGAACTCCCATGATATTCCTGACAACCAGACGCAGGACTCAGGTGCCATTGCTGCCAAGGCTGAAGCAATTATAGACCAGGGACAAGCAAACATTTCTCCTGATTACCCCAAAAACCAACTGAAGGGTACCGGTCAGAACTTTTGTCACGACTCTGAGAGTGAATGTCTCATTGAGCAGGTGGAGGGAGGTGAAACCTGTCATACTGTGCCAGCCCAGACAGTGTGTGTGTTACCTGCAGGAGGGGCAGTAGTCGCTGATCAGGAGTCGGAGGAAACCTTGCCAGACATTCGTTCAGATGTTAGAACGTGTTCTCAACCAGATGAAGATACCACTGATGTGTCTGTGAAGCCTGAAGCCAAGAACTCCCACGATATTCCTGACAACCAGACGCAGGACTCAGGTGCCATTGCTGTGGTAGATGCCAAGGCTGAAGCAATTATAGACCAGGGACAAGCAAACATTTCTCCTGATAACCCCAAAAACCAACTGAAGGGTACCGGTCAGGAGAGTGAATGTCTCATTGAGCAGGTGGAGGGAGGTGAAACCCGTGATACTGCGCCAGCCCAGACAGTGCGTGTGCTACCTGCAGGAGGGGCAGTAGTCGCTGATCAGGAGTTGGAGGAAACCTTGCCAGACATTCACTCAGATGTTGGCAGTCACATTCCCGTTCCACTGGTGGGACGTGTAGCAGGTGAGATGTGATTAGAGCTTGTCTTTCAGACGGACTAGATGCAACAGACAAGATGAGTTTCTGACTAGCAACATCAATAACGCTCGTATTCAGCATTCATTTCAAGCTGTATCTCAGGAAGTGGGTGACCAATCACTTTGAAATTTGCTCTGTGGCAAAGGTCAAAGGACAGTGTTGTGATTTGTAGTGTTAATTTGAGTTTTTTGAATTGTCCAGGTTTTCGTCTGGCAGATTGCGTGTTTGTTTAATATGTGTGTGCTAAACTTGCATGCACAGATGCTCACTCTAGACAGGATTATAACAATAATCTACAAGCAGTAGGAAGTGTGAGAAAAGAGCGAGTATGAACTCACTAGCTAGCACCAAAGACTTTAACATGTAGACGAGGATTGCAGTTTTCTTTGTTAATTACCCCTCTGCAGATTTTCCTGTGCCTGCCAGAATAGACTACCTGAGCATTGCCCCTGGTAGTCATCTTAATGTCCTTGTGACGCAAGTGACGAGCCCGTCTAACTTCTGTGCTCAGCCTTATGGCCCAGAGTTAATCCAACTGATGGAAGAGATGGGGTAAGTTCGCAAGAGCAGCAGCAATTAATATCCTTTGTTTAGCCCACTCAGAGACAAATGTAATGGACAAAATCCAAATGAAGATGGCACGTGACGCAGTAATGCAGTCAGACAGAATGGCTTGTCGAAAGCACGCTGCTGCTTGGGCACTGAAGTGTCCATGCTCTGACTCCTAGTGCTGGCATGTGCGAGCTCTGGTAGTAGTTACTACAGCACCAGAAAGGAGGTTACACGTCAAGTCGCCGTTTCACGGTTCGATTCAATCAGCAAGAACATGTTCTGAGTTCTGGTGTTAGCTGCAGGGAGTAAGGTTTGCTCTATTCTATTTGCAGGCATGGGGTACTTTAAATAGCCAAAGAATCCGTGGACCATCAACCTTCGACCATCGATCATGTTGCGAGCATTCAGCACTAAGTTGCAATGTCGCACGTCCCTGTGCACAGTCCGAGTGAGGGCAGGCGTGAAGCTGGCCATGAGCTAAGCTCTATTGGCATGCTCCTTGGTTTGAGCGTAACTATACAACCATCAGCTACTTCATCACTGAGAATTAATTTCAGGCCGAAGGTTGATGATAATTTAAAATGGAAATTGGCATACATCAAAACATGTACTATTTTGCCATTTAATGCCTAGCCTACCTTCCCCCCCCCCCCCCCCCCCCCCCCCCCCCCCCCCCCCCCCCAATGGATAAAGGTCAATGCTAGAAGGCTTCTTAGAACACTTAGGTTGTGCAGTTTTGTGGATTTCGGTATAAAGGATCGCTTAAAGAAAGTGCCCAGTAAGATGTACTGCCACCCATGGGCGCTGTGGTATATGATACTCAGCTCTTGTAAGTTGGTCGATGTCCATTCTGATGGCATCTTGCCCAAGGGTAAGCGTTGAAGCAATCACCACAGCTTACTCCAGCCTCCGCTTACTCCAACCTCAGGTCCCTTCAGCAGAAGTTACAGTCACCAATTGCTATGTGGGTGTATCTGAATTTGTGTTGTCGTTCACTTAGGGCTCACTATGATGGCCTGGCGGAGCAGGGTGACCGTGGAGGGCTACTCATACCACCTGGTGTGGGGGACTTCTGCTGTGCACAGTTCACCGAAGATGGCTGCTGGTACAGGGCGAAAGTTGAAGCAGTAGAACAGCTCTTAAACACTGAAGGTACGTACGTGGCTCTATCCCATAGTGGTCTGCGAAACTTTAATATTAAAACAAAATTACACTAAGTGTACGTTGTGCTAATGCTGGGTCACATGACCTGCCTAAACCACAGCTTTAAACCACTTCAGGGCTGTAGGGTAGCAGTTTACCAGCCGTCTGTCAACCCGATTCCAAACCTGACTGTTAACTGATTATAGATTGGAATGCAATTGTTCCTAAATGCGGGATTAATTAACATCACGTGAGGTCAATCTTATAGAAAAGCTTTTACTCACACTTTGAAGCTTCAGAGAAGTCGAATGAAGCTCTACAGAGGTGTTACAAAGGTTTGACAAAGATTCTACATCATTAGATTGAACTTAGGTATGTTATTCTGAAGTATTTAGGATACAGTTTTGTTGGAAACGCTTACCACTGCATGTTGTGTGTACCATCTTTGACTTTCCTCGTTGACACCAAGGAGCAGCTCGGGAAGTGTCTTGATATTTATGAAGCCTAAGGGCCGCTGCACCTCAGCAGTTAGTGTTGTGCTGCTACTTCCAAGCGTTTAGAAGGAAACATGGCCAATAACTCCATTTCGCATCCCACCACCAACTTGGCTTCTGGCGTTTACTACGCTCCACCCTTTGAGGGCTTCAAGATCAAACTGCTGATATAAGCACAGACCAGATACAGCTAATTGCTTGTGGCTGTAGTAAAGCTTTGCTGTATCCATGACACCAATTGACGTCCACCACCACTCACAGCATATACACTCACAGCATATACATGTGTGATGCCAATTGGCGTTTCTATAATCGATTAATGTAGTCGCTAGATCTGTGTAGTCAAAGATGTTCCTGCACCATATTTGGCAATGTCGTCAATGTCTGAACCGTGGCCAGGGATCAACAATACCCAGCAAGCCAATCATTTCCATGCTCTCATACCTAACCTACAGGGTTGGTATCCTTGATAAGCAGAGGTATTGCACCACTCGTTTCACAATGACATAATTTTCAGCAGAAAAGTGTACGTGTGGAACCCTTCAGAAGAGCCAATACTCTGTTGACTGAGTGCTTACGCATTGTGCAATGGCTTAGCCATAATTTCAAGCATGCTTCAATTTACAAAGTGTTTGCACCTACTTACCACTGTACACAAGGGCACTTATGTGAAGTACCTCAATTGAGTTAATAACCAGCACAGCAGCAATGTGCATTCAGGGCATATAAGAGTGTAATTGATCCATACCAGTGGAATGTTTCACTCTGCTGGTACTTTTCAGAGGGAAATGAGTTACATCATACCCCCTGTGCTGTACTCAGGGCCAATAGCTCTGCAGATGGAGTGATTTACATGAGCTGTATATATTTCATGTTGCAGGTACTTCTTTAGTGACGATCTCCCACACTCTGGTGAAGGTGGAGTATGTGGACTATGGCAACCATGAGCAGCTGCCTCTTGCCTACCTTCGGCCACTTGAAGCTCGTTTCTGTCAACTTCCTTGCCAAGGACTTGTCTGCACGCTGGCCAATGTTGACCCTGTTATCCAGCCTCCTACAAGTGAGGAGAGATCAATATCCCAACGTACCTGGCCACCAGAATGTTGTAAATGGTTCATGAAGCTGGTTGTCGGAAAGTCCGCTGACATGACAGTTTTGCACTGCTGCGGACGCAATGAACTTACTGTTGATGTTAACTTGCCTTCAGATGTCTTGCTCAGTGCTGAATCACTGGCCAGCTTCCCAGTTCCTGCTAACTTGTCGAGTTACAGGCGATTGGTAACACTTCTCAGTCTGGCCTCTTTCATGGTATCCACTGGAATCGCAAGACTACGAGACCCGTCAGTGTCCTTGTTACTTGAAGCACCTTCATCGCTTTCTTCGGATGCGTCTTTGGCTACTTTTGAAAGTCCAGCATTCACTGTAACCACTTTGAATAGCGTGCCCACTCCTGATGATGTATTGGCCACTGCTGCTGCGACCTCCCCATCTCTTCTCCCACTGGATTTGCAGCATAGTGACAGGAAAGCTGTAGATCAGTCTGAAGTGTCCAAGAGCGAGCCTCCAACTAGCGACACAAGACCAGGCCAGGAAGTAGCTAGATTGCTGGACTGTAGTTTTAAGAGTGACGATTGTGATAGTGGTACTTTCCAGTCCACATCCAGTTCAACACCGCCTCTGCCTTCCCAGATGCAGCCAGAAATGATGTTAGAGGCTGTCCCTGCTGGTGTACCGCAAGCAGATGGGTGTTCACCCGAGACTGATGCAAGCTACTCGCTAGACAAACTCCCTGCACTCTTGCTTCAGTTGGGATCCTGTGATGACTTCACCCTCCTTATGTCCCACATCGTTAGCCCTTCGAAATTCTTTGTTCATCTCGTGGAAGAAAAGAGCGCCAGTGAAATGGTCGGTCTTACCGAAGGATTGAACCATCACTACTCTCAAGATGCCAACCGTGTCCCACTGCTTTCGGAGCAGGTTGAAATTGGCACTTTGTGTTGCATTCAGTCGCCTGATGACGGTCAGTGGTGTCGTGGGCTTATAACATCAGTGAAAAAATCAGCCAGTTCCTCTCCCACAGAAGTTCGCATACTCTATCTGGACTATGGTGATTCAGCTCAGACTACTACTGAAGCCGTCATGTTATTACACCACACGTTTCACCATTTTTCAGCTCAGTGTATTTGTTGTGCTCTTGATGCTGTTCAGGCACCTCATTCTTCTGGGACAAAGGTGAAGCAATCACCATTTGTTGATACCAGCACCCAAAGTGCCGTTGATAAACCACTCGCAGATACTACGGAAGACAGCGACCCTGGGTTCCGCTCTGAGCACGATGAATGCAAAGCAGTGTCTGTCGTTCAAACTTGTGAGCTGGGAAGATCCCACTACGAACACTTGTTATCAGACGATCTGCAGCAGTGGTCTACGGAAACTGTGAAGATTTTCCAGCTTCTGACCAGTGGGAAACCACTGGTAGCGGTTGTAAAAGTGGATGGTAAGTTTTAACACCACGTCTTTAGCCTAGTGTCATATCTGTAGAAACGGGAGCATACATGTATGTATGTATGATGTACCTAAAGTTGTTCCCTTGAATGTTTAGTGCAACTTTCTACACTACCTCAGGAGTACATAGTATCATTAAATAGCCTTCCTGTTGCGAATGTTTTCATGTAAGTGACCGAATTATGTTCCTGCCTGCATGTGCATAGATCAGGACTGGCCTGTGAAAGTCTCTGCCTTACATGTTGTGTAGACCATAGTGATTGGTACTGGGATGCCTGAGTGTTGGTACTGGGATGCTTCGACATAAGAATAACACTTAACAGACAATGGAGTCGTGAAACTACTGGTATAATATATATCAAGATATCAAGATATTAGCCGTGTGTTTGTGTGTCTGTCTGTGTGTGTAACGGAAGTGGGATGTTCGGGGGGCGGGACTAGACTAGTGACGCGAGACCTTCCGTACTTCACTGAACCTCGAACTCTGCGAAGGATGTTCGCGAACATTGAGCATAGGCTGGAATCTTCCAGAACAGCTGGCAGATACAATCAGGGAGCAGCAGTCAAAGCGGACGCAATCGGGGAGCTGCAGTTGAAACGGATGCAATCGGGGAGCAGCAGTTGAAGCGAACGCAATCGGGGAGCAACTGAAGCGGACACAATCGGCAAGCAGCGGCTGAAGTGGACACAAATGCGAAGCAGCGGTTGAAGCGGATCGATGCAATCAGGGATCGGCAGCTGAAACGGACGCATTCAGGGAGCACCAGTTCTGCACAGAGAGCTGTCTAGCGCCGGATTACTCACGTAGGCGAACGAGGGGGGAAGTAGCTGTGTTATGTTACTATCATAATCCTGTCGTCATGTCCCTGTGTTTCAGATGCTCAGTCTTCCCTACTGACCTTGAACAGTCTGGATGTGGTCACGGTGAATCTGTATGACACCACTGGTGAAACTGACGTGCACATCAACAGTGTGCTTGTTGAAACCGGGCTGGCTGAAACTATGAGTTAGTTACTGAAATGGTTACTCCCCAGTATCACTAACAGTGCCCAGAACTTGTTTTTTCCTAGCCTCGTTCCCGGACCGTTTTGGGAGGGAGAAACGGCCTGGCAACTTCCGCGAGTTCAAACTGTTTACGGACGTAACGTCACGGCTATTGCATACCTCATTCAATCAGTGAAGTCCACATGATACTTCTTACCAGCTGAGAACGGTCCTTTCCTGCTCGTGGAAGCAACTGTCAAGCAGAAGACGAACGAACAAAAGTGATCGTGCAGAGCACCTACACTAGAGCGATCGAGCGATCAACTATTGTGATGAATGGGCGTGACTGCGACGGTTCAACGCATGACGCAATTCGGTTTACTGTTGTCATGTGACAGCGAGCTGAAATCTGATTGGGACTTCCAACTCTCTGGCAGCGGAAGTAACAGTTTGAACTGGCGGAAGTTGCCAGGCCATTTCTCCCTCCCAAAACGGCCTGGGAACGAGGCTAGTTTTTCCCTGGTGTTTACCGTATAGTGGGAACATTTGGGGAGACTTTGATTTTGGTACTTTGGCCAACCATAAAAGGAGACACTAATACTTACTAATGCTGTACCAGCCCCAGGGGGGGTGGGACAAGGTCCGTGCGCACGTGGTACAATTAACATTCCATAGGTATAATGCACAATAATATACAAGAAGTATGCGGAACTAGCAGACTAGTAACAGCTCTAGCGCTGACTTATCGCTGGGGTTCGATGGGGTTCGATCGCTTTATTGACTTCCTACCTGATGCTAAACACTTGAGTGCGGTCGACAAGTCTGCATTCGCTGATATTCTCGGTGAGTCTGCATGGTCACTTACATAACTGCTCAGTACAGGCACGTAGTAGTGTGTAGTGGCTTATACCCAGTTCGGTCACAGTCTTTGCATGGAGGTTACTCTTCAGGATGCACTGAAAGCGCAATGCAGCCTTCTTTCACGGAGAAAAGCAGTAGAACGACTTTGCATTACGTCATACGAAATGACAGTGCACGTGATCTTGTCCTACCCCCCCTGGTACCAACCCCATCCAGTCAAGCAAATGCATCCGATTATATAGTAATCACTTCCTCTAGTTCACTTAGTTGTACTTCCTTTCAGTGAATAGATAATCATTCTGATTAAGCAACTGACTTTTGACACATAGACTGGCACATTTGAGCAGGTGGTCTTCCCCTTTGCATACCTTAAAGGTGGACATTCTCTGAAGAAGGTGGAGGCCTACAGCCCTGTCCGCAGTCATGCTGTTCCAACGAGCCCTCATACTCCACAGCAGCTGCACACGTGGAACCCAATGGAATCTGACTTCCTTGCTGAGCGAAACATCTATCAAATTGACGATGAAGACACAACATCAGCCCTACATGGTTACAGTAAGGCAGCTTCATGTGACACTAGCAATTCACCTTTGCACTTTTGGGACAGAGAAACATTTAACTGTATACTGCCTACTAGTCTCAAGGTCTAGTACAGCAAAGAAGCCGTGTAAAATACATTGCCCATTTCTTTCCAGAAAAGCAGAGAGGAGGCATTTTAGTTTAGAGATCCTTCTGTAGTGCTGAAATAAAGATTACAAATGTATCTGGGACACAGCGGATTTATGTTACATCCTGTAAAGTGTACATTAATTGGAGTGAGCCGTACGGTAGGAGCTTGCTAGTCTGGAGTAACCTCAGTCTAGCCACTAGCCCCTCTCCGCCAGGCCAGTTACATGCGCATGCAGCGAAGCTGCGTGCGGAAGGCGGAGAGGGTCTAGAAAACATTGCACTAGATTACGTTTCTCTGGAATGCCAATTACATGTACTGTACCTGTGAACCGGTGAATTGCCAGCTAGAGTTGAGGACAAGTTCTGTACCCTTGGAGGCATCCAGGGTAGCTCGAGTGTAGGCTTTTAGATGCTCTCCGCCGGACTGATCGCACGCGAGCAGCTCGGTTTACTACCACGAGAGTCATGAATAAAATTGGAATGAATCGCTTTGAACGGTGAGATCTGATTGGTCAGTTGAAACGCAATCAAGTGGAATGTTTGCTAGGCCCTCCGCCCTCTGCGCGGCTTTGCCGTGCACCCGCTTGACCGGCCGGGCGGAGAGGGGCTAGTGGCTAGACTGGAGTAACCTGTGTATCGTTTGGAAAATTGTTCAAGGTGGGACAAAATCATAGTGTGGCGAAGTAAGGGGGGGGGGGGGGGGGGGGGGGGGTATGAGCAGTCTAGCTTCTAGCCCCTCTCCGCCCGGCTAGTCAAGCGGGCGCACGGCGAAGCTTTGCCACGTGCGTGTGTAACTGGCCTGGCGGAGATCGAGGGTCTAGTGGCTAGACTGAGGTATGAGTTGCCTTGCATATGTATATGCTTCTTGAGTATCTTTGAAGAGGGGGCAGTAAAGACTCATGGTGGGGGGGGGGGGGGGGGGCAAAGGTGTAAGTTGCATGTACCTGGTGAATACATTTAACTTCATTTTCACACAGGAAGTACCAATCGTGTGTGTCGCTACTACACCTCAGGGAAGGGATGCCTTCTTGGGGACGAGTGTCCGTATCTTCATCTGCAAGAAGGTAATGAATCGGCACTGAATTTGCATTGTACATATGACGGGTACCGTGTTGCATAGTATCATATGCACCAGTCTATTGTAGCAGGGTTGTAGGTCATGCCTACCTCACTAATGTACGCCTTCCACATGAGTGTGTCCAAGTATACATTGGGAGCAATATTTGCTCCATATATACGTTTATGCACCATATGTACAGGTATAATATATAGCTAGCTTTGCTCGCTTCAGCTACTGCTCCCTAGTTGTGTCTGTGTGAGTCCGACCAGTTGACACAGAATCTGGCCTGGTCTCTCGCGTTCCTCATGGCATTTGCGTTAGCATGGCCCACAGCAGTTCTCTCATAGATAATAAAAACAGCTTTGTATGCAAACGTCTGGTCTCAGCTCTCGCCTCCCTCAATGACAGTTCTCTCTGCAGATGCCTCAATTGCAAGCTCTCACTGCGTCTGCATGAGCCCAGTGTAACTGATATGCCGACCGCCTTGTGCAATGGCGTCTATTGGCGATAAGCATCAGCACTCGGTCCGGGCTACATTAAGTACAAAGCTAGGTCGCTGGCTACAGTAAGTACAAAGGTCACTGGTCTTGCATCACCACCGAACACCTACTCCTGTTACACACACACGTACACATGCACACCCACACACACACACACACACACACACACACACACACACACACACACACACACACACACACACACACACACACACACACACACACACACACACACGTACACACACACACACGTACACACACACACACACACACACTGACAGTTCCTGTGTTGTGCGGGTGCACTTTGTGTATGTTATGCTCTGTAGTCAGAGATCTATTCCTATCTAGCTCCTATAATGTGTGTATTGTGGCCAGTCACATCAATACCACCTCCTATTTAGAGCACATCATTTGCAACAGCTCGCACTGCTTATGAGGATGTCTAGTTATAATCATGGTAGTCCCTACAGTTATGAAGTTGTGCTCAGAATAGTAACTTGGCATCAATCAGTACCTTCAATTGCAAGTGTACAACACGTGATACTCTAATTATAGCACTCTCTCTCTTGTTCAGGAATTCCTGACAAACAGCTTGAAGATACCTACGTTAAGCCCCCAGACGATTTGGTCCTCCCTGAGGTTGGAACGTGGGTGGTGGTGGCAGTGACAGCGATGGTTTCATCAACAAAGTTCTACGTTCAGATGCCTCTCGGAGCAAAATCACCACTATCCGCTGGATCAGCACTTGGTAACGTTCAGTAGGTATATTGTCATTCATTGTCAATAGACAATTTTCTTCACTTTCCTATGAACTGGTTGCCCTGATGTTGAGCTAGAATGTGCGTTCCTAGATATCTCATGTTTGAGTGCATTAATTAGCTCATTGTGTTCCAGAGATAATTATGTACCAGTGAAGTTTGATCCGTTTCCCTGGGGCATTGTTGATTATAGTTAGTACACAGGAAGTGACATCAGGTGGAAAATGAGCTGTCTATTTGTGTCCACTAGACCTTCACGTGAAGAACAGTGGCTGGCCCGTGATTAGTAATATTTCCCTATAGTCTCGTGCCCAGAAGGAGTTTGCAATAACTGCAGATAGCCATAGATATCGGTCAATTAACCGATTAATCGGTTATTGGTCACAGCACTAATAGACTGCCAAAGCATGGCTACTGTGAATCTCCACGCAGCTAACGGTCGCGCGCTGAATGAGCTGGCTTCACGCAGCATATTTGCGGTCAGTGTACCCACACGTTCATTTAAGTTCTCTCTACCCATCTCTCTACCCTGTCATCATGCATGCGATAAATTATCCCAGGCCCTCCCCGCTTTTTCCGTACTGTAAGCAAAGAAAACCTGGGCGATGGCCTGGGAACAAGGCTATGTTCTGCGAATGTGACAATTTCAAATTATGTGTCACGTACCTTTGGCAATTTTGCATCACCTGTTTTGGTGACGCAAATTTGGATTGATTTATTGGCCTTTGATTTGTATGGCTGCTGTAGTACAGTTCAAATTTTTTTCTTCTTTAGACTCGGAGGCAGACCTACTCCCTGACGATCATGATCTTGATAAATTGATTGAGGAAATGAAGTGAGTGTACTGTATTGTGCTCACCAATAGCATTGCACTTATTGTCTGAATTTTCATTATGATGTCACTTTTTGTTGTTCCGTGTACAGCTCATACTACTCCCGTCAGGTCTTCAATGACCGTGACGTGCTCCATCCTCACACCGGACAAACCGTTGCAGTGAGGTATTCTGCTGATCAGCAGTGGTACCGTGGCCAGGTTATGCAGTGTGTGGAAGCTTCTGTCCAGGTAAATGTTTAGGTACAAGCAAAGTGGGATTACACCATTTCTGTTACGTAGGTCATGTGAGCTGTATAAATGGCCTCATTGCCAGGCTCTTGTGTTGGGATGGAGAGCAGTACACTGTCTAGTTTGTGTTGGGTGACCAGTGGAGGAGGGTGAGGTATACAGGATAAGAAGCCTACCAGTGGAGAAGCACTGAGCTTTTCACTTGCACAAAAAGTAATTACCCTTTAGATAGATAGAAAGAAAGATAGATAGATAGATAGATAGATAGATAGATAGATAGATAGTTAGGCTATGTGGATAAAGAAAGACAGATGAATTAATTTTGGACATGCGAAGGCCTGGGGCTGGTCTCCCTGGGAGTCCTTTATTTTGAAGCTCACTAATTGATTGCCTCAAGTGCTGATGGCTGCTGTCAAAGGGAGGGTAGTTCCGGTGTACGTACATTATGTACTCTGAAGGATACTCCTGCTGTAGAGTGTCAGTCATTTTACTGCTGCTTCGTAATATCATAGTTATGTGAGTGTAAGTAAATTATCGGCACATAAATGGCACATTCCTTATAAGATAGTCGCAGGAGGGAGGAGGCAGGAGGGTGACAAGGGAGGAGGCAGGAGGGTGACAAGGGAGGAGGCAGGAGGGTGACAGTGGAGGAGGCAGGAGGGTGACAAGGGAGGAGGCAGGAGGGTGACAGTGGAGGAGGCAGGAGGGTGACAAGGGAGGAGGCAGGAGGGTGACAGTGGAGGAGGCAGGAGGGTGACAGTGGAGGAGGCAGGAGGGTGACAAGGGAGGAGGCAGGAGGGTGACAACGGAAGAGGCAGGAGGGTGACAGTGGAGAAGGCAGGAAGCTAGGTGACAAGGGAAGAGGCAGGAGGGTGACAAGGGAGGAGGCAGGAGGGTGACAAGGGAGGAGGCAGGAGAGTGACAGTGGAGGAGGCAGGAGGGTGACAGGGGAGGAGGCAGGAGGGTGACAAGGGAGGAGGCAGGAGAGTGACAGTGGAGGAGGCAGGAGAGTGACAGTGGAGGAGGCAGGAGGGTGACAAGGGAGGAGGCAGGAGGGTGACAGTGGAGGAGGCAGGAGGGTGACAGTGGAGAAGGCAGGAAGGTGACAAGGGAAGAGGCAGGAGGGTGACAGGGGAGGAGGCAGGAGGGTGACAAGGGAGGAGGCAGGAGAGTGACAGGGGAGGAGGCAGGTGGGTGACAGTGGAGAAGGCAGGAAGCTAGGTGACAAGGGAAGAGGCAGGAGGGTGACAAGGGAGGAGGCAGGAGGGTGACAAGGGAGGAGGCAGGAGAGTGACAGTGGAGGAGGCAGGAGGGTGACAAGGGAGGAGGCAGGAGAGTGACAGTGGAGGAGGCAGGAGAGTGACAGTGGAGGAGGCAGGAGGGTGACAAGGGAGGAGGCAGGAGGGTGACAGTGGAGGAGGCAGGAGGGTGACAGTGGAGAAGGCAGGAAGGTGACAAGGGAAGAGGCAGGAGGGTGACAGGGGAGGAGGCAGGAGGGTGACAAGGGAGGAGGCAGGAGAGTGACAGGGGAGGAGGCAGGAGGGTGACAGTGGAGAAGGCAGGAAGGTGACAAGGGAAGAGGCAGGAGGGTGACAGGGGAGGAGGCGGGAGGGTGACAGTGGAAGAGGCAGGAGGGTGACAGGGGAGGAGGCAGGAGGGTGATGGTGGAGAAGGCAGGAAGGTGACAAGGGAAGAGGCAGGAGGCTGACCAGTGGTATGAGGCAGGAGCTGTTTTGATGTACAGTTCTGACTGCGAGCATGTGACTTTGGGTTTGACTGCGACTTTGGGTTTGACTGCTATTGGCGAGGGACCGACATGGCATTGTGTCTGGAGCTTGCTTGCTCGCTTCGTGAGGCACATACGAGCAAAACGATGGAATTTGCCACATTTGTTGCAGGTTTGGCCTTTGGCAGGGCAGGGTTTGTCTCTGTGACACATGAGCCCACACATGCGACATTGCGTTGATCTGGCAGCTGTTGGCTGCGTTTGTTTGTCTGCACTGACTGTGGTTTTCTTTGGGTGAACCTTGTTCACGGTCACATTCACTGTTCCTGAGAACTGCTAGATTCCACTGGCTTGTGTCTTGCTCACTGACTTCAATGGACCTTGCATTTGCGAGAAGGACATCCATCACGGAGAACTGTTCACCTGAGCCGTTTGATGTACAGTTCTGAATGATTGTGGACTCGATCTGAGTCAAAAAACTCACAATTGGCTGCCAGCTTGCGGAGTCTGGTGGCATACTGGTCGACAGTTTTACTCGACATCTGAGTTGTGGTACGAAACTTGAAGATCTCATAGTCCAGGTTTATCCTGGGGGGAAAAATAGGTTTTGCATGGCTGTTTCGAAGTCTGGGGTCGCTTGTAGGATCGAATGACCAAGACTTAGTTTTGCCGTTCCATCAGTCATTCTTCAAATCCTCGTCACCAATATAATATTGTGTCTGAGTTCACCGTCCAAAGCCTGGCCTCAAAGTGTTGGCTGCCCCAACCTCTCCTGTCACAGTTGTCTCATCATGGTGCAGATTAAGGGTTACCATAGTTACGTGTTATTAAGCGCAAGTGCCTGTATCCCCACAGGAAGAAAATATGCACCTAATGACAAGTTGCACTTCATTTCAAATGACATTCCTCGAATAGGAACTGCACTTCATTTGGAATTATAGCTGTAGGATGGAGTTTCTAGAAGAATACTTGGTGCTTAGCTTGGGATGAGATTCGAACCTGCGTCTAACGGCGAGTATGCGCTTATACATAACTGGGCGGTGCTCAATAGCGTGCAACTACAGTATCTTAACATGTTTGTTGACTTTGTTTCTTCAGTACTACCTACGTACATACACATGTATGTGTAAGCAGTGTGATACTCTTTTCTAGGTGTACTATGTGGACTTTGGAAACATTGACTGGGTTCCCCAAACTGCACTCCGTGCGATCCAACCCGAGTTCATGCTACTTCCGTTCCAGGCTGTGGAGTGCCACCTGGCTGGGGTGCAGATGTCTGAGGAGGTTGCAACAGATTTGTCAAAGGAAAGGGAAGCAGAGTAAGTTCTGATGGTGGGACATGTTTTGAATAATTGCCGAGCACATTAGCATGAGGCACTGAATGGGGGATCTATTCTCATGGTATGCTTATGAACTTATGTACTTACCAAACACACGAGTAAGTACCTAGCACTGTCTATGCCCATACACAGCACTAAAACTTTCAATTTCCTCCTAAAAATGTTGGTACTCTATTTTGTACACTTGGCCATCAACTACGATCTGCTTCAGGCATTCTATATTTCTAGCCGAATATTTGTCAGTCCTTTGATACCTAACGTTGCATATCTGCAACATGAGACTTTCAGCTTCATGATGTCTTCATCTGGCAATGTCCTTGGAACGTAGGTTCTGCTTGAGCAGAAAGGGTGGGGACAGGGGGAGGTGGGTGGGTGCACCTGAAGGGTGCAAACAGCATGGGCTCTGCGGTAGAAAGGCTTGGTTGGTACTGGGAGGGCCATTTCCATCCTTTTTGGCATAAATGGACTTAGAAAAGTAGCCATCTTGCCTTGAAGGGCCTCTATTCCCAGGAGACGTGATTGAAAGTTTGTTAATTGATGGGTGTCGCTAAGTCACGTATAACACCAGGGAACAGAAATTAGGGTGTTTTTAAGTGTTATAGAGACTGAAAATGACCTCGATAAAAAACTTTGGACTTAAAGAGTTAATTAGTTAATTAAGTGATACTTGCTACTTTAATTAACAAATCTTTAGGGCCCAAGTTTTTTTTTCTCTAAGTCATTTTCAGTCTATAGAACACTTAAACATATCCTAATTTCTGTTCCCTGGCATTGCTGGGCTCAAACCTGCTCACACAGGTAATCTGCAGGCCTTCACTCAGTGTGCACGCCGCACGCCTTCACCCAGTGTGTCGACAAGAAGAGGTGGTCTGGTGGAAGGTTTGTCAGCCAACACTCTGTCACAAGTGCTTCCAAAAGCTTCTTTTGCGACCCTCCCCAGTGTTATGGTGTTTGTCCTTTATTATGCAATACTTGAGTTTCAACTTCTTAGCTTTTTCCCTGCATTGCTCACCACTTCATGCATATACATACATACATATTGCTACCCTCTCACCCTACTGTGCTTACACCCTTCCTACTGCAACTGAATTATGTCATAACCCCAGATTTCTATCTATAAGTTTGTACACTTCTTCATCCTTCCAAGTCGATGTCATGGAATAGAGCCTCATTGTCTTTCTCTCTAGCCAGCTGCCTCTAACATAACCATTTCTGATCGTCTCATTCAGTGTAGGATACTTATTGATAAGCATCATGGACACTGTGGTATATTCTTCCAAGGTGTCCACTCTATATGCTCCAGCATCTTATGGGCCAACACGTTGATGATTCCCGTCCCGTCCCGTCCCGTCCGGAGAGTTTCCATAGTAGCTCTTGAGAACCTCTGGGAATTTCAAAGCAATGCACCCATGTAGTTGAGCTGAGGGTATACTAATTGTATATGGATACAGCTGTAAAATCTACTACATGCTGCTATCATAACAGTTGCTAAGCGATGGTTTGGACAGTTGCGATGGTTTGGACAGTTGCGATGGCTTGGACTATCAAATTATGCTAAATGTGCAAGTACTGGAGGTTATTGCTTTTTATAACTTGTAACCTGTTGGATCCTGAAGATACGTTTTGTACTGCCCTCTCCATCTGGTTTGCACCTGGATCACTTCCATGCTTGTTATAGATACCTGCAGAGTCTTAGCTAGACAATAGCCTGCTTACTAAGCATGTTTCACTCATATCAAGAGGTGCTCCTTCAAACCTTGCTGTACTCCAACTGTGCCGTGTGGTAAAATTCCGTCAACGATTTACTTCGGTGATTCTTTCAGCCTCCAGAGAGCCTTACAGATATTTCCAGTTTATGATTTGCCTGTCCAGAAATGTGAAAGTGATCCTTACGAAAGAATCATATTGCTTGTGTTCATTTCATGGTCAAATATCAAAGGACAGTCCTATTTGTATCTCTTTGTATTGTTACGCACTAATAGGTCATATTAACAGCAAATGTTCGCAGACTTTCTGGTATGGGGAGCTATTATGATGTTAGTTCAATGTGTAGGATGTGCTGGGTTTTCCTCAGCGGGTCACATATGTCTCTGACTATGTTATCTCCAGACCTCAATAATTAGAGAGCAACACCAAGCGTAGAATGCAATATGAAATCTATCTAATCTGTTTATGGAGGGGATCACACCTGCTGTGATTAATGTTCGCCTTCTGCACTAGTGATTCCGAGTATGTATGTCTGATAATAGATCGTTTACTCTACGCACCATTAGCAATAAGCAAGGAATAGTCAGCTTAGTGTGTGACTAAATAGAGGACTGTTATGTATTCTTTTGCTGCAGGAGTGAATTCGAAAAGCTGGTGATTGACAAGATGTTAGCTGCTCAAGTTATATGGAAGTAAGTTTTAACTAGCCTCGTTCCCAGTCCCACGCCCAGCTTTTCGTCGCTTGCAGTACGGTAAAGCGGGGAGGGCCTGGTACATCTTCTCACGTGAGCATGATGTAATCGAAAAAATTAATGGCAAAATTTTCAGAACGAAGACGCTACGTTTCGCATGTTATTCAACCATCTACATGTTCAACGCTCGGTGAGTATGACAATCGCCCCCCACTAGCTAGATACGTGTGGTATTTTACCTCGTACCTTCGCTCTTCTTGCTGTTCTGAGACCCACGTACGCCCATGCCTCCTTCCGGTCTTTCTACCCTTGACGTCACTCACGTGAGAAGATGTACCAGGCCCTCCCCGCTTTACCGTACTGCAAGTGACGAAAAGCTGGGCGTGGGACTGGGTACGAGGCTAAGTTTTAACTATACATTCAGCTTAGGATTTAAAGTAGGCTTGAGTCAAATAATGTATTATTATTCGAAGGGCAACCACACTCCTGGTAGCAGCCATTGCAACCGGTTACAACTTGCTGGTAGCGCAAGCTAGGTATTGCAACTCATTAACGCACATGCCACGTGGCAACCACGCTCTATCGATCGCTAGCAATGGCATCCAAAGGGAATACAAGAAATCATTACAGCGCTCACAACTGTGCCAGCACGGTGAGTTTGGGCATTTAAGCATCAGTGAACGACAGCGATCACGGCCGTGTGGTCAGAATCTTTGTGTGCAACCTAGGTATTGCAGCTCATTCCAATTAACACACATGTCACGTGAGGACCATGCTCAGCCGATCGAGTCAGCAATGGCATCCAATTGGGAAGACAAGAGCTTATTACATTGCTAACAACTTCGCCAGTGTGGTGAGTATTGGCATGTAAGCGTCAGTGAACGATAGCGATCAAGGCAGTGTGGTCAAAATCTTTGTGGGGCCTTTGTAAGGCTGTACTGGCAACCACTGTCAAAGAGAGCGATCCAGCAATGGAGGCTGATGACACAACAAAAGCGCTTTTATATTCACCACGAAGGTGAGTTTCACCACAATTATTGTGTGGTTATGTCACTGCATGATAGCGATCACGGGGGTGTAGTCAGAATCTTTGTAGGCCATTCCAAATTAGAATTACATTACGCAGCACAATTTTTTCCCTACCAGGAGTGTAACTATTCCAGAATACTTCCTCCTAATAGTAATGGTCTCCATTACATGAGTGATATCGAGTTGCATGTGTGTGATGTCATCAACTTCTAACTGGACTATGTAGCTAATGGAGATGTGAAGCTAAGAGGAGACACCGGACTGCCCATGTGTACATGCCTGCTTAGCCTCGTACCTATACATTACACTCCTGGTAGGGGAAAAATTGTGCCGCATAAATAATAATTCATTCGAGTGATAGGAATGGCCTACGAAGATTCTGACTACGCCTTCATGATCGCTATCATGCACTGTCCCAACCGTACAATTTTGGTGCTGAAACTCACCTTGGTGGTGGAGATACAAGTGCTTTTGTTGTGCCATCGGCCGCCATTGCTCGATCGCTCTCTTCGACGTGGTTGCCAGTACAGTCTTACGAAGGCCCCACAAAGGTTCTGACCACACAGCCGTGATGTGATCGCTGTCGTTCACTGACGCTCACATGCCGAAGCTCACTGTGCTGGCTAAGTTGTGAGCGCTGTAATAAGTTTCTTGTCTTCCCTTTGGACGCCGGACGCCATTGCCGACTCAATCGACCGAACGTGGTCCTCACGTGACATGTGCATTAATTAGAATGAGCTGCAACGCTTAGCTTGCGCGACCAGCGAGTTGTAAACCGGTTGCATCGTGGCTACCAAGAGTGTGGTTGCCCCTCGATGTACTATAGGCTTATTAATATGTGCACAAGGATGTGGTTAATGTGGTAACTTTTGATGGTTCACATTGTTAACATCCAGCACCTGAAATCAGGCACCTCCAATCAGATTGAGGTATATCAAAGTCATGTGACTGCATAAACATTTAACCCTTTACCCCCGAGGCAAATGCACGGAAATCAATCGTGTGGTTACGAGACAAACTAATAAAACAACGAATTTTGTCTTGTGTTGATTCATTGTGCTGTATCGTGTAAACTAGCTGAGTTTAGGCATTGATCGTTAGACTCATTCTGCTTGAAAGCAAACCTGCTTCGTTCTGGATTTAGTCCCACGAGTTGACAGTGAGGCTGAGAAAGACACCTGTGGAAACGCAGATGCTCACTATGCACCCGAGAATGATGGCTAAACCACGGTAAAGGTTGACTGACAGTTCCAGCAGAGGTTTCCAGTGTGGGTGAGACAACTAGGTAGCTAGTACAAACTTGATACAACAACTTGCTCGTAGGATCTAAGCTGTACTATGCCATCATAAGTACACATTGATCGACAAGTTGCCGTTGATGGCCAATCAAATTGTATGGCTAAAAAGCTTGTGCCACCTTCCTCCTAAGGTTACCTGGAGTAGCGCTCGTGTTGTGAGTCACTTGGTTAGTGAACAATTTACATTGTGAAGCTCTAATGTGTAATTTGTTTGTTTCAGGAGCCGTGGCAATGCATTGGGACTAACTTTATACGATACAAGCGGTCCTGATAGAGATGCTGGGCTGAACGTTGGTGAGCTGCTCATCAGTAAAGGGGTTTACATGCCATGTGAAAGCAGCCCAATGCCATTTAAGAAACTTCATAATGTGTCGTTCCATACTTTGCCAGGTTGATTGTATCTGTTTGACAATATTCAAACCATTGTAGCAGTGAGTACTGATTTCACCTCACATTTTTCATCTTGGTATTTTATGCTCACACAATCAAATTAATTAATTAATGTTAATTTTGCAGTACAGATCTAGTATATACACATCAAGACCCCCCACATCAGGTGGTAGAATTTTCTGATGACTGCTGTCATTCACTTTCCAATTACTGTTGTTTACACAAACAACTGTTTTCTGCTTCAAGGGTGTTGGACAAGAAGTATGTTGTTGCATGAGCGATCCTATCCATTGTTACTGAAGTACTTGGTGTATGTAGATGCACGCGGCTTACGCGGCTTGGGAATGAGGCCATCAGTTTCAACAGCCTGTAGCTGGCCTGCATGCTTGTCGGTAGCCCTGCATGCTTTAAAGCTCACTGCATGCTAGAGACCCTGCTACCTGACACTGAACCCCCTCGCAGGGCACTAGAGCCTGCTACCTGACACTGAACCCCTCGCAGGGCACTAGAGCCTGCTACCTGACACTGAACCCCTCGCAGGGCACTAGAGCCTGCTACCTGACACTGAACCCCTCGCAGGGCACTAGAGCCTGCTAC
Source organism: Axinella damicornis (assembly GCA_963931865.1). Classification (NCBI taxonomy): domain Eukaryota; kingdom Metazoa; phylum Porifera; class Demospongiae; order Axinellida; family Axinellidae; genus Axinella; species Axinella damicornis. The sequence continues at coordinate 7,167,117 of OZ007517.1, forward strand.
CTGACACTGAACCCCTTGCAGGGTACTAGAGCCTGCTACCTGACACTGAACCCCTCGCAGGGCACTAGAGCCTGCTACCTGACACTGAACCCCTCGCAGGGTACTAGAGCCTGCTACCTGACACTGAACCCCTCGCAGGGCACTAGAGCCTGCTACCTGACACTGAACCCCTCGCAGGGCACTAGAGCCTGCTACCTGACACTGAACCCCTCGCAGGGCACTAGAGCCTGCTACCTGACACTGAACCCCTCGCAGGGTACTAGAGCCTGCTACCTGACACTGAACCCCTCGCAGGGTACTAGAGCCTGCTACCTGACACTGAACCCCTCGCAGGGCACTAGAGCCTGCTACCTGACACTGAACCCCTCGCAGGGTACTAGAGCCTGCTACCTGACACTGAACCCCTCGCAGGGTACTAGAGCCTGCTACCTGACACTGAACCCCTCGCAGGGTACTAGACACTGAACCCCTCACAGGGCACTAGAGCCTGCTACCTGACACTGAACCCCTCGCAGGGCACTAGAGCCTGCTACCTGATACTGAACCCCTTGCAGGATACTAGAGCCTCATGCTACCTGATACTGAACCCCTCGCAGGGTACTAGAGCCTGCTACCTGACACTGAACCCCTCGCAGGGCACTAGAGCCTGCTACCTGACACTGAACCCCTCGCAGGGTACTAGAGCCTGCTACCTGACACTGAACCCCTCGCAGGGCACTAGAGCTAGCCTGCTACCTGACACTGAACCCCTCGCAGGGCACTAGAGCCTGCTACCTGACACTGAACCCATCGCAGGGCACTAGAGCTAGCCTGCTACCTGACACTGAACCCCTCGCAGGGCACTAGAGCCTGCTACCTGACACTGAACCCGGCCCTTGCATGGACTACTGATCAGCACAATGATTATGGGGGATAGCTCCTAGCATGCAGTGAGCTAGCATGCAGTGAGCTAGCATGCAGTGAGCTAGCCTCCTAGCCCGCAGTGAGCTACATTGTATATCCTCCTATAATTATGGCAGTGGGCTAGCATGCAGTGAACTATATCCTCCTATATATAGCTGGCAGTGGGCTAGCATGCAGTGAGCTATATCCTCCTATAGCTGGCATTGGGCTAGCATGCATGCAGTGAGCTATATCCTCCTAGCATGCAGTGAGCTATATCCTCCTAGCATGCAGTGAGCTATATCCTCCTAGCATGCAGTGAGCTATATCCTCCTAGCATGCAGTGAGCTCTAGTCTTCTAACATGCAGTGAGCTAGTATCCTAGCTAGCCTCGAACCCAGGTGCAGAGCATCCTAGCATGCAGTGAGAATCTCAGGATCAGCCGGCTGGTGTGCATGATGTTGAAGGATGGTGTGAAATGTTGAAGCGATACACTCCCATGGCACACTCTACTACTAAACTATCATAAATTTCAATCTTGAGTCTTCAGTGTATCAGCTAGCACTGAACCCTGTAGTCGACAGTAAACAGTAGGTTATGTAAGTACTGGACTCAACATACCAACGTGTCATATTATCATGCCACATTTGGCTATGGCAAAAGCTATCTTCTTCATCAACTCGATCAGCCAACTTGTTCAAGGAAGTCCCATGACTATAATTACCGGATCAAGTGAAAACAGCCGACCACGTTGTATAAACCTTCACAAAAGAACAAATAATAATGTATTGGTATGTGATGGAGTGCATTGTGCAGGTGATGAGTGCATGAGGCTAGTGGAGCTGAGACATGATTGGACAAGAAGGGCACCTAAACGTTTGATATGCCCACCCCCGGCCTCCCAAACATACTCCCGTCTGCAATTCATAATCCAACAACATGATGAATTCATAGTCCAACATGATCACTTCATCCAACACAATCACTACCATAGTCCAACATGATCAATTCATAATCCATTCATAATAATCCAACATGAGTAGTCATAGTCCGACATCACTTCATGATCCAACATGTCTGAATCATGCAATGCCTCCAAAATTTGACGCATGTAGATGTTTTGTGAATCCAACCAATGCCAACTCCTGTGCCATTACGCCGGCCACTGATATCAGAGCCATTAGTATCTATTGGACCCACCAAACATACCCACAAACATGAGGACAAATTAAAAGGATAAAAAAAATCAAAAGTAGAAAAAACCTAGCAATTGACCTCCCATCCCTCCATGATGACAAGTCAGACACACTGAAGTATGCTGTCTCAGGAGCGTTGGATGGACATGACTGGGATCACAGAAGTCAATTGCTTTGCCCAGAACATCCTCTAGTTTCAGTGATCGTGGGAACTGCCAGGGGGGTTTCCTGCAAGGCACAAGACCAAGACTGGTGCTGTGCAGAAGTCAGTCTTACTACATTTAGAGAATAGCTAAAGTAAATGCTGTATTCTGATTGGCCAGTTACCCATTACTAAATGCCATAGTTGCGGGTTTTCTACATGTAGAAAACTCGGCCATACGGGTTTTCTATATTTAACAGGATTTGTACATGAGAACATGTCTGCTTGTAATGTTTTACAGCATTATTACAGGTTTACATGTTTATGGAATGCTACACTCTAAATCAGTTAGACAACTTGACCAATGGGATCTACGAGATTTAGAAACCCTCGGGCCCTAAGTAGCGCCCTTGCTGCGCTCGGGACGCTACAGCCCAGGGCCCTCGGGTTTCGCGTAGATCGCGTAGATCCCTTGGTCTCAGTGTCTAGAGCGTCATGCAGTCTCATAGCTTTGAACCCTCCCCCCGTCTAAGGCCCACCCTTCATAGCAACATAAGCTCAATGGAGGTGGCATAACAAGGAGACTTTAGGTCGATGCGCCCCTGGTATTACCTATAATTATATTACCACACCTGGGTAGTGTATATTACTGCATAACCATGACTCACTTTCACTTTATAGGATACACATTACATGAGCCATTAATTAATTAACCCATTGCACATGAAAAGAAAAAAGGAAGAAGAAAAAAAATGGAAGAAGAAAAAAAGGAAGAAGAAAAAAAAAAGAAAAGAAAAGGAAGAAGAAAAAAAGGAAGAAGAAAAAAAAACAAACCTAGCAACACACCCATCCCTCCGTGACAGGTCAGACACCGAAGTGTAAGCCTCAGAAGCGCTGGATAGGCGGTCCTGGAATCACAGGAGGCTAACCTGCTTTCTACCAGAACACCTTTAGCTTCGGTGGTCAGATGGGAACCGGCGTACTCATGCTGCTAGGCGGGGAAGTCAGGAACCGGTGTGTACGGAGTGGCCCAGACTCGTACTCGGTTATTGGGGAGGCGAACACTCAACCCCCAGGCTGCAAAGCAAGTGCTTAGCGAGTGTGCCATCCCGACATCCCGCCAAAACTTGCTACAAATTCAGTATTTAAACCCCAGCTTCCGGTTGCGCGCGCCCCTCGGGTCAAAGGTCACATATGAGCGCGACAGTATGAATGAGGCTAGTTAGCTACTAGCCTCGTTCCCAGGTCGCGTGGAGGCGAGAAGACGCGGCCTGGGAACGAGGGTAGTTAGCTACTACATGAATAACTCCCCGTCGTTGCGGTGGTATAATTATGTCAGTGTGGAGCTGCAGAGGCGGCAGTGGGTTCCAGTCGACCAATGGGACTGGCAGCTGCTGCACAGATACTGTGAGCTCGTGAGAGGAGGACGCTCCAGAGTATGAAAGACCATGTGGGTCATCTAGCAGTCTGTTCACTGAGCTTATAGCAGTGACCTCACTCTCAGGCCATCCCTTTGTTCACTGTTTCACAAGCAGTGAATATCTTGATGGAAATCATTAGCAATCAAGGTAGAATTGAGTTACCAGAGTGTGGCAGAGACCATGCAAGCAAGTATTGCATCCACCTCTATGTGCTGCACACGCACACACCATATGCATTATTATTGCTCTACCAGTGACCTTCGCACACTTTTATACAGACGTCTTTCCATGAGATTGTCAGAGGAAAGCGATAAACGATGGCCGTTGCTTTCTCCCACGATGGGTATGTTTAACTCTCCTCAACCAAGGGTGTATTGAGACTTAGTCCTTAACTGTACTTCCACAATTTTTGGGATGTGTGTTCTTCTTGGCCTCAGATTAGACCTCTTGCAAGGAGAAGGTTCTGGGAACCAGACCCGGGAGAAGGTTCCGGGAACAAGATCCCGCTTTCAGGTAGTGGGTACCTGTACCAGATCCTGCTTACACGGAGGAGACCCTAACTTGAAGTGGGGATCTGCTTTCCTTTGCAAGTGGGTCAAAGTGGGCGTGGTTCCCAGCAACGTCTTGTGAGCAGTGTCTGGTTCCCTGGACCTCCTTGCAAGCGGGTCTGGCTCCTTACAAGTGGGGGTCTAGTAATCCCGAAGGGGGTCTGATCAGTAGGGTCCTTAGACTAGTGTACATATGTCATCTGTTACTTGTATGGTGACAAGTTGGGACAGCAAGTTCACCAGACTTTCCTTTCCACCATGTGAGATTGCTACAGGTGATTTCACAGGCCTCTCTCTTCCCGTTTAGAGAGCTCATGGCTAGTGGCCATCTCATCCATGAGATTGTTCTGTGCCACACTATCCCAAAGATGGAGTGCTTTCAGACTCTCTCTGGCCACCATGGATGCACCCCCTGGTGCCTGACCTTTGACCCCTGCAAATCCCACATCCTCTACTCTGGGTGTTTGGGAGGTACTGTGTGCAAATGGGATGTACAGGTACTTTGTACGGAACTTTGAACTTTGACCATTGTGAGCAAATGATAGTTATGTCTCCTATGTACACTCTTGTGTGCACGCACATACACACACGAACATGCACACACACACACACACAGACTGGATCATGCTTGAATACCTGGAACTCTGGAATCGCATCACCCATAAACAGCATTGTATTCCTACGATCAAGCCCTGACCACATGCTAGTGGCGCTAGACCACAGACTGTTCCTTCGCTGTGCGGACAATCTCACTGCAGTGTGGCAGACAGACACCGGCTGCCTCTCAAGCAAAGTCCGGTGAGTCATTGACTCTGTACCAGGGGGTCAAAGTTTGCAGCTAGTCAGCGTCTTCAAGTGAAACCAACTTGCTCCTGAAAGTTTAAAACCCTTGAGAAGATTCCTTTGCTTTAACATCCCATTGGCCGATATAGGGGTAACAGTTTGGCTGATGACAGTTTAGCCTCGTTCCCAGGCCTTCCCATCCCAGCGTTTGTCACTTGCAGCACTTGTCATGTGCAGTGCTGAATACTGCAAGCGACAAATGCTGGGGTGAGAAGGCCCGGGAACGAGGCTAATAACACTTTCGTGCAGGCTGGTGCTCATCACCCTGAGAACAGTGTTGTACTGACTGCAATTACAAATGTATACACCTTTGACATGTCGTGTCTGGCCACTGTGACCTCACTATGATGTCATTATGATGTCAATATGGTGTCTAGTGGGTGATGCTAGGTGATTTCTCTCTCCAGCCATCGAAAGCTTACTCATCGTAAGAGATAAACTGGTGTAGATTGTAGAGCTTGTTCTTGTGGGGTTTGGGTTCCCCTGTGTGTTCATGTTTAGGGGGTCTATAGCTTCCCCTCACATTGGGGAATCGGCAGTCTAGCCACTGGACCCTCTCTGCCAGTCTGCGCGCATGTGACTGGTCTAGCATGCTAGACTGGGGGACTGGTAGTGGAGTACATGTGTATGTTACATCTGACAACCATTGTGCCTTTGTCCCCACAGCCGCACCACATATAGGTTACAGATTTATCAGTGTGGGAAGGATCACGTTCCTAACCTGGAGGACAGTGAGTGTGTGAATTGGTCACCTTCCCATCAACCCTCTTTCACGTACGTATGTGTGTATCTCATTTGTACAGCTTCTCACTTGCTGCTCAGTTTGTCGGCTCGTGTGTACGGCCCGCACTTGTGTACTATGACGTCTGTCATATGCATTACCATCAGCAAGGATGGGCTAAGCCACCTCCGTGTCTACTCTCTGTTGCTGGAGTGTCTGTTGTGCTTTACAGCTCAACTCAATTATTATTAAGTATGTAGCCTAGAGCTTGTTCCAGATTAGCCTCGTACCCAGGCCCCGCAACAAGATGGGGCTTGGGTACGAGGCCCAGTTCTGCCAATTTCTCCTCTTGAATATTTGTTTTGAATGCTTATTCCTTCTGTCACAGTCAGCCGTGTTGTCAATGTTGACCTCTCCCTGTGTGGCATACCTGCTGCTGGGCATTGCAGGGACCTTCCGTATGACCTGAGTGAGGGGCAGTACCTATTAGACCAGTGGGCAAATTATAATAGCAGCCTAGCTTTCCTGCCCAGAAAATCATTGTCTGAAAAGGAGTTGATTTAGGTAGCATTGAGCACTGCAGTCACATGGACTTGCATGCTAATTTGTGTATAGAGATGGCTATACAGTATCACTGTGCATACTTTATACAGGCATGCTCTTCCGAATTTAGCACTTCTCAAGAACTCCAGTTGCCAAGATACTTGAGTTTGCACCAGAGCCCACTGACCAAAGTTCCAATGGTGGTGAAAGCCTAAAGCATGGTAAGTGGAGAGCAAGTTTGCATCTGAGTACAACCGTTTACCCCCCCCCCCCCCCCCCCCCCCCCCCCCCCCCCCCCCTTTTCCACTTGTTTCCAGCCTGTCTGCACCCAGAGCTCCAGCTTCCTCCTCTAACTTGGCACTCTGGGAACCCCAGAGGGGGTGTCAGGGGGTGTACATTGGGACACAGACGGGTGCTGTTGTGCACTCGGGCAGGAGAGGGAAGGAGGAAGAGACACTGGGCCTCACGGCCAAGTGGTGCAGTGGTGATGATGTTTTCTAGCATTCAAGCCATCACATTCCCAGGCCTTAATTCTATACCTCCAGTATTGATCGCTTACAGTATACTGTAAGCGATCTTGTAGGAGGACTGGGAATGAGGCTTATCACATTGCCATGGTGATAGAATATTTTCCCTCCATTTCAGTAACCATTCTTCACTGTATAATTTTGAGGTGATTAAGAACATACTGATCTCCGCAATGGGGATGTCATTATGGAGGTGACTGTACATCCACATTTACATGTACTTGAATTTACTGCAATTGATGCGTACAAGTCGTGGTCTACTTCCTAGTTCTCCTGGGAGGTTTTGGAGGCTCCTCTTCTGAAATGTTCTCCCTCTCTTCCTCACTCTCACTATCACCGTCATTCTCCTCCTCCTCCTCCTGATCCTCCTCCTCTTCATGTTGCTCCTCAGAATTCTCACTCTCTGTGTTGCTCAGTTCCCCGTAAGGCGACTACTTTCTGTTGGGTTTAACAAGGCGGTTGTAGCGTGTCTTCACTGAGGAGAACCGGTGTAGTTTCAATTTGAAAACAGAAGTCTTCTTTAATTAAGTGTTTTTTGGCGGTCTTCTTCGATTTCTTTGGTTGATGTTGGGACAAAGTGTCATCTTGTGATTGTGGATGTCCATGTTTTCTGTATCTCCTAGATTGTCTTTCTGGTGTAAGCTTGCTTTCTCTGGCTTTCCTCCGCTCGACACTTTCTCTTTTTGCTTGGCTTTTCATCTTCCTCCTTTGGTTGTTCAGTTTCCGATTCATAACCCTGCTCCTCATCCACACGGTCTGCTCCACTCTCTTTCTCAATCTCCGAGTCTTCAGAACTTGAACTCAGCAACACTTGCTTTCTTTCTGCTACTAGAGGTGGTAGCTTTTCCCACATCTCTCAGTCTCTTCCTCCTCCTCAGTCATGTGTTGCATGATATGATCCAACAGGAATGTTATTTGTTGTTAAAACTTGGATACAAAAACTGACTATGCTACTCATCATGAGATCTTCCGCAATTCATTCTTCAATGGAACTGCATGATGTCAACGGCTTATCTCTTGGAACTTCAACACCTGTATGGACGATTACAATCAGCAATAATCATGCACATAAAATGCAGAACAAGAGTGCAAGGACACCTGAACTCAAGTGAGTCTCATAGTCCCATACTCAAGCACCATGGATTAACTCACTTTACCCAGACAATGTACGGGAGAAAGGATCATAGTATTTTAGTGGCCTCATCAGCCTAGCTGTACATTTATGCTACTAGCCTCGTTCCCAGGCCATCGCCCAGCTTTTCGTCGCTTTCAGTACGGTACTGCAAGCGACGAAAAGCTGGACGTGGGACTGGGAACGAGGCTACATTTGTGCTGTATTCAGAGAGTTGTGGCAGAATGCTTCAGCTTCGATTGGGCCAGATTTGGAAAGTAAATTCACAAAAGTACTGTAGTCTTGTGAGAGTGCTGACATGCGAGTGCTTATATGCCCCGGGGGGGGGGGGGGGGTCGGACATGACGTCATTATACTCCAAGGGCTGCATGATAAACACGTGACTCAAAGCATAGGCCTTCCACCCACGTACAAAGAAAGCCATGGCTGCGTCTGGCGTCTCGGGTGTCTACTTCGTTCCTAGGTCTTTGCGGGTGCTATTTAAACCTTCTGAAAGACGACGCACCCAACGATTGTGTTTGTGTGTTGTCACTGGGGCTGTCGTTGCAAACTCCCGAAATCGTCGAGGTTCCCCGAGGTTCACTCAAGATCGCAGCACAATGCACCAATTCGTTTGCAAACAACTCTTAAATACACTGCAGTTAGCTATCGTTAGACAACACTGCGAAGATAAATTCTCTATGGCAAACGCCATAGTGAAGATCAGCAACGTCAGCAAAAAATGTGGTGCACGTGAACACACGTGGCCACTATGACATCATGTCCGACCCCCCCTGTATATGCCCCACTCTTGCCTCAATTCCCTGTATAGGGTCAAAGTTTACTCTAATGAATGCCCACCAAGTGCTGTAATGACCTTGCAGATGCCATGGGTGTTTGAGTATAGATATACCTGTTGTTTGGAGCATGTTGAAAACAGAAAAACAGTTTCACTTTTCATTTCATTTGACCACATAATTATTGTCAAACCTGACAGGTAAACTAGACTATTTGCTACTGAGGACAATCTCAGCAAAAAAGGTAGTTATGGAGGGTGTGGCAGAGGCTAATTAATGAGCACAAGTGGAAGCACCCAACCCTCCTCCTTGGTGATGAATATGGCAAGCCTTCTCTTCAAGTGCAGACTCAAGTTCAAAACCATCTCCCATTGAAGGAGATTGCTCCCTGGATTTCCCAAGACGGCAGAGAGCTACGTAACTTAGAGTAGCCATCTTTGGCAACTTCAGTCAATGTAAAGACAGTATGGTACTTGTACATGTATTACCTCGTTTCCCCAAGAAGTCCAGCCAGAAAGCAAATTTCTTGCAAAGAGCTCCAAATAGTACTTCTCATCAGGGAGATACTTCAACAAAACATCTGAAAAGGGAAGATTGTAGGCTATAGAATCTTGACTAAATTTCAGGTTTCTGTTGCTATGACAACGACAGCCTCTATCCATCCGTCACCAGGTGAACAGGCTACAATGGCTTCAATGGGAAATCAATTTTGGGAGGCCATAACTCCAACACTGTGCATCCAATAGCCTGGGTTCGAGGCTGTGCATCCAATAGCCTGGGCTCAAGGCTGTGCATCCAATAGCCTGGGTTCGAGGCTGTGCATCCAATAGCCTGGGTTCGAGGCTGTGCATCCAATAGCCTGGGTTCGAGGCTGTGCATCCAATAGCCTGGGTTCGAGGCTGTGCATCCAATAGCCTGGGTTCGAGGCTGTGCATCCAATAGCCTGGGTTCGAGGCTGTGCATCCAATAGCCTGGGTTCGAGGCTGTGCATCCAATAGCCTGGGTTCGAGGCTGTGCATCCAATAGCCTGGGTTCGAGGCTGTGCATCCAATAGCCTGGGTTTGAGGCTGTGCATCCAATAGCCTGGGTTCGAGGCTGTGCATCCAATAGCCTGGGTTCGAGGCTGTGCATCCAATAGCCTGGGTTCGAGGCTGTGCATCCAATAGCCTGGGTTCGAGGCTGTGCATCCAATAGCCTGGGTTCAAGGCTGTGCATCTAATTGCTTGAAGTCATAGACGTAGCATATTCACATGGTGGTGACCAAATGGGTAATTTGTCGTTATCAAAGCAATAGAAAAGATGGCATTTCTTTTAGCTGAGCAAGGTCTATTCCTGTATAGAGCAACACAAAATTGGAGGTATGTACGTATTGTCTCAAAACTAACCATGCATGTGACCAACCTCCAAGGTAGGGTTTCTGAGAATGGATGTTGCTTGGGACGCCGACAACAACGTTATGATATGGAATAGGGATTCCTGAGGAGAGTTCACCCAATTGATCGCCAGGCTTAATGCAGTCCTGCATATCACAGTTGGTATCATTGGTATTGCTCGCTGTATCGAGCCTTATTACTCTGCATCTCTTAGCTTGTGGGGCATCAAGTTCCGAGTCTGAGCTACTGCAGGTGTGCACGCCATCTTGCCTTCTCACTGCTGTAGTACATGATGGGAGTCCTGTCACACAGCTGTGTGGGGGTTCCGTAATGTCTAATAGCTCCAGGTTATGAGTACTTTTTGGTACGATACTTTCAGATGAAGTGTGCTCTGCACTGCAGTGCAATTGGCCTTGCTCTGATGATCTAGATGATGCCTTGTGGTGCAGTAACGGTACATGTGACTTTCTCCCGATGAGCAGTGTTTCGTACGGCTTTTTGTGGGTAGAGTCCATTTCAAACACGAGGTCACCGTCTGTAGTTACCTGTGGTGAAATAGAAGCACAGTCCTGTATATACGTATATACATGTAGAGGGTACATCCCCTGTCATTACTGTGTGTTGTGTTGTGTGTGTGTGTGTGAGCGTGCCTGTGGGTGTGAGCGTGCATGTGTGTGTGGGTGCAAGTGTGGTGGTAAGCCTTGACCAAGCTAGCCTCGTTCCCAGGAACTCGGTAATTGGGGAGTAGACTAAGAGAGCTCTGATTAGCTGGCCATATCTACCCGTCTGGGATTAGAGGGCACGGAATTGTAGTGGTAAGCCTAGACCACGCTAGCCTCATTCCCAGGCACTCGGTAATTGGGGAGAAGAGTGCCTGGGAATGAGGCTAAGACCACGCTAGCCATAAAGTCACTAAGTACCTCAATAACATGGCTAACTACACACAGCTACCTATGTACCTTAATCCAGTGCCACTCCCCAACACAGACAACCTGCCAGGAAGGGAACAGCACGTCTTGCACAAAATGGGCCAGCTTCCTCTTGTTGGTCACCCACACAACCACCAGTGCCCCAACGGCAGCCAGACTGGGAACTGGGAGACCCAGCAGCTGGTCTGAGGAGAGCCACCTGTACCTTTGTTATGAAGTGTGTGTGTCATTGTCGGAAAGGACACTGGCAGTAACCAACAAATAATGCCAGGTGCAGTACGTGTTTGCACTGCCTTGTATGTAGATGCTGTCAATGAGCTGGTAAAGGAAGATAATACATTCCTCTTCAACTTACTTCTTTCCTCTGATCGCTGATCGGTTCTCCCAAGGAGGGTCAATCACAATCAGGCTGTACTTCCTAGTAGCTGAAGACATCACAGTATACAAACAGGAGTGAAACACTGGACATAAAAACCACTCGGTCTTGGTCCCAGACCCAACCAACCCCAGCATGTATACGTAGTATACGATATACGGTACACGCTGGATGAACGGTCTGGGAACGAGACTAAAGTTCACCCTATACTGGCCTACAATGTGCACCATCACTGAAACTAGAGGAACAATTACTTCACATACATACGCACCACATAGCAAGCATATTTTGCTGATGTCAGACAGCAGGAAAGAGCTGCGGCTCGGGAGGAGAAACTTCCCCCCACATGTGGTGATGACAGCACTGCTATCTGCTGGATTGCATACCACCCTGCCAAACACATCCACGTTAGTATCAGAATCTGCAATAGAAGATTTAGATCACAAGACTGATCAGAAATCAAATGCAACCATACAAATATATCTTAGTACTGAGCACCTTAGCGTGAGGCAACTGATCTGTCTGTGTAGACTGATCTCAGCTAAGGTTTGCATATGTGGTGATAGCTAGTCATGTTAACGCATGTGTGAGAGCCCTTACATGAGGGTCTTAAACACGCACACTGGAAGCCAAGGGCACGCAGTGCTATAATCACGCAGTAGCAAAGATAATAGAGGGATTGGAAACACGGACTGAAAGTTCCATCAACACAACACAATAGCACGCAGACACTCCGTGTTGTGCACCGTAGAAGCTAGTGTATAAACTTTCATCTTTTATTGGCAGCTGCGGCGAGATTGGGACCAAGAGAGGGAGAAAGAAGGCTATTTTCCAGACTTAATTCATGAGTTCGTTGATGGGAGGTAAGGCCACAACTTATAATAATATTATAATTGTTTCCTGTCACCCGCCCACATCCAGTTTCGGCACCGCATCCTTACTTTTTATAGTCTCGTCCCCAGACTTACGCCAAGGGCATTCACAGTCTGGGAACGAGATAGGACCTCGTGACTCGATCTGAAACGCACCTGGCACTACTGGTCAGAACTAGCTAGAGCACATTTCGAGGCTGGTAGCAGCAAGTTCGATCGTCGCGATGTTTGTTTCCCTGTCTGTAGCGGTTGCGCTTGGGAGGAGGCTGGTGCAGTGGACAATTGTAGACCTCCAGAGTGAAGACAGGACCTTCCAGGCTCTTTTCAATTAGATCAAGGCAGGGAAGTTTGACAGTATTGAAGTCGGTGATGAACTCAAACGAGCCACGCTGTTGCGTGTACTTGTAGGAAGTGACAAAGACAAGCTGATGGTCACCAGTGCCAGTCACTCGGTGTGTAGTATTTGCGAAGAGTTTGGAAAGTACGAGAAGTTTCTTGTTCAACTCGAAGAGGAAAGTCCAACTCCCTGTACCTCAGCCAGCCGTCCAAATGCCTTCACTGTCATGGCTACTGCTCAGAGACAGCTACAGGAGGGTGACGGTGGAGTGCCGTTCAGCGTATCAGTAAAGACAAACAAGGATAAGCTGTTCAATGTCGCTCCACTATTGTGTTTCGTACTACATTGTACATATATATACTTGTGAAATAATATTTTTTAACCTAATAATAATAATAACCGCCCGCCCTCATGGTGAAATGGTTTTCAAGGGGACAGGAAACAAGTATATTATAAGTCGTGGCCTAAGCGAAAATGAAGTTCTGACGGGAACAAAAAGTAATGTCACTCTGTTGTTATTGCAACAAAGGAAGCTGTTGCTCCTCCCTCTGATATCAAGTCATGATAATAAACCTGGAGAAATTGACAGAATTCATCAACCGTTTCTGTGCTTGCTGAATAAATGTAGCCTCGTTCCCAGTCCCACACCCAGCTTTTCGTCGCTGCTTAGTACGCTTTACTGTACTAAGCAGCGACGAAAAGCTGGGCGTGGGACTGGGTACGAAGCTAGAATAAATGGGTATACTGTTGTCCCAGTACACGTGTACTGATTCCCTGATTGGGCGTTGCTTGTATGAAATGGACATGAATATATCTTTGTTATAGTCTTTCTCGGTGTTTAATTGTGTTCCAAGAAGTGTAATTAAAGTCCGGTTTTACCGTAGCACTAGTTTTCCCTCAACTTTCTGGCCCTCTCACGGGAATCACTATCACTCAACTTCACTTCATTCCCTGGAGTGCTATATCAGTTCTGAAAGTCTACATCCCATTGGATACCCTCAGAGATGAGACCACCACCCTACCGGTCTCCCTGTCACTATCGCTGGGATTGTCAAGTCCCTCGATTTGGTACTAGGCAGAATTGTACAAGCAAGGCTCATGTGTATTATAGCCTTAGCCATGTGGGTGTTGGATTACTGTGGAAGTGGGAAGCACAGAAAGCTGGTGTTTTGCAAGCTACTTTTCCAGTCTCCTGAGTCCACCCCTGACGTAGAATTCTGCCTCCAGTTTTCTAGCGACTTCTTCCGGAAAGCTTCCTATTGTGGGAAGGATCGAGCTACAGGACAGAGCACGAATGTATCATCCTCGAAGGTACCCACCCCTCATATGCTGAATACTGGTCAAGATGTGGTGAGAGCCATTGACAGAATGAACAGCAGCAAACCGGGCCAAGGCAATCCTGACGACAGGTTTCTTTTTAGCCTTGCTACCTTCCAGGAAAGGAGATCCTACTGGCACATATTATGTCCCTGTATGTACATTAAAAATGTGACACCAAGTACCTTCTGTACCGACTGGGCAACAATAGCGGCTTACGAGGAGAACAGAACTCTCAAGCTCCCTACAATTACAGATGATTGGCGCTGTGACCTGTATCGGTGGACAAACCAGGGAGTATGACAACTACCAAAGAAAGATCCCAAAGTGAAGAAATCCTATTTCCAGATAAGCACACCAAATGGGCCATCCTCTGCTTTCATGAAGCATGCATACCAACTGCTCACCCCAAGTAGTTCAAAGGTGGTCCTAATTAATACATTGGGGATGAAAATGCTGCGGTCCGCCATAGTTCGTGTGAGCTACTACTTCCACACGGCAGTTCTGGAAGCCGCTGTTCGACGAGTAGTAAGTATTTGAAAACACTTCACAGGTTAAAGATGTTAAAGAACAATCAGTTCTTGTGCGCTGGTGGATTGGCTCCTACAGTTCCAAATGGAAACCTGCAACAAGCGAATACATATCTGGCAAGAACGAGGAATGGACGGAGGAAATCTCACTTCCCAACATAGTCTTGAATTTCAAACTGAAGATAAAGAAGGAAAGCACCCTTCTCTTCCAGCGAACATAACATATTTCCTTTTTTTGCTTTCAACGTCATTTTCATCGTATTGCGTGATTTCATTGACATTTTGGACTAGCTAATAATATTTCAGCAGCATTGGAAATTTCTCTATTCCGATACAAAGTAGTCTTGTCCACAACATTTCCTTCACTAAGAATTGCTCAAGGATTTAGGACAAAAGTGCACTAAACAAAAAATATAAATTTGAAAGTGGCTTTTAGTCCCCCTGCAGCCGACAAGGAGGAAGACCACATGCAAACTCCTAGGGTGCCGAGTGCTGTGAGCCATGTGAACTACCGGTACTTGCCTACACCTGAGAAGGACTGACGACTCCATGAACTACATGACCAGCATCGGAATACGACCAAATGCCTGAAGCGGTTGCAGCACAAGCTAGCTGTTGCAATTGAAGAGAAGGGCCTTTCAATTGATGAGAGTATGCGTGTGATTTAACGTAGATGAATGAGTGCGGCGATAAGACTACTCCTTGTCCAAAGCTTTACCTAACAACTGATGAAGAAGCTGAATTGTCACATGATCTCCTCCATACAGTAGCCTCATTCCCAGGCTCCACAGTGCGCAGCAAGTGCACACTGTGGATTTTTCGTCACCACGCACGCAGGGGGGACTGGGAACGAGGCTACCCTCTCAAGGCATCTCAAATCGGTTTAGGAAAGATTCGCCGTGAAGTGGAGTGATGCTAAGGAAAAGAGCTAGAGGTTCGACTTCTGAAGTGAGAATCGATACCATTGATGTCGAGAACATGATGCAGTACTTCACGGGGAGGCTTTTGGCGAATTTGACTTTGGCCTCATTCCCAGGCTCTCGTTCTCGGAAGGGAGAAGATCAGTTTACCCCCCCCCCCCACCTCCACCCCCAATGTTACCAGGCTCTCTTCTCCCTTCCGAGAACAAGAGCCTGGGAATGAGGCTAGGGGAAGACCCGGTATATTTGTCACATGAGTGATGTCATGTCTGCTCATAGTACACGTCTTACAAATAGTGCCAACCATTGGAATGTTTTTCTGACATGCATTTGCAGTGCAGCATTTACACGTACATAAGTTTCTGAGAAAAGTAGAAGATTCGCTTACAAATCTTCTGATGCTTCATTTAATAGGTCCGTGCTCAGGTCTTCCGGAGCTTAATTTGTAGTGAAAACCTGGCGCTGTGATGGAAATAGTTTCGGAAAACGGACGCCATATTTGAAAGATGTGTACTGTATGTAGACAGTGGAGGGAGGGTCAAACCGAAGTGCATATCAGTGGCACTCTGTCCCAAGCATCCCAAATAAACAAGAGGTGCCCAGTAGAGCAGTAAGTCTTGAACTGGTGTATGCCCAAAGCGGCAACTTCACTCCTGAGTAACGACTGGTAAGTGCAACAATACACGGGTATCACAATTTCAGGGATATGTCCGTTTTTGGGGCAGCCCAAGCATGCTTTCATATAAGGAGCAAAACTTACCGCTTTGGGCATACACCGGTTGAAGGTCGATCCGACGGTACAAGAGGTAAGCCCCAGAATGGTCCCTGTGCGGCACCAGAGGGACAACAAAAAACCAGCGAAACCCGCATTCAATCAAAGGCCGTGCCGACATTCCATACATCAAGAATAGGGCAGCACGCGCATTTCCAATCCAGTTCCCCGTGCTCTATTATCCATGGTATCACTCACATGACCCATTTCACGTCACAACATATCTGCAAGGGGTGTCACAATGGAATAGCTAAAAGTTGCTCACCTCTCTCGAGTCGGAGTGGCTCAGGTTGGTGCTCCACCGGCACTAGAGCATCCAAGTCACACAGTGACTGCAGGTCCACTCCTAAACCTGCAGCTACAGTATACAACATACAGTTAACCCAGGGTTGTACTATACTGTACATCGGAAAATTTATGCTGTTTCTAAATATTGCCTCCAAACGCGAAAAAAGTTCTTTTGTAATGAGGGGTTATACGAACACATGTACTTGTACTGGCCCAGCTTTTCATCGCTTGCAGTGCGGAAAAGCAGTGTAGGGGTCACATGACATGTGTGTCAGTTGCGTTCTTTCGTGCAACCGAAAGTGGTGCGCGGGCCTGGGAACAAGGCTAATGGCAACACCTATTTCGGCCAACTCGCACTGTATTGCTTGTAGCCTCCAGCATCTTGGTTCACTTGAGTGATAACTTGAGAAGACATTTCACCAAACAAGTGAGGATTTTGAGTCCAGAAGTTCATTTCTCAGTCAAACAGAGCCAGCAATTGTGGATGTGGCAGGAAATGGGACCGAGGCTATGTTGCCATGGTGAGTTTGCAGCATCTCGAGTTCTTCCAAAGAAGCTGGGTCGGCGTGTGAGTGAAACCACAACAAATACAGCAAGGTCTAAGACCTGTGAATACGTACATACCTTCAGTTAGTGCAAACTTTTCAACATGAATATTTGTCTCACAAACAATTAAGTAAATTTCCTGATGCACAGTATCACCAATACAATGCAGTGAGGTAGTTAATTTTATCTTGCTGCCAGAAATAAAGATCTTATAAAAATCACTATAGAACACATCATTGGTTGCCTAGGTACGTATGTGACCCCTAGTGTCGACACCAGTCTCCCCCCCCCCCCCCCCCCCCCCCCCCCCCCCTCCCAGAGGGAGTCTGGTAGGGTCATGTGACCTCTATGCCTCTATGTGGCCCCTAGTCTCGGTACCAGTCTCTCCTAACCCATCAGAGGGCGGCTGGTAGGGGTCATGCAACCTCTATGTTACCCCTAGTCTCGGTACCAGTCTCCCCGAGACCCTGGTACCGACACTAGGGGTCATGATGATGTGATAGCTACGTGACCCCTAGCCTCGTTCCCAGTCTCTCCTAACCCACCAGAGGGAGTCTGGTAGGGTCATGTGACCTCTATGTGGCCCCTAGTCTCGGTACCAGTCTCTCCTAACCCACCAGAGGGAGTCTGGTAGGGGTCATGTGACCTCTGTGTGGCCCCTAGTCTCGCTATCAGTCTCCCCGAGACCCTGGTACCGACACTAGGGGTCATGTGACAGCTATGTGACCCCTAGTCTCGGTATCGGTCTCTCTCCCTAGAGGGAGTCTAGTACCGAGACTAGGGATCACATACCTGGGCTGTGGTATTATGTAACCGCTATACTAGTTGTGACAGAAAAACAAAGGTCTCATTTCTTGTTGACCAGTACTCCAAATCACTATCGAACACATCAGTGGTTGCCTAGGTGTGTGACCCCTATAGTCTCGGTACCAGTCTCCCACTCCATAGGGAGTCTGGTACTGAGACTAGGGGTCATGTCACCCTTATGTGACCTATGTGACCTTTAAACTCGGTACCAGTCTCACTCCGCAGAGGGAGTCTAATACCGGGACTAGGGGTCATGCAACCCCTATGTGACTCCTAGTCTCAGTACCAGCCTCACTCCCCAGAGGGAATCTAGTACTGAGACTAGGGGTCATGTGACCCCTAGTCTCAATACCAGTCTCCCTCCGCAGAGGGAGTCCGGTACCAAGACTAGGGGTCATGTGACCCCTATAGTCTCGATACCAGTCTCCCTCAGCAGAGGGAGTCTGATACCGAGACTAGGGGTCACACACCTAGGGCAACCAACAATGTGGTACCGAGACTATGTGACCCCATACTAATCTAGAGACTGAAATACAAAATGTAAGACTAGAGCTCTACATACCATTTTCTTCCAAGCATTTCGGTTGTGGCACTGGAAAATATTTCATCCGTTTAGCAACAGCAATCAGACTTGCATAGCGTCTCATGAGGTCATCCTTGATCTGTGAGATGATAAGAGTATTTTAAATACCATTAGGTCATACACATGAGAGGGATCACTATATGTGGTACATTTCAGACAAGCCTGAGCAAGCCAACTGCATAAGGTGTACATGTGTGTGTGTGTATTGCATACATGTATAGAATCACAAACACATTAGGTCCCTTGTCTAGTCTCGGCCCCAGACCCAAACCAACCCCAGCACGGATCGCTTCCAGTATCATGCGCGGGGATACTAGATGCGATCCGTGCTGGGGTGAGTTTGGGTCTGGGACCGAGACTATCCCCTGTCAAGACCCCATTGGTTCATCAATGGGAGTCCTCTCATTTCTTAAACTAAGCTTTTCCTCATGTGGTGCTGAAGGCATTAATTAGAGAGCAGTTAAATGATAGTCACTGAAGATTTCGTCATTGAAGTGTAGTCAGAATTCGTAACAAGAAAGATGTGTGGTCTGCACTGAGAAACCCTGGGAGTAAAATGACCTTGTGGTGTGATGGCCTGGTAGATGGAAGGGGCAGTAGTCGCAAGCATCCATTATTGCAATAGACCTCATTCGGCTAATGAGCGCATTGACAAATGGCGGCAAATTTCTATGGGCATTCTGCACACCTACAGTGACCATTTCTGAGAGCCCTCTCCCTGGCAACGATTTTCAGCAGGAGACGGTGATCGAGGGCCTGCTCGGCAGAACCAATCCCCCAGACATGGAAATTCGACAGATTGCAGGGAAGGGGAGGGGAGTGTTTGTTAATGAGAAGTTGCCTGCAGGCATGTATATAGCGGAGTATAAACTACCAAATTGTATGAAAGAGCAAAGAGGAAAGAATACGAGGACATGTACAAGAGATAGGTGATAGAAAGTAAGTTGCACCAGAAGAGGTCAAAACAACCCCCACAAGGCATGGACGCCCAATGTCCCTCAAATTAGAATGTAACGGTGAATGTTCTACGGTGCTTGGCAGAATGCTGAAGCAACCGCAAAAGTGGTAAACCGATCGTGCATCCCTGCATTGCACCACGGAAACAGGCAGAAAAGAAGATTAGGTGTGCTCACCTACTGGGGCACACGCCAAAGTCAAAAAAAATGCTAGCCGTGCTGGGGTGGGTTTGGGTCTGGGACCGAGACTATCCCCTGTCAAGACCCCATTGGTTCATCAATGGGAGTCCTCTCGTTTCTTAAACTATAAGCTTTACTTTTCCTCATGTGGTGCTATGAAGGCATTAATTACATGTAGAGAGCAGTTAAATGAGGACATAGTCACTGAAGATTTCGTCATTGAAGTGTAGTCAGAATTCGTAACAAGAAAGATGTGTGGTCTGCACTGAGAAACCCTGGGAGTAAAATGACCTTGTGGTGTGATGGCCTGGTAGATGGAAGGGCAGCAGTCGCAAGCATCTATTATTGCAATAGACCTCATTCGGCTAATGAGCGCAATGACAAATGGCGGCAAATTTCTATGGGCATTCTGCACACCTACAGTGACCATTTCTGAGAGCCGTCTCCCTGGCAACGATCTTCAGCAGGAGACGGTGATCGAGGGCCTGCTCGGCAGAACCAATCCCCCAGACATGGAAATTCGACAGATTGCAGGGAAGGGGAGGGGAGTGTTTGTTAACGAGAAGTTGCCTGCAGGCATGTACATAGCAGAGTATAAAACCACCAAAGTGTATGAAAGAGCAAAGAGGAAAGAAAATGAGGACATGTACAAGAGATAGGTGATAGAAAGTAAGTTGCACCAGAAGAGGTCAAAACAACCCCCACAAGGCATGGACGCCCAATGTCCCTCAAATTAGAATGTAACGGTGAATGTTCTACGGTGCTTGGCAGAATGCTGAAGCAATCACGAAAAACACCTGCATTCCACCACGGAAACAGGCAGCAAACGTGCTCACCTACCGGGCACATGAGCCAAAGTGGTAAACAGATTGTGCATCCCTGCATTGCACCACGGAAACAGGCAGAAAAGAAGGTTAGGTGGGCTCACCTGCTGGGGCACATGCCGAAATGCTTTAATTTGCTAGCCAAGCTGCATCCAATGGACGAGGATAAAAAAGCACAGGACTGGCTGAGATACTCTCTCTAGTGATGTCCACTACTCCAGTGCTAGTAAAGAAACCTAGTAGCCGCTATACTTGATGCACGACTTCACTGTTGAATCATTGATTCTGTATCAATATCACTTAATAAGGTATTGTTCTACACTTTGTAACCAAGGTAACGAAACACTGGGATGCTCCAACTTGTACAGCTAAGTCTTGCTCCACGAAGTAAGATGTCATTGGGTTTTGCCATCACTGGTGCCAAGGAAGTGTTTAGTGAGATACAAGGTCTACCACATGCACCTCGTCCTTCACTAATGCAGTTTGCGCAGACGAAGCCTTCCAAATGCCAAGTATATGTGGCCCAGCTAGTGCCGACTGCACAGTATGACAGTGGGTGGGGCTCCTTAGTGAGTAGCTGGATGCGCTCTGTAGTGCAGGTCAGCGTACTTTGTGCATGAAATGCATGTGATGAAGTACGTAGCCCAGGTAGCACTGACTTCGCAGCTTGCTTTTTATTGCCCTTGCAGCTCTACGGTAGTGCTTTCGAAATATTGACACTGGGGCCCAGCAAACCCAGAGGATTTCTGATCCAATGCTCTTCCGTACATCAGCCATATGAATTAATACACAAGCTCTGAAAAGGGATTCCTGACCAGCATGGATGGAACTATGGAACACATTTCTGCTCTATCTGCCATTGTACAAAATGCCATTCACTATAGCATTGACATTCCTGGATCTCAAGGATGCCAGTCTTTCATAACCGTGTTCTGATCTCAGCTGGAGCGCAAGTAGACCAGCAGAATAAGATGAAGTATCTACCCCGGTATGTCCTGTGGTAGCGTTTTTGTACATAAATTATACTGCTGCTCTATCGACCATTGTACAAAATGCCATTCACTACAGCATTGACACTCCTGGATCTCAAGAATGCCAGTCTCCCATTACCGTACGTGCTTCTACTCTCAGCTGGAGCACAAGTAGACCAGCAGAATAAGGTGAGATGAAGTATCTGTGTCCTGTGTTATTTCTGCTCTATCTGCCATTGTACACAATGCCATTCACTACAGCATTGACATTCCTGGATCTCAAGAATGCCAGTCTCCCATTACCGTACGTGCTTCTACTCTCAGCTGGAGCACAAGTAGACCAGCAGAATAAGGTGAGATGAAGTATCTGTGTCCTGTGTTATTTCTGCTCTATCTGCCATTCATGATTGTACACAATGCCATTCACTACAGCATTGACATTCCTGGATCTCAGTCTCCCATTACCGTACGTGCTTCTACTCTCAGCTGGAGCACAAGCAGACCAGCAGAATAAGGTGAGATGAAGTATCTATGTCCTGTGGTAGCGTAACCATCACAACAGCACATACCCAAAGCTATCAGCATACAGTACAGGGCCAGACTCGTTTCCCCATCAGCGGAGGAGTCTTTCAAGCTGTCTGACCTTATACATGCAGTTCTCAACCCTATCCTCTAAGCAGAACAGGCACTCTCAGTGTACGGATTTCTCATGAGAACTCCAGGTGGCAACTCTCTTCGGCAAACTCCTACATCCATGCACTCTGGGCGGAAGAAGACTGCTGACCCCTAAGGATGGTACCTTGCAAAGGTCACCACACGTGGATAGGTCACCACAGGTGGATTGGCCATCACCAACGAGACCATCAACCCGAATGCGATCAATCGGTCCAAGCCTGTGGTAATGGTAAGTGGTTCCTCCCATCCAATGAGTTGGTCCAAGCCTGTGGTAATGGTAAGTGGTTCCTCCCATCTGATGAGTTGGTATCCCACCACATTTCCAAGTCGCACAAAGCTAAAGTTTATGCTGATCACTTGACTGTTGTCTCATCATCCAGCAGGGTCACTGTCAGGCTCCCTGGAAATATCCAAACTCTGTGTGGATATTGGTTTGTGGTACTACGATGCAATAAATCAGTAATTGAGGGTTAGTCCAACGGCGTAAGATTGTGCAGTTCAGCATCTTGCAGTTAAAGAAGGATCAAAAATATTGTACAGAGACACGTCAGAAGAAGCGGGGAGAGCTCAAACTGCTGCCAAAGCAGAAGCTCGAAAGAAAAAACACTCCTTGTCGGATGGAGACTCACAGTTTGGGCCGCCAGACAAGGCTCAACACTTTTCTAAAGTCTTAGACAATGAACCATCTAAATGTGTACGATGGTAAGATGACTGCAGGTTCAGGCAGAACATCACCTCTGGAGTCTGGACCGACCAGATCAAACACAGGGTTACTCCCCAATCTGTCCCAAGAGGAGCACAAACAGTATCTGCGTCTAGTCCTCGAGCGCCTTCTCAAGCATGGCATGCACTATAAGTATAAGTTCCGGATCACAGTTATCTCGGTATTCTTCAAAAAGGAAAGTTGTTATAATTAATACCAAAACGCTCTCAGTAATGCGCCTATCAATGTACTGCCCCACCTCCCCCCACCAGACCCCGGGGGGGGGGGGGGGGGGGGGGGGGGGGGGGGGTGGGAGTAAGGGTGGGGATTTGACCGGTAACTCCGTCCCCACCGGTGGGGTATTTGATATTTCCGTATACTATATTCCACGGCGTTCATATTTTATCACTGCCACGTGTCGTGCAAAATGTCAGAGAGTACGAGTATGGACGTCGCTGTCGCTGCTGAAAGGAAGGTACTAGTGTGTCTACTGGGGCACTCCCGACCTCTCCGCCCCGCCCCCAACTTCCGGAAAGCGAGAGAATTGGTCTAGCTCGATAGACTAGCATGTGTAGTCCCAGTCCACGTATACACATATTCCAAACATGCGTGAGGAGCTGGTGAGGTGTTTGTCGGCCATCCAGCAGGTTGGCCATACTGACTGTATTTGTCGCCGTTGTGCTGAAGACCTCCGTAAGCATAGCCACAGTTCTGATTATGTACCTGTATGGAAGGGTGGGCGACGTACTAGCAGGGTAGCAACACAGTGCTATGTCATCAAAATTGATACCACATGCAGCAATGCTGCTCCCCCTGACGCAGTACAGTTATTGTTGGGGCAAGAGATTGGGAGCAACTCCAATCACTTGTGTCCACGACACTACCAGCAAGTTTATAGAGCATTAACTCAGCCACTGCCATGCGCTGCTTGTGGCAGAAAACCAAACAAGAAACAGCACTTCAACCGCAAGTGTCCAAACCCTGAGTTTGTGAACAGGTACTTACAAAGACACTGCTGCATTGTAAGTACGCCGTTGGCACAAAAACTCGCCTGATACTGACACCTACCACATTGGCATGGGACTACTACATGACAGCAGGCTCACTGAATGTCAAATTCAGGTGCAGATAAACCCAGTGGGAAAGACTGAGAAGTACTTCGATCTCACTGGTCTTCAAGGAGCATTACAGGGAGATCACAGAATAGGAACGATCCCTACCCACCTTTGACTGCATGTGTTAGAGACTATATACACATGCACTGGATGTGACTATCTTTTTTTCCAAGGTATAGGAAAGTCTGGATTCCTGGATGTGTGGCAGAGACAGCATGGTCCACACAACTTTCCAGGATGAATGATGGATGATGGTGTACTTTTCCATCTGAGTGATATTGTGTTCTTGTATTAGGAATACTAAATCTCATACCAATTTCCTGGATACACTTACCACGACTTTCAAGTCTTCTGTCGCTATCATAACTCAGACACGTGGCAGGTGGCAGGTGGCAGGTGGCAGGTGGCAGGTGGCAGGTGGCAGGTGGCAGGTGGCAGGTGGCAGGTGGCAGGTGGTATGCCTATCCTGATCCTACATTGTGCATTTTGCACTAATTACCCCGTGCGCATGCGCAGCAGGGGGTAGAGTGATCGGTTTGTGTCTGTCAGTCTGTCCGCAGTCCAAGCGCTGTTTGAGCAGTGAAGGCCTTATTAAAGGCTTATTTCAGGATAGAAGTGTCAGAATTCAGAAAATACTAGCGTCTACATAACTCACAGACCAGAGATCTACTCGAGAGGCTGAGAAAAGCTGCGTGAAAGTCGTGCTTCTAATTTATACAATTTGACCACACCCAATTTCTAACATTACTGCCACAACTTACGGTATCTCATTCTGCATGCTGACATCGCTGTATTAAATCATGGCCTAGCTAGTGTGTATTATCCATGAGCTAGCTCATCGTGCATGCCGTATGAATAGGCCTATAGCTATCAAGTCAAAGTTGCGCACGGGGTACGTGCTCTGCTGAGCACCTCTAGTTGTTTAGAGAAATCTAAAGGGCATGCTCTGGATCGAGGTTAGCCACCTATAGCCAATACACATAGCTAAGTATGATATTGTTGGTGTCAACTGGCACAATTAGGAAGCTGCCTCCGATTTCTGAACGACACACGTGAAGCTACATAATCATTGTGATGCATGAGATGGTATAAAATTTTAATAGTAATTAGTGCTACTCATGTGACCCTCAACGAATCAGACACCTCAGGATCGATCACATGACGGAGCATTAAATCGCTTATTGCACACTTTAGTGTGCATTATCTACACTTTTCAAAGATCAAAGGCTGTCTCGGGTCAGTGAGTTGCACTAAGTAGTTTAGATACCACTTTGCCGTGCGTTATGGGCTTTAGTGCACTCGGGCAATCTAGTTAACGGTCTCGGGCGGATAATGCACTCGCCTTCGGCTCGTGCATTATCTCGCCCTCGACCGTTAACTAGATTGCCCTCGTGCACTAAAACCTGTAATGCACGGCAAAGTGGTATATAAATATTACTTACATGTATGAACAATATAGAGAATATGTTTCAGCTGGGACACGAAAACCAATACTATTAATATGTAGGGCAATGCATCAGGACCACAATTCGTGTACAAAAAAGCTTGGAAATCAAAAGTGTGCAGTTCTTTCACCCAAGTGGTAAAACATAATTATGGAATTTCAAGTATATGCCTACATAGTCCTTGAACGATGAGAGGAACGAGAAACACTGGAGCATTAACCAAACAGCCATGCATTCAACATAGTAACTGTCAAAACTGCTTTCCATTTGCTCTTTCCTACACCGAAATATAGCGCTCTAAAAAAGTTGCAATTTTTCTCAGGCGTGTTCGAATACTCCCGTCAGTGCTTCCGGTTGCAAATAAATCCTTCCATATAAGGCACTCCCGCTACGTTAGCGGGACCACTGTGAAAGAGTCCCTCGCATCCGTGTCAGCAGCACAAACTGCCCAGGCCGAAGCGTCAAGGCCAAAGAATAGCTCCACTACAAAGTCTTCCACCAATCAGCGACTCCAAACGCAGCACGCAAGCATCCTCAATTATGCCAAGACCTCCAACTATGCAGGCAACCAATGGGGCGGGGGTGAGTCTCACTTTGCTGTACTTAACATGTCCAAGACTAAGGTAGTGGGGGCCCGCAGAATCTGGAAGTGTAGTTAGAATTCGTAACAAGAAAGATGTGTGGTCTGCACTGAGAAACCCTGGGAGTAAAATGACCTTGTGGTGTGATGGCCTGGTAGATGGAAGGGGCAGTAGTCGCAAGCATCCATTATTGCAATAGACCTCATTCGGCTAATGAGCGCATTGACAAATGGCGGCAAATTTCTATGGGCATTCTGCACACCTACAGTGACCATTTCTGAGAGCCCTCTCCCTGGCAACGATTTTCAGCAGGAGACGGTGATCGAGAGCCTGCTCGGCAGAACCAATCCCCCAGACATGGAAATTCGACAGATTGCATGGAAGGGGAGGGGAGTGTTTGTTAATGAGAAGTTGCCTGCAGGCATGTATATAGCGGAGTATAAACTACCAAATTGTATGAAAGAGCAAAGAGGAAAGAAAACGAGGACATGTACAAGAGATAGGTGATAGAAAGTAAGTTGCACCAGAAGAGGTCAAAACAACCCCCACAAGGCATGGACGCCCAATGTCCCTCAAATTAGAATGTAACGGTGAATGTTCTACGGTGCTTGGCAGAATGCTGAAGCAACCGCAAAAGTGGTAAACCGATCGTGCATCCCTGCATTGCACCACGGAAACAGGCAGAAAAGAAGATTAGGTGTGCTCACCTACTGGGGCACACGCCAAAGTCAAAAAAAATGCTAGCCGTGCTGGGGTGGGTTTGGGTCTGGGACCGAGACTATCCCCTGTCAAGACCCCATTGGTTCATCAATGGGAGTCCTCTCGTTTCTTAAACTATAAGCTTTACTTTTCCTCATGTGGTGCTATGAAGGCATTAATTACATGTAGAGAGCAGTTAAATGAGGACATAGTCACTGAAGATTTCGTCATTGAAGTGTAGTCAGAATTCGTAACAAGAAAGATGTGTGGTCTGCACTGAGAAACCCTGAGAGTAAAATGACCTTGTGGTGTGATGGCCTGGTAGATGGAAGGGGCAGCAGTCGCAAGCATCTATTATTGCAATAGACCTCATTCGGCTAATGAGCGCAATGACAAATGGCGGCAAATTTCTATGGGCATTCTGCACACCTACAGTGACCATTTCTGAGAGCCGTCTCCCTGGCAACGATTTTCAGCAGGAGACGGTGATCGAGAGCCTGCTCGGCAGAACCAATCCCCCAGACATGGAAATTCGACAGATTGCATGGAAGGGGAGGGGAGTGTTTGTTAACGAGAAGTTGCCTGCAGGCATGTACATAGCAGAGTATAAAACCACCAAAGTGTATGAAAGAGCAAAGAGGAAAGAAAATGAGGACATGTACAAGAGATAGGTGATAGAAAGTAAGTTGCACCAGAAGAGGTCAAAACAACCCCCACAAGGCATGGACGCCCAATGTCCCTCAAATTAGAATGTAACGGTGAATGTTCTACGGTGCTTGGCAGAATGCTGAAGCAATCACGAAAAACACCTGCATTCCACCACGGAAACAGGCAGCAAACGTGCTCACCTACCGGGCACATGAGCCAAAGTGGTAAACAGATTGTGCATCCCTGCATTGCACCACGGAAACAGGCAGAAAAGAAGGTTAGGTGGGCTCACCTGCTGGGGCACATGCCGAAATGCTTTAATTTGCTAGCCAAGCTGCATCCAATGGACGAGGATAAAAAAGCACAGGACTGGCTGAGATACTCTCTCTAGTGATGTCCACTACTCCAGTGCTAGTAAAGAAACCTAGTAGCCGCTATACTTGATGCACGACTTCACTGTTGAATCATTGATTCTGTATCAATATCACTTAATAAGGTATTGTTCTACACTTTGTAACCAAGGTAACGAAACACTGGGATGCTCCAACTTGTACAGCTAAGTCTTGCTCCACGAAGTAAGATGTCATTGGGTTTTGCCATCACTGGTGCCAAGGAAGTGTTTAGTGAGATACAAGGTCTACCACATGCACCTCGTCCTTCACTAATGCAGTTTGCGCAGACGAAGCCTTCCAAATGCCAAGTATATGTGGCCCAGCTAGTGCCGACTGCACAGTATGACAGTGGGTGGGGCTCCTTAGTGAGTAGCTGGATGCGCTCTGTAGTGCAGGTCAGCGTACTTTGTGCATGAAATGCATGTGATGAAGTACGTAGCCCAGGTAGCACTGACTTCGCAGCTTGCTTTTTATTGCCCTTGCAGCTCTACGGTAGTGCTTTCGAAATATTGACACTGGGGCCCAGCAAACCCAGAGGATTTCTGATCCAATGCTCTTCCGTACATCAGCCATATGAATTAATACACAAGCTCTGAAAAGGGATTCCTGACCAGCATGGATGGAACTATGGAACACATTTCTGCTCTATCTGCCATTGTACAAAATGCCATTCACTATAGCATTGACATTCCTGGATCTCAAGGATGCCAGTCTTTCATAACCGTGTTCTGATCTCAGCTGGAGCGCAAGTAGACCAGCAGAATAAGATGAAGTATCTACCCCGGTATGTCCTGTGGTAGCGTTTTTGTACATAAATTATACTGCTGCTCTATCGACCATTGTACAAAATGCCATTCACTACAGCATTGACACTCCTGGATCTCAAGAATGCCAGTCTCCCATTACCGTACGTGCTTCTGCTCTCAGCTGGAGCACAAGCAGACCAGCAGAATAAGGTGAGATGAAGTATCTGTGTCCTGTGTTATTTCTGCTCGATCACTACAGCATTGACATTCCTGGATCTCAAGAATGCCAGTCTCCCATTACCGTACGTGCTTCTACTCTCAGCTGGAGCACAGGTAGACCAGCAGAATAAGGTGAGATGAAGTATCTGTGTCCTGTGTTATTTCTGCTCTATCTGCCATTCATGATTGTACACAATGCCATTCACTACAGCATTGACATTCCTGGATCTCAGTCTCCCATTACCGTACGTGCTTCTACTCTCAGCTGGAGCACAAGCAGACCAGCAGAATAAGGTGAGATGAAGTATCTGTGTCCTGTGTTATTTCTGCTCGATCACTACAGCATTGACATTCCTGGATCTCAAGAATGCCAGTCTCCCATTACCGTACGTGCTTCTACTCTCAGCTGGAGCACAGGTAGACCAGCAGAATAAGGTGAGATGAAGTATCTGTGTCCTGTGTTATTTCTGCTCTATCTGCCATTCATGATTGTACACAATGCCATTCACTACAGCATTGACATTCCTGGATCTCAGTCTCCCATTACCGTACGTGCTTCTACTCTCAGCTGGAGCACAAGCAGACCAGCAGAATAAGGTGAGATGAAGTATCTATGTCCTGTGGTAGCGTAACCATCACAACAGCACATACCCAAAGCTATCAGCATACAGTACAGGGCCAGACTCGTTTCCCCATCAGCGGAGGAGTCTTTCAAGCAGATACACTGTCTGACCTTATACATGCAGTTCTCAACCCTATCCTCTAAGCAGAACAGGCACTCTCAGTGTACGGATTTCTCATGAGAACTCCAGGTGGCAACTCTCTTCGGCAAACTCCTACATGTATATCCATGCACTCTGGGTGGAAGAAGACTGCTGACCCCTAAGGATGGTACCTTGCAAAGGTCACCACACGTCACCACAGGTGGATTGGCCATCACCAACGAGACCATCAACCCGAATGCGATCAATCGGTCCAAGCCTGTGGTAATGGTAAGTGGTTCCTCCCATCCAATGAGTTGGTCCAAGCCTGTGGTAATGGTAAGTGGTTCCTCCCATCCAATGAGTTGGTATCCCACCACATTTCCAAGTCGCACAAAGCTAAAGTTTATGCTGATCACTTGACTGTTGTCTCATCATCCAGCAGGGTCACTGTCAGGCTCCCTGGAAATATCCAAACTCTGTGTGGATATTGGTTTGTGGTACTATGATGCAATAAATCAGTACTTAATTGAGGGTTAGTCCAACGGCGTAAGATTGTGCAGTTCAGCATCTTGCAGCTAAAAATGGATCAAAATATCATACAGAAACACGTCAGAGGAAGCGGGGAGAGCTCAAACTGCCGCCAAAGCAGAAGCTTGAAAGAAAAAACACTCCTTGTCGGATGGAGACTCACAGTTTTGGCCGCCAGACAAGGCTCAACACTTTTCTAAAGTCTTAGACGATGAACCATCTAAATGTGTACGATGGTAAGAGGGTACCAAAGATGACTGCAGGTTCAGGCAGAACATCACCTCTGGAGTCTGGACCGACCAGATCAAACACAGGGTTACTCCCCAATCTGTCCCCAAACAGTATCTGCGTCTAGTCCTCGAGCGCCTTCTCAAGCATGGCATGCACTATAAGTATAAGTTCCTGATCACAGTTATCTCGGTATTCCTTCAAAAAGTTATTATTAATACCAAAACGCTCTCAGTAATGCGCCTATCAATGTACTGCCCCACCTCCCCCCACCAGACCCCGGGGGGGGGGGGGGGGGGGGGGGGGGGGGTGGGTGGGAGTAAGGGTGGGGATTTGACCGGTAACTCCGTCCCCACCGGTGGGGTATTTGATATTTCCGTATACTATATTCCACGGCGTTCATATTTTATCACTGCCACGTGTCGTGCAAAATGTCAGAGAGTACGAGTATGGACGTCGCTGTCGCTGCTGAAAGGAAGGTACTAGTGTGTCTACTGGGGCACTCCCGACCTCTCCGCCCCGCCCCCAACTTCCGGAAAGCGAGAGAATTGGTCTAGCTCGATAGACTAGCATGTGTAGTCCCAGTCCACGTATACACATATTCCAAACATGCGTGAGGAGCTGGTGAGGTGTTTGTCGGCCATCCAGCAGGTTGGCCATACTGACTGTATTTGTCGCCGTTGTGCTGAAGACCTCCGTAAGCATAGCCACAGTTCTGATTATGTACCTGTATGGAAGGGTGGGCGACGTACTAGCAGGGTAGCAACACAGTGCTATGTCATCAAAATTGATACCACATGCAGCAATGCTGCTCCCCCTGACGCAGTACAGTTATTGTTGGGGCAAGAGATTGGGAGCAACTCCAATCACTTGTGTCCACGACACTACCAGCAAGTTTATAGAGCATTAACTCAGCCACTGCCATGCGCTGCTTGTGGCAGAAAACCAAACAAGAAACAGCACTTCAACCGCAAGTGTCCAAACCCTGAGTTTGTGAACAGGTACTTACAAAGACACTGCTGCATTGTAAGTACGCCGTTGGCACAAAAACTCGCCTGATACTGACACCTACCACATTGGCATGGGACTACTACATGACAGCAGGCTCACTGAATGTCAAATTCAGGTGCAGATAAACCCAGTGGGAAAGACTGAGAAGTACTTCGATCTCACTGGTCTTCAAGGAGCATTACAGGGAGATCACAGAATAGGAACGATCCCTACCCACCTTTGACTGCATGTGTTAGAGACTATATACACATGCACTGGATGTGACTATCTTTTTTTCCAAGGTATAGGAAAGTCTGGATTCCTGGATGTGTGGCAGAGACAGCATGGTCCACACAACTTTCCAGGATGAATGATGGATGATGGTGTACTTTTCCATCTGAGTGATATTGTGTTCTTGTATTAGGAATACTAAATCTCATACCAATTTCCTGGATACACTTACCACGACTTTCAAGTCTTCTGTCGCTATCATAACTCAGACACGTGGCAGGTGGCAGGTGGCAGGTGGCAGGTGGCAGGTGGTATGCCTATCCTGATCCTACATTGTGCATTTTGCACTAATTACCCCGTGCGCATGCGCAGCAGGGGGTAGAGTGATCGGTTTGTGTCTGTCAGTCTGTCCGCAGTCCAAGCGCTGTTTGAGCAGTGAAGGCCTTATTGAAGGCTTATTTCAGGATAGAAGTGTCAGAATTCAGAAAATACTAGCGTCTACATAACTCACAGACCAGAGATCTACTCGAGAGGCTGAGAAAAGCTGCGTGAAAGTCGTGCTTCTAATTTATACAATTTGACCACACCCAATTTCTAACATTACTGCCACAACTTACGGTATCTCATTCTGCATGCTGACATCGCTGTATTAAATCATGGCCTAGCTAGTGTGTATTATCCATGAGCTAGCTCATCGTGCATGCTGTATGAATAGGCCTATAGCTATCAAGTCAAAGTTGCGCACGGGGTACGTGCTCTGCTGAGCACCTCTAGTTGTTTAGAGAAATCTAAAGGGCATGCTCTGGATCGAGGTTAGCCACCTATAGCCAATACACATAGCTAAGTATGATATTGTTGGTGTCAACTGGCACAATTAGGAAGCTGCCTCCGGTTTCTGAACGACACACGCGAAGCTACATAATCATTGTGATGCATGAGATGGTATAAAATTTTAATAGTAATTAGTGCTACTCATGTGACCCTCAACGAATCAGACGCCTCAGGATCGATCACATGACGGAGCATTAAATCGCTTATTGCACACTTTAGTGTGCATTATCTATACTTTTCAAAGATCAAAGGCTGTCTCGGGTCGGTGAGTTGCACTAAGTAGTTTAGATACTACATGTACTTTGCCGTGCGTTATGGGCTTTAGTGCACTCGGGCAATCTAGTTAACGGTCTCGGGCGGATAATGCACTCGCCTTCGGCTCGTGCATTATCTCGCCCTCGACCGTTAACTAGATTGCCCTCGTGCACTAAAACCTGTAATGCACGGCAAAGTGGTATATAAATATTACTTACATGTATGAACAATATAGAGAATATGTTTCAGCTGGGACACGAAAACCAATACTATTAATATGTAGGGCAATGCATCAGGACCACAATTCGTGTACAAAAAAGCTTGGAAATCAAAAGTGTGCAGTTCTTTCACCCAAGTGGTAAAACATAATTATGGAATTTCAAGTATCCTTACAAATGCCTACATAGTACTTGAACGATGAGAGGAACGAGAAACACTGGAGCATTAACCAAACAGCCATGCATTCAACATAGTAACTGCCAAAATTGCTTTCCATTTGCTCTTTCCTACACCGAAATATAGCGCTCTAAAAAAGTTGAAAAAGTTGCGATTTTTCTCAGGCGTGTTCAAATACTCACGTCAGTGCTTCCGGTTGCAAATAAATCCTTCCATATAAGGCACTCCCGCTACGTTAGCGGGACCACTGTGAAAGAGTCCCTCGCATCCGTGTCAGCAGCACAAACTGCCCAGGCCGAAGCGTCAAGGCCAAAGAATAGCTCCACTACAAAGTCTTCCACCAATCAGCGACTCCAAACGCAGCACGCAAGCATCCTCAATTATGCCAAGACCTCCAACTATGCAGGCAACCAATGGGGCGGGGGTGAGTCTCACTCTGCTGTACTTAACTTGTCCAAGGTTAAGGTAGTGGGGGCCCACAGAATCTGGGGCACTTTGCGTGACTGTACGGTGAAGTCAGTTAAGAAAGCCATTGCTCACTCATGCAAGATTGATAGTCACTGTGGGGTGCATGTAAAGCGGAAGCTGAAAAGAAAATCCTACCACTAAGAAGCTCAAGTGGTGGTTTGTCCTCCATGGTGAGGAGTACCTGCTGTGTGAACTTGAGGTGAAGTGGCCCCAGGTGAACTTGCAGACCTCATGGAAGCTTGAGCCCTGTTTCAAACCCGACTCCCAGCCCCCAGAAAGTCTACCCCCACACCGAGGGCCAAGGTAGCTCTTGCAATGTCCCTATTGTTACTGATAGCACCACTAACAATGCGAAACACCTGTGAGGTCACCTGAGGAGTCGACAATGGATGCAGGTAATAGTATGGAGATGATAGCCCCTTTTGTCATGACCCCTGTACACAATGCTAACGCACCTGTCCCTGTACAAGATATACATGCACACAACGTTGATGTATCTCAACAGAGTCAAGCCTCGGTTCTTTTAGAAACACCTGCAGAGGCACCAACACCCCCAACTCAGTAAACGCTTGTTCGCACCAAAACTAGTGCGTAGCCAGAGTCTCTTCATATACTCACTTCAAAGATGCCCTCTGCTCAGGTTCGAGCGTCATCACCGCATCCAACCCCAAACAGCCTGGTCTAGGTCTTCACCATTATTGACAGAATACGATCGTGATATGGTTACATACACGTATTTGACGTCAACAAGCCACGGGGATGCCACAGGATTCCTGGAATGTCGGGAAATTAAGCCCATGCGCAAACAGTGGATACCAGGTGCTCACTCCCCCTCCTCCGCCGCTGGGTTTGAGGTTATACATGTATCTACTGGGAGGGAAGATCCCCCCCCCCCCCCCCCCAAGTTCTCCGCCAAATGAATTACTTTCTAGAGAGCTTCACGGCCACCATTAGCTTCTGATTACAGAAGCAAAATAGATAGAACCCATTGGGATTTGATACAAGAGAGTAACAAGGGGAGAAGGGTGTGAGAGGAGGTGGGGCGGAGAGGGGAGGGGGGAAGGGGGAGGGGGGAGGGGGAGGTGGCTGAGACATGAAGAGGGAGGACCATGTGTGACCTATAGCCTAAGGGCTAAACGCCAGCCAGATGCTCCTTCCACAATCTCCAGATTCCAATGGTTTTCACTCTCTTTGGGCGTGACTGAAATAACTGAGTCAGGCCAAGCTAAGCAACTCAAGGGTGCAATTGGTTATCAGTCATGACACTTGAAACAGCCGATAGTGGACCATCCAGCTTTGGTAACACAGAATCAGCTTGCTGGACGTGAGCAAACAAGTACCATTATCTGAGACTTATTCCAGGTCGACTTTTGCGGAGGAAACATTTGCAAATCCACCACAGAAATGGGCTAAAGTATTCTCCCACGAAATATAACTACATTTGTATACTGCTAACCTGATTGTGGTACTCCATTTGAAGGACCTCTCCCTTGTTCGGCACAGTCCTTCTTGCCCTCTTCCTTCTAATCCTTTTCCCAGTCTTCACTGCACCATCTACGGATTTTACCTGCGGATACAACAAACTGTAGCTTCACTCAAAGTCGAGTTGCTACATCGGCCTAGCCTCACTCCCAGTCCCACGCCCAGCTTTTCATCGCTTGCAGTACGGTAAAGCGGGGAGGACCTGGTACATTTCCTCACATGAGCATGACGTAATCGACAAATGACAAAATTTTCAGAACGAGGACGCTACGTTTTGCGTGCTATTCAACCATCTACACGTTCAACGCTCGGTGAGCATGACAGTCGCCCCCCACTAGCTAGATACATGTGGTTGGTACCTTCGCTCATCTTGCTGTTCTGAGACCCAGTACGCCCACATTCATTTAGGTCTTTCTACCCTTGACGTCACTCAAGTAAGGAAATGTACCAGGACCTCCCCGCTTTACCGTACTGCAAGCGACGAAAAGCTGGGCGTGGGACTGGGAACGAGGCTAACATCTGCCTATGTCTTCTATACACTAATACTATTGGAGGACAGGTGTAAAGCCCACTCTTTTCTATCTCCACAGTGTCAGCAAATATACAACTGTGTACAGTATTAACCACTACATGTATATACATGTATACTCTCAATGTATGTCGCACAATACCCATAATATTGGTGTACTATATAGTCTCATGGCATCAGATCCTTCCCACCACACTACGGGTCTGGCACAACAAGATTAGGATGCCTATGCTCAGTCTGTGTGATGTGCCTGCTGCATACGTGCAGTGGTGTATGTATCTATGGCAGGGCCTAGCAGGGCACAGGCCCTGCCTGACATTCAAACCGCCCGCCCTGTCAGTAGTAGCTAAGTAGTAGTAAAATTGCCGAGTCAGTCTTGAGACCCCAGCAGCTGACGACGTAGCAAGCAGCCACATGAAGTCATGGCTGAGTCACATTTCCCCGAACAGCACTTGAGGGCGTTGAGGCACGCTGGCTACGTTTGGCGGTAAGTTGTAGAACTCTTGCTATTTCCATTCCCAGAAGCGATCTCAACATTTCTTGGGGGGCATACCCCCAGACCCCCCTAACTCGCACACTTCACACGCTTATACAGAGTCATGACTACATACCGATCTCCGGGGACCTATCCTTAACAGCGCCTACACTTTTATGGGTCTTTCATGAGAGCTACTGGAAATGAACAAGGGGGTGACACTCCAATAGACGCCGTAGTCAGAGCTGCAAACCGGGCTTATCAGCAAATCCTGACCCCGTATACTAAGGAAGGGGTGGAGTCGCCACACATTCTTCCGTATACTATCGGCGGTCAAGCGATCAATGGCAGAAATACAGCACACTGAGCGCAGTCAAACGGTTAAGTCTTTTTGCAATGCAGTCAAGTGGTCAAGCAGCAAAAATGACAGTCAAAATTCTCCCAGCTCTGACTACGGCATCATTGGGAGTGTCCCCCCTTGTTCCCATGATGAGCACATAATTTAAACCAAGACAGTGTGTACTATTGTGGATGTTCTATGGTTGAGGCTGTGCTCAGTCAAGTTCTGCATATGCACGTGCGCACACATACCCAGACTCGCTACACAAATTACACAATTTCGTGTAGTCAATACCTCTGAAGTTGTTCTGTCGGCAGTACAGTGCATTTGAGCACCTCCAACATGTGGCCTCTGCACGAGAGATTCCCCTAAACCCTCCGGATACCTCAGAACTGCACCATATTCCGTCTCGACAACCACAGTCTCCATTTTGAAATTTCAACTTTTTTTGCCAACCCTTCATTACGTCATGACCAACCCTTAATTAAACGTCATGGTATGATGAGCCCCACCCACTCGAGTCGAGTAGCTTATCACTCTCGTGACTGTGTGACTATCACAGCCAAATACGATCAAGGCAGACCTTTAAAGTCCTAAGGTAGGCATACGTAGGAATATTGGTGGGTCTACATCGCATTGTATACGCCATGTACACCTCGAGAATGAAGTTGCCACTCTTCAATAGACGCCGTAGTCACAGCTAGCTAAGACCGGGGTCACAAAGGGTCTAGGAGTACTTTTCGTTGATCAAGCGGTCAAGGAAAAATACTTTGGATTGGGTGATGCAGTCAAGATGCAATTCAAAGGATAAAAGTAAAGTTCAAGAGCCGTTGGTCGAGCAGTCAACAACTTAGCTGTGACTACAGTGTCTGTGGGAGTGACACCACCTTACAAGTTGTATGCAATCACAGAGGTTGTTAGTGCAGGGGCCCCTGGAAGATCAGCAGCCACATGCTGAAGGGGCTACCCTGTCAAACTAAACTTTAAATTTATCATCATCAGCATCGTTATTAGTTCTGGGGACAAACCACTCCTCAATATTTCCCAAGATCTTCACAACAATTTTTAATTTTGTGCATGAAAATCACACTGCCATGAGTTAAGGTATTAAAGGAAGAGGTTTTCAGACACTGCTCCGACTTCGCTTCTCTAGCTTGAAAACGCCAACTGTTTTTAAGTGCTTACACATGTTCTACATTCCAAGGCTAGTGTTGTGTCCCTAGTGCATCAAGCAAATGCTAATTTGAACTCTGAAACGCAAGTGTTTGCTAAACAGCTAGTGCTGCTGGCCTACACAAACATTGTGTGGTCTGCTAAGCTGCAACCACACAACAACTTACAAACAAATAGCAGAAGAATTCAACATCCGAGTAATTTGCATTACCGTATTTGTTATACATCTTCAAACAAAAGTGTGCAAATAAATGGCTAGCAAGTACATGTACAGTTTGGCGAATGAATTCGGAATACTTATGAAAATTCCACCGCAAGTGAACTGGCCGTGTAGCTATACACCAAGTCCTATGTGGGTCTTGGCTTAGAGTCAGGTAGTTCAAAATTCATGATCAAACCACAGATACGTAACCATGTTTTAATAAGCTTTAGGCTGCAACTTCTGAGCATCTATGTACCTTCTACCTTTTTTTTCTGGGGGAGGCCGTGTTCCTATGTACATGACAGCTATTGGCCTATCCAACTTGGAAACCAGTCCTAAAATCGTTGTCACTGAATATCCCATTTACTGAAGATCTGCCAAACTAGCTGATCTACTCATAGTGATCTTCATATTAATTTGGTGTGTACAAAAACACAAAGTTGCACTTTCAGAACCATATCAATTTGTGCAACCGTGGATGTGGAAGTAGTGGCATCTATTGACAAATCAATAGTACCAGTGGGAATTGTCTGTTGTATACACTATATGTCCTTTTATGGGAATGTCGCATTCCTGTGGCACAAGCTCCTACGTACTTAACCTCTTCTTTGGAGTAGCTGTTTTGAAAGTTATAACAAGAGAATGCTTGAGGAGATACAAGCATCACATGGTTCTTAAGCCTTGAATGCCATTGTCAATACAACTGCCTAATATGTGGTAGTGATGAGCGTCGATTCACAGCATGTGAATGAAATAGTAGTAACTTCGTTCTGTACCGTAAACAGTTACCATACATAGTGACTGAATTTGATAATGAAGCTGATAATACTCCTTGCTACTGTGTATACGGTAATAGAGATACTCTTGCTGTGTAGTAACATGTCATTACTATTTACTATGCAGGCAATGGCTGAAAGTATAAATGTGCAAAAGCAGTGTCTAGAACTGCACACCCAACTGCAGTCACTGAGTGTTCAATTCAGCTCGGATGTGGTTCACGTTCCCTCCTCCTTTCCCCCTGTTTACATACGAATGACTCGGGGCTCTCGCTCGGCTGAATCCTCCAAGGTACACCTTATCCCCTCAACCAGCACTCCCGGAATGTACACAGCAACCTGGACAGAGGCAATCTTATCCATGACACTGACAGTATCCAGAGATGTGGAGAGTGAGATCTTTGTGTCTCGAGATGTGAAATACCAGCTCAAGATCTACTCGGAGGGGAAGACCTCCCACAAAACACTGGCTAGCTGCACGTTTGATGTCACCAGCCTGAACCTAGAATCTGCAAGCTATTCATCAACCGAGATGCAGCAACTCCACTTCCTTGTTGGAAAGAATGCTGCAACGGCCATCAGTGATGTTGTCCTGGAGGCTTCTTTCCTGTACGAGATACTGCCCAACCTGCCTGAGAGATCATCCATCGTTGCTTCACCATGCTCACTCTCATCCAGCTGCAGGTGATCATTTAAATTTTATACTCCCGTAGGTACTGTTCTCGACACCACTAACTCCATTGCTGATGCATCAAGTACCAGGAATGGTGCATGAAGTTTGCGCCAGTGAGGAGATCTCACAATAATTATGTGTATTGCAATGGAGTAGCTACATATTGTACGCCCATGGTTTTGGGACATTAGAAGGTAGCACTCGATAAGTGCTCAGACTGTTAGACATGTCACCCGTAAAGCTCTTGTAACATGGGGCGGGGCCATGCAGCCTATAGAATATCATGATTGCACTTTTAAATCCGGAACTTGGTGCCTCAAAACGCACGGTTTAGCTATAAAGCTCGAGATAACCATGAAGTCTATTGGAACAGCTGAAAACAGATTGTGAGACAAGCTTTTACTGTACCGTAACAAAGGCCATCTGCCTGATTGCCTACTGAACTTGGTGGATAGGACATAAGTTATTTACTTATTCACTCAGCTACTTGTTCGTCTTTCCTCAAGTTCCTAGAGGTCAGAGGTCATGTAATATGTAATAAACTTCACCTATCAATGAATCCGAGTGGGCATGCATCTGGCATGTGTGAGGCAGGCTTTGGCATCCATAATGTTTCCCATGGAGGCAATAGGCATCTAATCTGCAAAGCATTTCTGGCAAAGGTGCTTTCACATCCAATGATTGCAAGAGAGTGAATAGATACCTTGAAGTTCTAGCTTGTGAATATTGGACATTATATTAGCCAACCCACTCTAAAGTCCAATTATTCCGCCCCATGCTCCAGTCCCATGTTCCAGTTCCACGCTCTAGTAGTCCAATGATTAGAGATGTCCCCACTTAAAACAGCTCTATATAAATGAGTAGTCACTTACGTGTTGCCTGTAGAAGTGTTTGCGTCCGGAATCAACCAATCAATTTGTAAGAGCTTATCAAGGGATCCAAGCGACTAAAAATAGCGGATCAACAGCTACGTTTTTGTCTTTGAACACCTGTAAATCAAACGATCAAGAGCTTCTGAAAGGGAACGATCAGTAGCTACCTGCTAAATCTGAGCTATTACACACAGCTGTAGAAACAAGGAAGTTGATTGCATGGTTTGAGGAGAAATTTTCAATGAATGGTTACACTTATATCTTTCAAGCGACATTTCTAAAAGGCGAACCTTACCCTTACCTTGCTGCTCAAGATTTTCATAATGGGTGGGCCCTTACAGGTCAATTGGCCTCGCTAATGCTTGCCACTTGGCAATTAGCTACTTAGGCCTTTTAATCTACCCTTGCTATAAATATGCTGTCAAGAATCATGGTTTTCATTCCCATACAGTTCTCCATCACCACCACCCTCTCAACTATCGACTTCACCACTTCCGCCCTCCTTCACATCTACAACAGCTGTGATGCCACCACCACCACCGCAGCACTTGCCCCCAACACCACCACACTTCAAGCAATTTCCCCAAGAGACTCATCACTCCGGTCCTCTGCCCTCCCAACTATCAACTTCACCACTTCAACCTTCCTCCACATCAAAACGATCTTCAACAGCTGTTGCTCTGAAACTGCCACCACCACCGCCGCAACACTTGCCCCCAACCCCACCAAAGGTGAAGCAGTTTCCCCAAGAGTCTCATCACTCTGGTGGCTCGAAAGCACGCTTCAAACAAACTGAAACCCCTCAATCAGCTGAAAAACTACAACCATCCACCACTAACACACCTACAGTAGATA
Organism: Axinella damicornis; assembly: GCA_963931865.1. NCBI lineage: Eukaryota > Metazoa > Porifera > Demospongiae > Axinellida > Axinellidae > Axinella > Axinella damicornis. The sequence continues at coordinate 7,207,660 of OZ007517.1, forward strand.
AGGATGACAATGCACTCAAGGAAATGCTACTGAAAGGAGGACCAAGTGAGGCAGTGGATGGAGGCCCAGAAATAAAGGGTCCACGTTTGCCCTCTCCAAATCGCATTGTGAAAGGCAAGCCTCCTAAGCCACCAAGATCAGCCGGTGGCTCAAAAGCACACTTCAAACAAACTGCTACCCCGCCATCAGCTGAGCAACTGTACACCACTGACACACCTGCAATAGATATGACCGATAATGCACTCAAAGGAGTTGTATTGAAAAGGAAACCAAGTGAGGCAATGGATGGAGGCCCTGAAGTAACGGGTCTTCCTTCGCCCTCCACGAATCTCATCTTGAAAGGCAAGCCTCCTAAGCCACCAAGATCAGCCGGTGGCTCAAAAGCACGCTCCAAGCAAACTGAAACCCCACCATCAGCTGAGCAGCTGCAACCCTCCACCACTAGCACACCTGCAATAGATACGACCGATAATGCGCTGAAACGAGGACCAAGTGGGGCAATGGATGGAGGCCCAGAAGTAACGAGTCCTCCTTTGCCCTCTCCGAATGCCATCGTGAAAGGCAAACCTCCTAAGCCACCTGAGAAAAGCAAGACAAAGAAGTTCAAAAGCATATTTAAAATCAAGGGTCGCAAAGGAAAATCTAAGAACAAGAAGATGGAAGAACCTATGGACTTAGAGAAAGCAGAAACGTCGGTTAGTGAAACGTCCAGCCCGTTGCAGCTCCAAGTGCTAAGCATTCCACAACCTCCACCTACTGATGAACTGTTGGGAGAAGGTACAAGGATTGTGGAGTCTAGCGACACGGTAGCAAGGTCGTGTACTCCAAGTCCAGAATTAAAACCTCCTAAAACAAATGGCGGAGACGCTCCATCAAAACCTGTGAGAAGACGCACAAAGGAAAAGCAAAATGAAGAGAACTCTATGCAGGGCCTTGATTCAACATCACAGAGGATATCTGGTTATCACCATACCAATGCAAATACCCCTTCACCTATTGCTAGCATGGACACCGCAACCAATCCTCCCAAGAGCCCCACGGGAGGTCTCGAAGCTACTGGTGCCGCATTTGAAGGTCAGACAGCAGTAGAGAGAGCATCAACTGGTGATGGTGGTACGCACAAGCAAACGATCAGTCAAATCAAAGCCTGGCCCCAGGAAGAAAGTAAACCTCGTCGCTTCTCAGCTCCTTCTGCCCCAAAGGATGATACCGGCCGACATCGACACAGAAATGACTCCGAAACAACAAGCATTTCAATGCCAAAGGACGACATAAGCCAACCATTTGCTAGCAATAGTGTAAGATCAGGGGGAAAAAATGCCAAAGTCAACCAACTTCAAACAGCAGCTTGTCCTCCTTCCACTTCAGTCAAAAGCACACCAAAGCATGCACCAGCGCAGAAGCCGCGCCTAACCAAACTTCTGTCTGGCAGTACACCTATCCTAACCAAACCATCTCTGGCTCGGGATAACAAGAGTTCATCAACATCAGATCTCTCTGGCCAGCATTTGCCTCGAGGAATGGGATCCAGGAGGACGTCAATTGGGGATCTGTTGCAGCCAGTCCGAAGTTCTGCAAGTTCTGCTATTGAATCGGTGATCCAGAAGAGACGGCAAAGTGTGGCTGCGGTTCCTGAAGTACTCGGGATTCTTAAGATGAAGCTCTCAGCTGTGAATACAGCCGAAAACACTCCAGGGCCCAAGCGGAGCCTTGTGGACATAGGTTTTGAGCCTGGAAGTTCCAGCAATCCAGTGAAGCCAGTGCAAAAACCAACTGAGGGACTGTTTTGCGTTTTTACAATAAATGCAGGGAATTCAAGAGCTGAGACATCTGTTCAACCAATTGTTCCCCAAAGGCCTGTTGTGTGGGATAAGAGTGAAGAAATACTGTTTTATGCCAACCAGTCAAGACAGGTATTCATTCTCTGTCGCAAGACGGCATTCGATGAAGCGAAATTGAACCAAACCATTTTCCCTGCATCTTCTGGTTTTTCTAATGTTCCCAGCGTGAGGAGGATGTCACAAGGAAATGACGACCCTTGCATCGGTGCAACGGTGTTACCAGTTTCACAAGTTAGAGTGAGCTCTACTAGCATGAACGTTGTGTCTGCCGACCTCCTTCAGTGCCTACAGAGACAGCAGTATGAAAAGATGTCGTTGCCTTTGCAGCCCAAGGGAACATTGCTCCTTCAGACTTACTTCTATGGTTAGTTATCGTCCCGTAAATTAGTTAGGCTAAATGGAATCTAGATTCTGAAACACAATTACATGCGTAAAGAATTGATTCTGTTGATGCTCATGTGACTGACCTAAGTGTATATTGTTCAGTCAGTTGGTATGGTTACAATTTTCCTTTTCTTCTCAGCTCTTCAGCCTTATTTCAGAGTCAGCTGCAAGGGTACAGTGACACTACGAAGCCTTTCTGGTCTGAACAGCCGTCCGATCCACGACCTCTCTTGCACAGTTAAGATCGACACTGAGTTTCAGGTATGCAACCACGCATGCAGGTGATTCTAAGCCATAGTTATTTGTCAGTGTGTTGTTGTACGATTGTTTCAGCCTTGCTATGTCAGGAGCCAATGCAGATTATAGGTATCTATCCTGTTGAATATGTTTGCTTTATTCATTCTTTGATAGGATTCTACCAGTGTCTTGGGGTCTAAGGAATGTGCAAGGGTGGGGTGGGAAGATGAGCCTGTGGAGTTCTCTGCATACAAAAATTACGACTGTGACATTCAAGTATGGGCTTACAGGTCAGCACTGATAGCTGAGGTTGCCATGTCACTAAAATATGTATGTACATGTAAGACTAGAAATAACGCATCCCACTACACCATGCACACGTTTGAACTAACAGCACACATTGGCAAGTATGAAAAGTGGCCGACCTCAAACAGTCATGAAATCTTGTCACCTGCAGCCTTGCCAAGGCTGACAAGTGTGGCTCACCACTGAGCAGTGGCTGATTTAGAAATTTAGAAAGGGGTTTCAGCCACACCCATTATCGGTCACGTGAATGCATTCATGACACACATCTGTCCTAAGTTTTGAAGTTCAAGGTGACTTGTCTATCTAGTGGTGGAGACTGATTGGAACAAATCCAAAACTGCTGTACAGTAGACGTATGTTACTTTTACTAGCCGCCAAAGGGGGTGCATTTGCACTCCCCTAATTCCGCCACTGCTGTGCATGGCAGTAGGTATCCGGTAGTAGTGACGTACGTACTGATAGGTATGTACGTATGATATGATAGGACTCCAAACACGCTATATATATCGAGCTTGTAAGTGGATTGTGAATGGATGTTTGATGCTTTGTGGTGATGAGTGTTGGTTTTATCTTGTAGTTCCGAGCAGACAGAGTACTGGTGTGGGGGGTGCACTGTTCCACTGGCCATGGTGCTGCCAGACAAGGAGGCTAAGAAACATAAAGAGGCCTCCAGAGGCAACAATATTGGAGTGTTTGTGGTGTCAAGACCCTGTGAGAAGACTATCACCGTGCCCATTGAGCCAAAGGTACAGTGTAGTTGGTGTGATAGCTCCATCCACTGAATGAAGGATAGACAGTTTAGCTATGTAGTCTCGGTCCCAGACCCAAACCCACCCCAGCACGGATCGCATCTACTGGAAGCGATCCGCGCTGGGGTTGGTTTGGGTCTGGAGCCGAGACTAGTAACTATGGTGTTGCATAGCAGTCAGTTCTTTTATTCGCAAAAGATATGTACGTAGTTTCGGTTGTTTCATGTTTATAATCACATCTCTACCTTCAGGGGCTCCTCACTCTATCGTTTCTATTGTACCCCAGCCCAAGGAGTAGATCACAGTCTCCAGACTCAGGTAGCCATTAGCCTTGTTCCCAGGCCTCCGTCCAGATTTTATCTTGCAGCCATTGAGTTTTCTCCACGGCTGCAACATCTGGGTGGAGGCCTGGGAATGAGACTACGTAGGTAGGCAGGCAGGCAACCATAGTTACTTATCACTTTAGGCTGGTCCTCAGTTGCAGGATGTATGGGTGGAGATTCCAGGAGATTCCAGGATGAAACTTACAACTGTTGTTTACAATACGGTGTTATGAATAATTATAGGGTGAATGTTCATTCCATTCACCGTGATGCCGCCCCATGCCAGAATCCCCCAGCCCAGAGGTCCCTGATGATAGTATCTCAGAGAGAAATTTCAAGCAAGGGTCCCTCAGAAGAAACCTCTCCACCACCCTCAGGAGCACAGGAGACTTTGGCCTCAGGAGTAAGTTACAGAGTAGCTTTGCAGTCTCATCAACCTCAGATAATGTTATAGACCTACGCATAGGTATCGTTTTAGTTGCTTCTGGAGTTATTCAAGAACAATATTCATGCATGTACATATGACAATGTTTTCATGAGGAATTCTTCAAAGCCAAATTAGTTGTGAGGAATACCATAGCCAGCCTACATGTAGCGGAAATAGAAGCAACAGTGTAGTAATGTACTGAACGTTTTTCTCTTGCAGTACGCAAGTCCTATAGCGAGGAACCATTCATTCTACAGCAGGAGAACACTGACCTTAAGAGAGAGGCAAGTGAAGGAAACAGAACTAATGAGGTTATCGACGCATGATTTTGAAGGAAGGTGGTTGAAGCAATGCAAAGTGTATGATTCGAATTAGTCATATATACTTATGAGTTGGTAATTTTAATTCAGCATTCTCTGTCTCTTTCCCTACATATGTAGTACCAGAGTTGAGCTTGGGGATCGAGCTTTTGGGGGGGGATTGAAATGACCAGCTGTGCTGCTTTGGTAGCCCAGTTGGTAGAGCGCTGGCCTTGTAGTAGCGGTTAGTGGTCGTAGCGTTTGAGGCAACAAAGTTATTCATACATAACAGTAGCAACTACACTTGCCATTGGCCCCATCCATGAGAAGAACCATCATAACGTTGACTATTTGGCTTATCATGCATCTACGTGTCCAGGTTGAGTATCTTAGGGAGGAACTTCGACAAACAAAGGCTAAACTTGCAGAGAGTGAATTCTACCGAGAGAAGGCATTACTAGATTTGAGGTAACACATCGAGCTCAAAAGTGTATCTGCTATGGTATATTCTTTGCTTTAATTCTATGTTTTGAATACTAAATCGTAGGATTTTTGTGTATGCTTAAACACATTATCTAATACTACAAACAGCATGCAAAGCCTTAAAACTCCAGTATATAATTCTTATGGTATTACATCGGCTCATTTGGCTGCTATAGGGCGCATATTGGGTTAACTGTGAGTTGCCTAGCTGTTATGCATGGTAGAAATAAACTGCTGGAGCCATTATGATATTTCTTAATTGTACCGGTACCTGCAGTGGATTTACTGGCAATATCATTTTTCTCTTATATCAGGAAGAGTTTGGTAAAATGAAATAAGAAGATCCAGCTGCAAGTTTCAAGAAAGACGCAAAGAAATTTTAGCACCATTGCAATTGAGTTCCCAGGCACCAGCCCAGCTTTCACAATTACTCAGTTATACAATTATACATTATATGAAATTATGACCTCCATCATCAGAAATTGTATGGCTTGCAAGTGGTTCATTAAAGAACAAACAAGCAAGTAATGAACATTCCATGTGAATGTTGAAATTACGACAGGATATGCATGGCCATTCGTCACAACTGATTGATGAATTATGCATGTGCTCTGGTAATACTGCGAGAAAAGCTTTCAGTAGCGCAAACAGAATACAGGCAAGGTTTTGATTGGCCTTGGTGATGCTTCATGTACTGGTAGGCTGCCACCTGCTGAAAGGACCCGCCACCCATCAAGATGAGGCAGTCCGAGTGTGTGGCAATACTCCTCTGCAGCATGGCAATGTAGCCTCTCTCTACAATCCCACTAGTGGCCTTAACAAAGCTCTGTTCCCACGAAGTCATAGTCCACTCTCCATTGTAAAGGTGTTCCAAGGTCTGGACTACAGATTCCCCTATGGATGATAAAGAGTCTTGACCTAGTTTAGCCACAACAGAGGGATCCTGCATGATCCCACTCCCAAACCGACCGATGTCAAGAGTTAGAAAAGTGCTGCTATTGTCAAAGGTCTGAGTTTGAAGCAATCTATCGTGTAATTTCACAGTCTTCTTTAAACATGACTCTACAGACTCGTTTGACCTTCCCATGCGTTTCAGGGTGAGAAATCGCTCAACCCGGAGCATTACAGCAATAACTCTCTTACCTCTGAGAATATTGTTTCTGTAGTAATTCGTATGATTGAGAACAGAAGCGCTTGGAATAAGCCTCGTCGATGAATCCGGTTTCTGAGCATCAACACAGTAGCTAGGAAGCTGTAGCCAGCTACCGACAACTTGGAAGTTCCTCCAACCACTGAAGATCACAGTAGTCTCCGAAACATTTCTTCCACCGTATACTTCATTCTCTAGCTCTGCAAGGGTTAAGGGTCGCTGTAGCTTGCTGCAGTCTACACAGAGTTTCTTTACAAAACTGAAATTGAGTCCCAACAAACCACGCAGAAATTCTTCATAGGCTCTTGATACTTTGCATTGAGATGTAGATAGGTGCTGGATGCCCTGATCATTAGTTACTGAATTTGAGAGGCTCTTGCATCCACCAGGAGGAATTGTGACTACCACTGCAGTACGGGGGGCGTTTTGCAGGAAATTATCCCATTTCACCACTGAAGCACCCTTTTCTTTTAGAGAGAGTTCATTGAAGTAATCGAGATCGTAGTATTCACTGAACGTAGCAGCCTCGTGTAGCCGATTATGCTCCAGTGCGTCCCAAAATTTAGGTGAGTGGAACAAGTTTGATTCTGAAGAAAACGGCTCAACTATGTGCAATGGGTTCCCAACAGTTCCTGCCCAACACTGCTGAAGCATCATGTTCTTAATTGCTCTTGTCATTTGTCCGCCATAAGTTTGAGTTATCACATATCCATATCCATACTGTGAATCAACTTGGTTTGGATGTCTGGTAGGTAAGGAAGTGATTGGTGCCTGACCATGGGTGTACAACTGACCAGATGATGTGTGCTCTATTTGATTGTGGTTGGTACCAGTGTAGGCTTGTTTTGATTTGGATGTCTGGTGGCCATAGATTGCCTTTTGGCCACTGTTTTGGTGTAGAGAATTGAGGGAATCCCTTTCGGTGGTAGCACGATGGTGAGAGTTGTTGGAAGTGTAGGTTGTCAAGTGGTCGGCTGCCTGTATTTTTTTCCCTTTGCGTACGGTTGTGTTGGTGTTGAAGCCTTTTCTTAGGTTGGCACTGCCAGCAGGTTTGGAGATGCGTGGTGGCGACTGGCGGGTAGACTGTTTCATGTTACTTTCAGGAACTGGGTGTATATTGAAGTTGGTATTGTCTTCTGTCTTGATCATTCTTGAGTCAGACATCCTATGTCTACCACCAGCACGAACAGCAGGTTGTGGAGGAAACCTCAACACTTCATGTGATTCAGCAGTCTTGGTATCATTCATAATATTATGCGCTTCTGGGCTGGTGGCCTTACTTGTATAATCCAGGAGATGTCCACCTGGTCTTTGGGGCTGGCGAATACCGCCAGCTAGAGAAGACTCAGAGCTGCATAGTTCAGCATTTCCTTCCGGTCCAGTGCACAGAGGTTTGGGCTGACTCGTACTCGTGTGTCTGCCGCTGTGTATCTGCGGTGGGCTTCCCCGGTAGAAGTAACACACTGCAAGTACTATACACACGATTATTGCAAAGAAGACAACGAACGACCTTCTTTGGTACATCGTTCCATTCAGCAAATTATTAATTAGGAAGCCTAGCCATTGTTGTATTTGTGCATGACCGCAGCAGCATGACAAGGGGAAATCCCAGTCATTAACTTCCTGTTTATAGTGCTCAACATCGTGTTGAATTAGCATAGCTACATGTAGCTACAGAGTACAGTCGTGTTCTTTCGACTGGCGAAAACGTCCATACCCCCCGGATTGGAGTTGTATTACAGGTAAGTAATGAAGCGTGAAAAGTAGATATTGTTAAGTCTGTGCGAAGGACGATATGCATGTAGCAAGCCAACACCCATGTCCACCGTGTATCATGGTTGTACATGTCTGTCTTGCATGTTGTCGCTGATGTTCGGGTTACGTACGTCTGTGCACATGGTGATTTAGTCTCACCAGCCAACACCCTGTAGGTATACACCCTGTCTGTCTCTTTGTGCATAATTAGGTACTTGTAATAAGTTGTATAGGCCTAAGTGAGTTGTATTAGGTTGTAAGGGAGAGTATGACGTTCGGTTCACTGTTGGTCATGGCAATAATGCTGCAGTTTAACTGCAACCAAATACCCACTCTGCCAACGTTATGTGCACTTAATGTTCAAACGTACGTGTACCTGGCAGGAAAGACGCCTCAGGGGCTAATAAATTGCATATTTCAGTTACCAAGTTATGTAACATGGGCCTGACTGACTGCAATTACAGTATCATTATTGTGTATCTGCAGTGACGTTGAGCAACGAAATGGGGGCCAAGCAAGGCAAGTTTGAGGAGGATACAATGGAAGACTTTGAGGTGAGTTTCGTGACGCATGGAAGTGGGCAGCTGTATTCAGTGTTGTGCTAATGAATGACCAAAATTGCTGATTCTGTCTTACTTCAGGCTACCACTGTCTTCAACAGAGCAGAAATTTATCAGTGAGTAAATTCCTGTGTCAGTCATTGTGTGATTGTAACAATGGCATTATTTTTCATTTCGGTTATATGATTGTACGTGGTTGCCCCCAAAAGCATTCCCCCCCGAACTGCCCACAGCAGAATAAGTTGTTTGGTCCCCCTGGCACTGTAAGCAGTTTCCCCTTACCATAAATGGTCCCAAGTTTTTTCAGCAGCACAGATCACTTCACTAGAGAGTCAATGAAGCAAGGAAGCATACCAAAGTCTAAACTTAAGACGTACTCTCAGGTGCCTGTGCCCACCATTAAGGTGGTGTCCCTACCAAAAAAAATTGACGTTTCAGTCCCATTGAAGTCTACTTCCAGAGCCCGGAAATGAAACACAGAAGGGTCTGGGAATCAGATTACCATCTGGCGATAATTCATGCACGATACTCGTTCCCTGACCGTTCCACTCAGTGCATGTATCAGCTATACTAACGATAAAGGCTCGGATTGGTCTAAATGTGCATCCAGCCTGCACAGCATGTGACTCCAAAGTACATTTTGTAACACCTAGCCTAGCAAAACTGAGGGAGATGAGTTTCTTTTCATGCACTGTTCCCTTGTTTGTACAGTTCTTGGCGGATCGAAAGTATGCTTGTCCATCTACCTATCTGTCTGTCTGTCTGTCTGTCTGTCTGTCTATCTATCTGTCTGTCTATCTATCTATCTATCTATCTATCTATCTATCCATCCATCCATCTATCTATCTATCTATCTATCTATCTATCTATCCATCTATGATCACTACAGTGCATTTGAGAGATTCTATGATCTGTATACTCTGTACCGGCCAACAACAAACGATGAACTACCAGTTGCAATGAAGACAGCAACAGGGTACATTAACCCTGAGTTTTCTCTACCGGTTAACTTTGTTGCCAATAACCTCCCCCAACTGAAGGTAAGGAATAGCTTGTTGTGCTTGGTCCCTCAATGACTTACAACGCTGTGAAGCATGCTATGTGTATACGTATGTAGCCTCGTCTTAGTGATTGGCGACATATTAATATTAACAGCCCACGATAATCATGTCGTGGTGATTTTACAATTGTTGTCTGGTGATTGTTGTCATAGTGATGCAGTATTTGAAGTATTATTAGTGTAATCACACAATTTACCATAGTCAAGCAGCTCACTTGTAGCAACATATTCATTGTTAAGCACAGGTTTGACTCTCATCCCACCTATTCTCAATGAAGTCTTCTTCCAAAAATTTGCCATTTTCGAGTTTATAGAGTGGAAAGAGCTATAATTAGAAATGAAGCACACTTGCTATTTGAGGAATGTAATTTGAAATTATAAGTGGCTACTGCATGTGAAAAGAACTTGGCATTGTTAACACACAGTGACAATCGCCCATCCCTATCTCATGTTTGATGCTGCTAGCAATCAAAAGCTGTTTCAAGAGATGCACAGGAGTGGTCTGAGAATGGGACCATTGGCTCTACATGTGGTAACTAACTGTATAGTATCTTTATAACTGAGCATTTTATTGAGCCAGTGAAGGACAACACTATTCACTGACAGTGCGCTGGGCTGCTAAAATGGTGCTTTCTTGCTGTGTGAAAGTGTTAGTGGGATGATGGTTGTCACAATGGTGTAGTCACCTCAAGCGGTCGTGCTCAAGCACTACATTACATGGAAAACTAGACATAAGACCTTCACAATCTCTTTTTGTGTGCTGTACTTCAGGTCAACCCCTTCAAATACAGAATCTGTGAAATATTTGCTGCTTCCGACACTGGTATGATGAGCTTCATTGATTTCCTGGATATGGTGTCTGCATTCAGTCCAAAGGTATGTGGTGTGTAAGTGTGAAAAACACACACCAAACACACACACACACACACACACACACACACACACACACACACACACACACACACACACACACACACACACATGCTTCGGCCAACATGCACACTCATGCACATGCCACACAAACACACTGTCATGTATACACGCACACATTAGACATGCATCTACGTACACTCATGTACACTCCGATGTATATTAAGACCAAATATGATCAAAAGTCTATGGGCTTGAGTGCCATTGCTGAACATCCAAATTACTGGATGGCATACGAAACTACGAAACACAAGAAGGAATAGCCAGTGTATGGTTATGATATGAAAACCTGTTTTGAGGGGGTGCATCAAGGTAGTAATTCCCATACAGTCAACCACAGGTGATATTGATATCACCTATGTGGGAAGTGGTTGGAATGATATCCATATCACCATGGTAGTAAAACACATGCACTGTTTGCACACATCACATGACAAGTAACGCTTCACACAGTGGTAACAACAGAACTACCTCCTTACACAGCAGGCAGTTGGCACACAATCTGACTAAAGAACTAGTACTGAAAATGAACACTCTCTATAAGTCAATGAGACGGCTCTGCAAGGAAGGCGTGCAGGAAGGGCTTTCCTTTACGAATCCTAGCTCAACAATGAGATGTGATACCCAGCGATCCAAAGGTGCAACTCCGTAACAGCTGTTGCTCCCAGAAACCTTCTGCAGTTGCGTTCTCAGACCCAAGACTGGAACTTCCCATGCTGTCTTTTGTTTTGCATGTTGATAGACCATTTGCCCATTGCCGCTATTTCTTCCACCTTGTTGTCTGGGCTGGCAGCGTTGAAACGATCATTACTGTCAATCATTGCATGCTAAAATGATTTCTCAAGAAAGACTTTCTTGGCCGAGTCACGGTGCTCACATCTGCCTCATTCCCAGGCCATGCATAGGCCATTTCTCCTACGGCCTGGGAGTGAGGCTATGCAGTTCTCTTGGCAGTCTTGTGTATAAAGTCATCCATTTGCTCTCTGTCATGAACATAATCCTTACATATCCACCAACTGGGAAGCCCAGTGCATTGCCAATAGGAAGCCTCTTCAGTCACAAGAAGCACCAAGATGGCTCATGATGTCATCTAAGTTGTTGGACAGAGTCTTGATGTGATGGCTTGATTTCTAGCTTGTTAGGTTTCTATTTGCTACAAATGGAATGCATTTCCTTGATGACAGGAATCAATCATCCTTGTATGGACATTGCATTCTGCTTCAGGCTACGTCTTCAGCCTCACGAAATATACCATACAGCCCTCGAGGATGTGTACCTACACAGAATGTGTATGTGTTTACCTACATACTAGTGTGTAATGGTGACAACAAGCACCTAGCTTATAGAGGCATAATCTTTCCTTACAGAATACGGTACAGCAAAAGACTTTCCACGCCTTCCAAATATTTGGTAAGTTCAAGCAGTTTTCCTGCCCTGTTCACTTGGACGGCAACTGAAACTATTGATGCTTGTCCTTAGACATGGATCCATGCAGTTGCTGGCTCTACAGTCGGCCCATTGCGATGTGCATGGCCACACATCAGATTCTGCACACTTTTAATGATACAGTGCATTTCAGTAGTCTCGTTCCCAGGCTGTTTCCACCCCCAGTATTTCATCGCTCCCCGCTGTATTTCATACTGGAAGCGATGAAATACTGGCAGTGGGAACGGCCTGGGAATTTCAGCAGTTGTTACACTATGATATATAACAGTATATGTACAACAATTGCCTTAGTCTCGGACCGAGACCAAAACCAAACCCAGCTCAGATCACCTCCAGTATCAGTATCCAGTATGGAAGCGAGCTGGGGTTGGTTTGGGTCTGGGGCTGAGACCACAGTCGCCTGTGCTTACCATGCTCTCTGGTAAAAGTTTAAGGAGAATTAGTTGTATATGCATTTCTAATGGAAGGTAAAGGACGTTTGATGCAGTTGGAAAATGGATCATCTCAGGCTATTCTAAGAGCTTTCCTAGTGAACACACTGTTTGTGTGTGGCCTCCCCTTGAATGTGAATACTAAATCTTGCAGATATGGATCGGGATGGTCTCATCAGTCGGGAAGACCTCTACGAAATAATGGACATGATCACAGATACCCACATGACAGATGACTGCAAGAAACGGCTTGTGGATGAGGTAATGACTCAAGCCCCAATCATTTCACCAGTTCTGCTGGTTAGATTTGCAATGCAAGCAGCTAAATATTTGATGGACTATTACCCCTGTAATAATGGTAGTTAGCAGTTCAATAATAAGTCGATGACCCATATCTCGCAGTCTCCCAATATCCAAGACCCAGATTTCGTATGAAATTATATCTCGACAGTGATCGATATGGAGATTCACTTATATGGTCAGAAATTCAAAATCAATGACCTCTGTTATAAAGTACAGAACGTATGGAATTGAGCTTACCTATTATACTTAGCCTTTGCAGCATAATACTTCCTACTTATACAGAACAGAGCCCATGTAACAGAGGCCATGCAACCTTGGTCTGCAGTCTTTGGATACCATTTGCCAAGAGTGCATGATGACATCATTATCATTGCGGCGGACTATGATGACATCATGAGGTCTTACGTTTGCTCAATCCAACTTCAGCCATTATGTACATGTACTTGATAATCTGTCATGCTGCCCATGTTTGCTGTTGCTCTGCCTGCAGATATTCAGTGAGGTGCACAAAGAGAAGGCTGCCGATGGTCTCAGTACAGAGGATTTCCACTATGCGATAAGCAGGGCTCCCGACTTTTCCATGTAAGTTATTGTATACATCTGCTTACAGTGTACTAAAGTCACAGAACAAAAATGAACAGTTAATTTGTGAATAACAGTGACTAAATTAGTTTGGTATCTGAAGAGTCCAAGTGTTTTGGTCAGTGTTATGATGCCTCAAATTTATTCAGCATGCATGTTGGTCAAAACGAATTTTGAAAGCGAGCTGATGGTGTCATCACTCATCATTGTCATTCTGCTCTCTACTTCCTGCAGTAACTTTGGCTTCAGAATATGAAAGATTCAAGGGTCCTAATAATTTTGCTGAGTGATGATATAGTCCAAAACTCCAGTGTTTATTTATTTATTCTACTGCTGAATTATTGTATCATCTTATCCCATCACTGACCGACATGTTTTATTTCTTTTATGTATCTCTATTTATGGAGAAGCTGCCCAATTGCATGCAAGACATGCTTGCAGCCAACCTTGTAACTTTGTATAGATCAACAGTACAGCTATTAATTTTTGTCTTAGTATTTATTAGAGGTTTTAAGGGAATCTGTTGGAAAGACATGCATAATTATAATAATATGGGCATGATATAAGCTTCAGTAAGGCTAGCTTGTCCATGCAAATATGTTGACCTCTTGTGGCACTAAAGCTCTTCAGTACAATCCATACATGTAGCTGCTCCATGCGTCTCCAATACAGGTTTTCATGCATGCATGGGCATTAGCGGATCATTGAAGTCACTTGAGTTACCATAAATGGCATTACTCAAACTTGTTTTATCTGATCTGCCAACTGCTGAAAGCACACTTCAGGGTTCCAGTTTAATTCCCACACTGTGCAAGCCAGTTACCATGAGCACTGACAGAATCGAAGTGTGAGTGAGTTCAATTTGCATGCAGCCCGAATACAAATACAATAAACAGTGGCTGTGGAAAGTTTGTTCATATTCCATGATCAGTTAATTTGTTGACCCCCACCTGGCTGCTCACACAGTTCTGAAACATGAAGAGAGCTTGCAATTGATAGCATTAATTCTGAACTGAACTTGAAGTACTGACTTTTCTTTCTGAAGTTGTCAGTGAAAGAAAAGGTGAACCGAAAGGTATACTTATTCATGCATCTGTTGCTGGTGTGAAGACTAGAGCTCCCGGTACATTATGGCTAAGAATGTTTGGCTGTGAAGGAGTGGCACTGAGCTATGTACCATTATTAAAGTGTACAAGAAACACACTTTCATGAGTAATTAGTTCTTAGGCACTGACGGCAGTTGGAAGTAAAGTTTTACCAACTACCATCATTGTACAAGAACTATTATTATTGCTGTTGAAAATTGCTTAGCACAGAACACAACATCTCAAAGAGTAGATACCACAAAGGGGGAGGAATTATGCATCAATGGCGGAAGATAATGTTCTTGAGCAGAGTCTTGAAAACAGCTTTACCATAAATGTTAGGCCAGTTGTCCCACCAGGAATGTAGCTCACAAGAAACCTACAGGCGTAAGGAAGAATCTTTCATAACCGAATTGATCATAATGTTGAATTGGGGAAAAAATTGCTATAGGTGGCTAGCTTGCAGCTTTAATGCACATGCACGTGTGACAGAACTATCTGGTGGATGCAATCAGAGTCCATCCCCAAGGTAAGAGTAAGACCTAGGCATCATTCTGAAATGTAAATTTTGCCCTACCTGTTCACTAGCCTATACCAGCAGTATGATTGCCGCTTGATGAGAACCGGTAAAACAACTGTTGCTAGTAGCTTTAGGTGCCTGAGGTTGTTTCTGTTGCTTCTGGGGCCCGAAAAGGCTTATAGCTAATACACATGCCTACTTGTAATTATACTGCTGTTATAATAGTTGAAATTGCCTGTATATATGCTGCACACTCCGGGTATATACAGGCAATTTCTACAGGTGTGGCACCTGTAGTGGAACAGACCCGCTGTGTATACATTTCGTATTCAAAGGCACAGCTGGTCTGAATTATATTTTCAACACTATGGGTATGTACTAATAATTAGGTACACTGATCACTCACCATGCAAGGGCCAGTATCTGAGCAACAGCAAATATTAGTGTCAGAACTGTACTGTGGAGCTGTGTATGCATATGGAAAAATATTATAAGCACAGTGCACAAGGTGATTACTGCACCAGAGAACATGGTAGCATTCTCTACCATGGCAAAGGAAATTTCGCATAAGCACAGCTTGAAGCAGTAGTTGAGCTAACAACTGACACATCACGATCGCCGTGAGAGACCTGGCTACTGGTGAGCTAGACAGCTCTGTCATAATGAGAGGAGGATTTCGGATTCTGAGTAAGATCAACCATGGATAATCAGATAGATTCTGAAGAGATATGCAATAGGATCCCTCTAAGAAGGCATTCCCCTTGCAGAAGCTGGGCTGGAGGATGCCAGACCAACAGAGAAGAGCAATATCCATGCTAATGTTAACACTGAGAAGCGGATCTATCGGTGCTATGTTTCTTGATCTAAACCAACTTCAAAAGAAAGGCAGGACATAAGGTGTCCGACTAGCAACGCTATGACAGTAACTGAGTAAATGTGGATGGTTTGTAAGGGCTAAGGATCAGGGCTAGCATCATCAAGGTGGGGGGGGGACCATGCCACCTGCTCCAACCCCATAAACATAACGTCCCAGGCAGTGGGTGAGAGGGCACCTTGTCTCAGATGGACATTAAAGTTATCCATTTTGCAGTATATGACCACCTCTCAACCCTCACATGGTCTATATAGGAACTCATTCCCTGGCTTGAGAGAGCCTAGAGAGGGAGGTTTTCGATCCCTCTCTTGGGCCTGGGAATGATGCTAAAGTTCTACCACCTCACGAATTCATGATGACATCATCGTCAATGATGTCACCTTGCGCTCTTGACAACCTCTATTGTTCTCACTTTGAGTGCGCAGAAGAGAGTGCCGACTACAGTGCCAAGGTAGATGAGGGTGAAGGGGAGACGCTGGAAGGATACCAGGTGCTTCATATGCTCCCAGGGACCCCACAAGAAGGAGAAGCTGTGGAATGGAAGCAAAGACACTGTTATAACTGCCTCTGGTAAAATTCCACATTCATGGACAATCACACTGTATACTACAGTGATCTTACAGAGTATCTGCTCAAAGAGGTAGGTGGGTTTATAAGGTTAGGGATCAGGTGACAACAGTGTTTATCTTGGAACCCAAGCTGTCCTTTACTATGACACCACACAGATGCTGCCAGGGAATTTAGCTACAGTGGTAGACTATGCATGGATTCTGCTGCAGCTGGGGGTACAGGTAACCCAATCAGGAACTCTTGACATCAAAATGGATACTAGACCTTCACAGTACGCTAGCCTCGTTCCCAGGCTCGAGAGAGGGAGGAAGAAAGGGAGTGGCATCCACTGTTTGCACATGTGACTGGCACCACAGACATTTGAATTATGTCTGTACACTCTTGACGTCAAAATGGATAAATGAGTATGGCCTGTGGTGTGTGCTACAATCAATCTTGATCGTGTTCTCTCCAATACATGTCAAGGAGTGTGTTGGTAGTGGCAGTGTGGCCTGTGGTGTGCACTGCAATCAATCTTGATCGTGTTCTCTCCAATACATGTCAAGAAGTGTGTTGGTAGTGGCAGTGTGCATGGCCTGTGGTGTGTGCTACAATCGATCTTGATCGTGTTCTCTCCAATACATGTCAGGAAGTGTGTTGCTAGTGGCAGTGTATACAGTTGTGGTCGTAACTCATCTCATAGATAGAGCCTGGTCCAGTACAGTGCAGTGTACAGAGAATATCACATGCTCAACTATGTGACCACAAAGATGTCATCTGCAAACTCCCCTTTATGAATACAAGTTTTGGTTATGGATAACTATGTGTAAACCATGGAAACCAGGCCCTTTCCTCCTCCCTCTCTTGGGCCTGGGAACAAGGCTAACTGCGGCAGTGCTAGTCACCAGTGACAGAGCTCTAGAAGAGTTGCGGGCAGAGAGACTATTTCAGGCTCCAAGAGGGACATTTTCTCTTTGACTCAAAAACAGGTGGATTTGTTGGGGTGAGCCTGAGTGAGCCCTACATAAACAAGTGTGCTGTAAATTTTCCATATATATATATCTATGTACGTTGTGCCATAAATCACTTCCTGCTCTTATTTTGCGTGTTCTGGTGTCATGCCAGAATGAAAGAGTACTTCTTGATGCAAGGAGCCGTGAATAGACTACCTGTCCGATGGATGATGGGAACAACCTCTTCACCAACCTCAGACTGGTAGCTACATGTCCTGTAGAACACATGGCGTGCTGGACCAGTGTGCAGCTGATGATGCATATAAGTTGTGTTACTTGCCATGGCAACAAAGATTCATCTCATTATGCAGCTACTGTTGCCTGACACTGGTTGTGCGCTTGGTGTGGTGGATCATAATTTGTACATTAGCTTTTAGTGTACATGATTTCTGTGGCCTGAGGTTGTACTGAGCCCAGGTCAGTTGCATAAATTATTTCTGATGACAGTCATGTGCATGCAACTACTCCATGCCTTGCATGTCCATGCTCTTTGCTCAGGCTCACCCCCAATGACATGCATTTCCACTAGTATTTGAGAGTGGGAATATTTTCAGAACATCATGTACATTAAGCAGTTACAGAGGCTCCAATCATTCATGCCTATACATCCTTTCAATAGAAGACAGAAGAGTAGTTCACCTCCTGAATACATCAGAGAGGAGATCTTGTCTACAACAAGCCATCGTACCCTGGCTAGTCTACAACCTAAGTAGGACTATTCGGTACAGGGCAAAGCGGGTTGCAACGGCTGCTACTAGGAGTGCGGTTGACCCTCGAACCTTAGTAGGACTATTCGGTACAGGGCAAAGCAACTGCAACACGATGCAGGAATCACCCTTACCTTCCCAGACTGAAGAGGCTTCCCAAGGTGAACAGGGCTGCAAACTTCCGCGACTTCAGCACAATCACAGGACTCAAGGCCAGAGCCTACAGGGCAAATACACAGTGACTTATGAAGTGCTGTGCACTTTGTATACATGCCAATCATTTAAAATGGCCTTGGCTGTAGACGCTCACATGTGCACTGTTCTGTATAGTACAGTCAGTAAAGTCCCCAAGTTACATTTCGGGTGTTGAACGGCACAAAGGGGGGCAAAACAGAAAATAGAGAAGGTTTGGGGGGGGGGGGGGGGGGGGGGGGTGCGATTGAATAGTGCACGGTAGTTCATCATATTGGGCGGTCTGGGTTTTAAATTTCTAAGGGGGGACAAAACATTCCACCCCCCCCCCCCCCCCCCCCCCCCCCCCCCCCCCAAAAAAAAAAAAAAAAGAAAAAGTAACCTTGCTTTTTAAGTTGGGGCACAGGGTGCACGCACACAACAACAACTTGTATACTTTAGCAAAGTTATAAACAACACATGAATGGGTAGAGTAAAAACTCACCAGAGCAAAGCACAGCACACCAAGAATCAGGCACGTGAAAAATCCTATAATGCGCTCCTTCTTACTCTGAAAGAGAAGGTGCATTTATGAAAATGTAACGATGAAGAATGTAACGTACACAGAATCTGATGCACAATATTTCAGGTAGCCACGTGTGAGCATATCTGCACGTACTTCCTGAGGCCCATGCAACCTCCCTTACGATCTGATGACCACAGACCAGACATTCTTATATACGGAGATCATCCCCATAACATGTACCGGTACCACCTCCAGTGGCAACAGTGGTCTACAAACTGGCTTGTTATTCACAACAGCATACATTACATCCTGATTCTCAAGGTCAGGCATCCAGCAATAATTTGGGTTCACTTTTATTTGGGAGTGGTTACAGTAATGATTTAGCCTGAAGCTATCGTGGAATGTTTGCCTCAACACACCAATAGGTGGTCACAAGTGGATTTCAGTCTAGTCTCGGTCCCAGACCCAAACCAACCCCATCGTGGATCGCTTCCAGTATTGCCGCGGGTTATACTGCAAGTGATCCGCGCTGGGGTTAGTTTGGGTCTGACTAATTCCAGTCATGCTCAAACGTTCAAATGTCACTTACTCTGTGAAAACAATTCCTACTTACTAGAGAATTCATATGAAGTGTCTGTCCAGACGGCATGCAGATATACTACAGTTTGAAAGATGAGTCTCTGCACTGTCAGTAAAGTTGCACCAGCACAGGAGAGCAGTTGCCACTTGTTTCGATAAACCAGAGATTTATGCACCTCCAGATTATGGATACTACAGAAGCTATAGACTACTGTTGCCAGTGCGGCACTCCTTTAGATTGAACTGGAACAAGAGAGAAATCCACGGGAACAGTTGGTGCGGTGCTGGTTACAGACTTTCGATAAAACTTGGGCAGTGGTCATTATCAAAGCCTCGTTCCCATCGGAAATAAAGACTCAACTCGGAGAAAAAAATTCCGAGGGTGGTCTGGGAACGTACTTTACCAAGCCTCGATAATTAGTTTATGGGCGTGGTCAGGGCCTTAGGGTATGTATTAGGAGGGTGCGCATTTGTTTCCGGAAATGTTTCCACGTTTCCACGCTCACACACACTTATTGAGTTGCTAGAACGAGGCTACTGTATATCCAAGAATGGCCAGTGTGGACTGTTACAGGAGCCTCATACATGTATCTAGTGTCTAGTACTCCCAAGGAGGAGGCCATAATTTATATCTTTGGAGCAATTTACAGTCTGGTAACATCTCATTTCTTTCTCACCAGTCCCCAGCTCTCCTCCTTCTCCTCACTGGACTTCCAGAGGCTAGACAGCGTGCGCACGATCGAGGAACGACCTCCCCCCTCTCCGTCAGCCATGATTCGTGCAGCAGTGGCTGCTTCCAATAAAATAAGAGCGCATTATTTAGAGAAAATCGCCAACTTCGATCGTAGTGTCGTCTGCACTGTATACTATTCAGCTGGTCACCAGGTGACTCGGTATGTCTGAGGGTGAGGTAGCCACTTATGTACTAGGTGAGTGCTGGTTCAGGTGTCCGGCCTAGGGCTGTCTGCAGTCACTCAGCTGCCAAAACATGCAAAAAAATAAATCTGTTCCATAAAACATTTTTGTGATGGTGAGGTCTTGGTGTATGTACAAGTAGGAGATGTAGGGATTTTGAGCTCCTGAACTGACAGGAGTGAGTTATCTTACCTCATCGCCGATCCGAGGGGATTGGGGGGGGGGGGGGGGGGGGGGGGGGTAGTCTCGCGGGGCCAGACCCACACGGAAGGGAGGGTCTGGCCCCGCGAGACTGGGGGGGGGGGGGGGGGGGGGGGGGGGGTATCTGGACTAACTGCATATTTCTTGGCACAGTTGCTTGTAGGAAGAAGTTGCAGAGCGTTCGGACACCCCTGCCCTTACTCTATGCAGGTATACATTGTAGAATGGTGTGCTTCTCAGCTCCGCACTTACTCTAGTTACACACTGACTGCACAGTTGTGTGTGTGTGTGTGGGGGGGGGGGGGGGGGGGGGGGAATCATGAGACAGACTCTGTCCAAGTCGAGTGGTGCTTTCAGGCTTGCTCATACTCCCTGCTGGCACTCCCACTGACAATGCTCTCACTCGCAGCTGTGCTCTTGTTTAACCTTTGACCCCTCAGTTGCTCTGCTGGCTATGTCACAGCAAGCATTTTAGGGTAGGGAGGAAGACATATGGAAGGCTGCAATCACAAAATTTAATGACAGCTAGCACAAGTGAGAGCACCAGCAAAGAGCATCCAACTTGGACAGAGTCTCGCTCATGTTTGCCTCGCATCGACCTGCATTCAGTGCATGAGCACTCACTTTGCAGGGTGCTTTCGCTTGCCAGTGAGCATCATAATTTGGGGTCAAAGGTCAGTCCAGTGATTACAGGCAGCCTTAGCCTGTAGTGTGTAGTGGCATCAGTGTATATACAAGAACAGAACAGACAATCCAACTACATGTACATGTACTGTATACACAAACACCATCAAAAAAATGCAGCTGATCAATAATTCAAACAGGGCGATAAGTTGGTTGTGCATATCATGCTCATCTGTTCTTCGGAGGGAGTTAGTGTGCAACCTGTCTGTCATACACGGCTGGTAGCATGCCACGTTCTCGGTTTAGGTGCCACACCTCCAGTGCACTGGACTGACTACGGGCTTGGCCCGAGGTGATTACTTCCTAAACCTTTGGTGCCCCCTAGCTTGCTGCCTACAATACCAGAATACACTGCCACATATTCTTCAGTTTTCATGTTCATGTACATGTACTTACATGTATTTGGGGGTTCAAAACGTGCATCTTGTGTTCCGTATCCCAGTTTTCTGTGCGTTTCAGGTATAGAATATAAATTTATCCATGCATGTTGCTTGCATTACGCCCTTGAAACCTGCCCGTCATGGGTTCAAATCCCATTTGAGGCATGTTTTCGTCGCTGGCTTGAGTAAAAATTGGAGTAGGTGATGATCACCAATCGGTATACCCACTCTATTCGTGATCAGCTACTGCTATTTTTACTCAAGCCAGTTACAAGCTACTCCTATTTTTGCTCAAGCCAGCGACGAAAACACGCCTCCAATGGGATTTGAACCCATGACCGGCAGGTTTCAAGGGTTACAGCTCACTGCGCTCTCCCCAGCTCATAGTACAGGCCATCCCATGTGACACACACCATTGCTCACCACTCGCACAGCCTACCTGCTGCAGCAGAAGTACTCCTCCACAACCCAGGCATTCCTCCAGGAGTGCCACACCCTACCTTCCAGGACACTCATAGTAGGTTACCAGTCCTATCAGTCCACTAGCCTGGTTGTACGAAAGACCAACGAAGAGCTGAGCGGGGCCTGGGAACGAGGCTATTGTATTCATATACATTTGTACTTTCTTGCCACCTGAAATAAACAAAGTTTGCCCCCCCCCCCCTTGCCTGTGTGACCTCCCGTTTCTACTGCCCAGGTGCTTCCAGGGACAACTCTGCAGACAATCATTGCCGATCACAAGGTGCGTAAAGACACAGGTAAGGACAAGTGTGCAAATTGTTCAGTAACATTGGTGTTGTGCGAAAAGACCAGTTCTCGTCCACTCTCTTTCCCTTCCCCCCTCTCCTCCTCACTGCTCCCTTCGCTCACTCTTCCTTCAATCTCCTTTCTTGTCCCCTCTGCACCGTACTCCCTCCTCCCCTCTCCACCGTACCCCCTCCTCCCTTCTCCACCCTTCCCCCTCCCCTCTCCACCCTCACCCCTCTTCCCCCTCCATTCTCCACCCTACCTTCTCCCCTCCCCACTCCACCCTTCCTCCTCCTCGCCTCTCCACCCTCCCCCCTCTTCCCCCTCCATTCTCCACCCTACCTTCTCCCCTCCCCACTCCACCCTTCCCCCTCCTCCCCTCTCCACCCTCCCCCCTCTTCCCCCTCCATTCTCCACCCTACCTTTTCCCCTCCCCTCTCCACCCTTTCCCCTCCACATCCTTCTCCCCTCCCCTCTCCACGCTCCATCTCCACCCAACCCCCTCCTCTAATCCTCCACTCCTCCCCTCTCCACCCTCCCCCTCCTCCCCATTCCTGCTTCTCCTACCTTTTCATACATCCAGGTGTGTTGCTGGACACCCTGGGCCCTAGCGGTGCGTGGAGTGCTGTGTGGGAGAAGATGGAGCAGACTCTGAGCCAGCTCAGGTGAGAGTCGATCCTGTACATGTGGAGACGTAATTCTTTGTGCAATGTGGCGTGTGTTATGCAGTATGCCTCTGCCCTGTAGGAGCCTGTCTGATAAACTACTATCACAGAGCAACAAAGGTCTCAAATCTGTGTTTTTTTCCAGCAGTATGCTCTACTTGAACCCTATTTTTGCTATAGTCGTTCATATCTCTGAGAGACTGTGATCACATAAAATGTTGGTCAGTTTGCATTGAAGGATGCTCGTTGCCCTAGTTACGTACAATCTGTCTAGCCAACATCTTTGTTTTGGTTGAAAGTCATGCAGCTAATGTTTCGGATGGTGGTTTATCCAAGTCGTGTTTTTGTTCCACTCTGTGTGTCTTGTAGCCAGCAGTGGACGTGGTACTCAATCATCAAGGGTGAAGAGCAGGACCAGCTTCAAAATGCCCCATTCTCCCATCCTCCCCCCGCCCACCTCACTCCCCCCACCCACCTCACTCCCCCCACCCACCTCACTCCCCCCACCCACCTCACTCCCCCCACCCACCTCACTGCCTCCTCCCTCCTCACTGCCTCCTCCCTCCCCTCCTCCTTCCACCTCCTCACTGCCACTTACTCTTCATGCATCACCAAGACGAAAACAGTGAGTGTTGCACTCATTGTGTACAGGTAACGTATTAGTTGAGAGACATGTCGCCGCAGTGTATTGTTACATTAATTGTTGGACTTCACACGGCAAGAGAACTTTTTGACAATGTTTTGATCAGACTGTGCCGATCTTCCTCAGGTCTACTGTGTCTGGGGTGAGGTTTGTCTCGTTCCCTAGTCTCAACTGACACTGTGCTTGGATACGAAAAGCATATAGACAAATGCTGGTATTCCTCCGGTCAACCTGAGGAAGGTCGGCATAGTCTGATCGAAACGTTGTCAGAAAAAGTTCTCCTGCCGTTTGAAGTCCAACAATTATAATCGTTGTACATGTAGTTATGATGCATTCTGGAATCTGAACTTGCATGTTATTCATTCCCCTGCTGTAGGGCAACTCCGCGGCACATGTCTGGGTCGAGGTGAGGTTTGTCTCATTCCCTAGTCTCAGTTGACACTCTGCTTGGATACGGAAAGCATAGACAAATGCTGGTATTACTCGTGATGTCCATCAATACGTTTCATAGTGCTTTTGTGTGGCACTATAATAGTGTTCCTCGTTCCAGTTCCCTAGTCTCAATTGACACACTGCTTGGATACGACAAATGCTAGTATTTCTTGTGATGCCCATCAAGATGTTTCATAGTGATGTTTTAATTTGTGGGCCAGTGTAAGTCAGTGTAAGTGCTGCTGTCTTTCTTGTACGTGTATCCAGTGAAGACGTTTCTGAAGCCGCTGGGCACACCCTCCCCCTCCCCACTCTCCCACCCTCCCTGGATATGCAGCAGGTGCTGGATAATCTCCTAGGCAGTGACACGCTGCCGGAGAAACTCGCCGAGATCATCAACCAGTGTGTCGGGTGAGCTGGAAGACTTGTCACGTTGCTTGTAGGAGTGTGGGATAATACGTAGCTCTATGCATCTAGTTAGACCGTACCTCTTATTGGGTAGTGCTAGACTGTATTCAGTATCTTGAGCTTAGGGTATACAATTCAGAGGCTTGAGCTATGAGCTTGAATTGTGAATCGATGTTTATGAATACCTGGAGAGGGAAACCAAATATCAGCATGACAATTGTGGACCCAAAACCGTCCAATCCTTGTCAACTTGCGGTATAAATTCGCCCTTTGGAGTTGTATGTAATTATGTGAACAGTGAGGCCTTGATGTTAGTGTGTGTGACTGTGTGATGGTGAGTGACTGTGTGATGGTGAGTGACTGTGTGACTGTGTGATGGCGAGTGACTATGTGATGGTGTGTGACTGTGTGATGGTGTGTGACTGTGTTGATGTGTGTGAGGGTGTGTGACTGTGTGTGACTGTGTGACTGTGATGTCACCGTGTGTGTGTAAGGGTGTGACTGATGGTGTGTGACTGTGACTGTGATGTCACCGTCTGTGTGTGTGTGTGTGAGGGTGTGTGACTGTGTGATGGTGTGTGATTGTGACTGTGATGTCGCCGGCTGTGTGTGACTGTATAATTATGATGTATGTGAGGTGTGTGACTGAGTGACTGTGATGTCACCATCTGTGTGTAATGTGTGTGAGGGTGTGTGACTGTATGTGATGTGCGTGTCTGTGTGTGTGTGACTGTGTGATGGTGTGTGCTGGTGTGTTACTGTGTAGGGATGAAGCGAAGGGACTCTCTGCTACAACGATGGACACCATCCTTAACCTGACATGTGCTGAGCCAGCCTTTGAGGGACTGCTGCCTGGACCTTTGGATCAAGGTGAGGGAATCCATACATCACTTGTGCCATCCGTGCTTAGCAGTTGTGGACACTGCATGTGCTATTGTCTACATCTTGTCACCATGCACTCTGCAGCTCTGTTTAGTAATTGTCTGTGCATTCTTTGCAGATCCCATCCCCCTTCCTCCAGCCTCACACTCCCAGCCTACCTACCCCTCACCCTCCTTCCCTCCTCCCCCCTCACACTCCCTCCCTCCTCAATCCTTACCCACCCTCCATCCTCAACCCTCACTCCCCTCACACTCCCTCCCTCCTCAATCCTCACCCACCCTCCATCCTCAACCCTCACTCCCTCCTCCCACCTCACACTCCCTCCCTCCTCAACCCTCGCCCTCCCTCCCTCCTCACTACTCGTCCTCCCTCCCTCCCCACTCCTCATCCTCCCACTCCACACACCAATGGTCGATGGCAGTCAGAGCACCCAGCCCATTGCAGAATAACCCACAGTGAGTTATACCACTAATGTGTGTGGGTGGCAGTATCGTACGTATATATAGAACATGCAAGACAACTGCAAGTTTGTAATGGTGCTACCAATTGACGGCAGTGTCTGGCTTGGCTGTGAAAAGCACTTGGTTGGAGCCAGCCGGGTTGGAGCCTGGTTGGCCAATTCTTGTTTTAAACACATAATGTTGTCTGCTCTCGATAATTGTTATGCCTCGTGCCCTGCTTTGATCTCACGTGTGTCTCATCAGGATTGTGTGCAGTGTACGAGCTGTAAGGCATGCATATTGTCTCCCTCCAGAGGTGTGGATCTGGACCCACGGAGGGGCGATGACAATGAGCAGTTCGATGAGACAGCAGTAAGTGTCCCACACCAACCGTACCAGGAGCCCATAATGAGAAGGGGTATGATAATAACGCTGGTCTAACCGCGTTTGTGTTTGACCTTATACGGCAAGTGCAGAATCCGTACTGTGGTCATACTAGAATGTACGTTATCACAAACCAGTGTGTGCAGGGAGGGGGGAGGGGCAACACCTTAGATTTCTACAAGAAGCATGTGCACCAGCTCTTGTTATGTAACAAGGTTCTGCACGTTATAGGTTGCTACGGTTAGGCCAGCAATGTTCTAATTCTAAGTTGGACCCTCCTACTTGTTAGAGTTGGACTCCTCTGTACACACTTCACAGTATAGAAGTCTTTCATCCTTGGCCAGCATAGCTTGCATTTGGTATCCGCATGCAGAAGGAAGGGTTGTCCTGGAAGTGCTATATGAAGGGTCGATCTGGAACAAGACTATTAAAACCCCAGGGTTGTACAGCAAGAAGTAGGCCATTACCCACTTATGTAAATGCCCATACATGGCTACAGTTTGTCCAATCACAATTTGTTATGAGTCCCGCATATCCCACAGGAGGTACCCTCCAAGCGTCCCAGGTTGGCTGAGTGTGACCCTCCTCCCAGCAGCAGCAAGAGTGGTGGTAGCGGCTTCCCCACGGAGATGGACATTGACCGGTTCCTAGATCAGCTACACAAACAATAGCCTGTTCTCAGAATCCTCAGTGGAACCTGAATGTGACCAGTGCATGTTGTGGTTTGCAGATCACTTAAAATTATTTGTACATACAATCACAGTGAGTGAGAATGTGTGAGGATTGTACATGGTTCTGTTGTTGAGAGGAAATTTGAACCGAAGTGAATGCTCACATTTGTGAATGCATGATCGGCTGGTCTAGTAAAAACATCAGAGCTCCGATATCATACCTGTTCACATACACAATGTATACACGAGTGCACAACACATGCATGCAGCACTCTTGTTTTGAGATTCGTACCAACAGCATTCTTGTTCTGAAGACATTGGCCTCCTCCTGTGGTGCATGCTAGTGTTCTAACTTTCTGGCTGTTGCTCCGAATTGCATGTGTTTGGTATAGGCAAGTACGTGCATGGTCCGAACCACGAGGGAACATTTTTGATTCAAGGTGCATGACAACCAGCTGGATTGAGCTAGTTTCTCATGCAGGATAATAATCAGAAGCATCAACTGAAAACAGGTGATCGTACTATAATTATACTCTAACAGCTCCGCTGCATGTCTCAATCGGCAGTGGAGCTATAGAGTAGTTCCGAGAGGGGCTTGTCTACTTGTACACACACACACAGAAAAATGAACGCACAGGCAATAATATTGTTTTACATTACGCAGAGAGAACAAACTACATGATTGTAGTATACACAAGGACTGTACACTTGTACAACACGACACCAAAACCTCAGGCTGGGGCCTTGGGTACGACAGACTGTCAATCATACAGGGACTATCTAGCCTCGTAAGCAGGTCCCGTCCGATAATCCTTTCTGATATTTGGACGGGGCCTAAGAATGGGGCTAGGGACTGTCTGTCCTGTGACATAGCGCTGTGCTATAATACATTATTACGGTATCGTCACTGTTAAAATGCTAGCTTAAGAGCACTGTAGGTTTTTAAGCCACTGTTCAGCATCTCCGACTGCTGTCGCCTGCATCAGCTTCTGTGTAGAAATAGACAACATGCACATCAGTACGATGGCAATCAGATACTCTTTCTAGCCTCATTACCAAGGCCGTCGTACCTTCATCTGCTGGATCTACCGATAACAGACACCTACCAAGTTTTGGATGGAGTCTCATGTAAAGAGACTGCTTCACTATATACAGTGCACATTCCCCTGAGGATGTTAATGCATATTCACTGTCTGCCAGCCTCTGTTGCAAGACTAACTACCTTGTTCTCACAGCGTTTGTCAACTCTGGAAATAAACCACTGACCATTACAGTCTAATTGCAAAACCCTAAGAATTCCCAGTATACATGAAATGACCTGTGAGTGTCTCCTGTACTGCTGGAACTCGCTCTGTAGTAAGGCCTTCTCCTCCTGAGCTTCTCGCAGCTGGCGGCCCAGAGCACCTATCACTTCCTCTTGGGACTGGAGCTAGTGGTGCATATGGCCATGCAAGTTTGGGGGGGGGGGGGGGGTCATTGATGATAGGTGGGAAGTCCACAGATGTTTGTGCATTTCTGTGCCAACTCAGAAAACTACTTGCATATTGGCGTGGACCTGTCAGTAATGTTCCCAGGCCACTAAATCCCTACCGCCAGCTTTGATCAGAAATTGACAGCGCTACTTGTACTGAATGTCTTGCGAGCTGGCTCACCTTGCTGTGCAGGAGGATGACCTCGTGCCTCAGTCTCTCCATGAGCCCCAGCTGCTCACAGTAGCTCCCAATGGCCTGGGTACGCCTGCATAGAGACACCACAGGTTAGCAGAAGTGTCCCTGATGACACGTGCACACACACACACACACACACACACACACAGCACACCCACCCACTCACCCACACACACACATACCTAGCCTCTTTCCCAGGCTCTCTCTCCAACCCCCCCCCCCCCCCCCCCCCCCCCCCCCCCCCCCCCAACACACACACATAACTGACCATGCCCTGAATTGCTCTTCAAACCGTGTCAGAGATTTCAGTGAACCCACACCTGCACTAGGACCTGCAGGACACACGGCACCATTGTGTTAACACAAGCGTGTGCAGTGGAGCAGACAACCACCTACCCTCACCTGAGAACGGAGGTACGTACGCCACAAGAGTGCTGTTCTCCCAGTGGTCAACAACATCCCTGGTCACACATAGAAACATTGTTCAGTCACATACATAAGTTATATACCTGAACACACATAAGGTATGTAGAACCATTTCGAACCAGGGTGCATATACCAGCTGATATTCCAATACCCGAGGTTGGATATAAAAGTTAACTGCATGACAGTTGATTTGATACACAACTTTGTTCTGATTTTCTATCTCTCTCTTACAGAACATGCATGCACTCGCATTGCCGATGAATATTTTTGGCTGACATGGCCAATAGCTGATCGATAGCTGATCAAATTTGAAACTTTTGTGTACCAGAGGTGCAATTTCAAGAGTGTATAAGACTGCACTCTTGGGGGTGCAGTGTACTTATGTACGCTATTGAATTATTTGTGCATGCAATACAGTGGTCCTGGCGTAGCCAATGGTTGATATCAACATCCTTGGCCAAGCTGATCAATTTGGCATACCAGTGGCGCAAGAGCACATAAGACTGGACTGTTGTATACTTACACTATACACTATTGAATGATTTCATGCATGCAACAGAGTGGTGCTGACCTGTATCTGCTGCTGATGATGGGGTCGTCACTGAATCCATGTCGAGAGAAGAAACCTTCAGCCATGTGGTCTGCGAATGCCAGCAGCACATCGTAATGGCCAGCCACGTCTGGGTCCTTGCAGCACTTGAGGAACATCAGGGCAACAAGTGGGATGATGGGATGAGGGAGTGATGGGGGACGGGAGAAAGATAGGAAGTGTCAAGGCAACAACATCGGAGGGAGTAAATGCTAGGGGAGAAGTACCCTCGTTCTGGCCAGAGGCCAGGAACGAAGCTGAAACATTGATGGGGAGCTTGAGGGAGAGGAGAGACCCACTGCATGCACCTTTGGCTACTCCTACACAAGATGATTGTCAGGTGCTTAAGGGAACTCTAGTTAAATACCTGCATGAGGTACCTCCCTACTCCCATCCGCCTGAGCCCTCTCCTCACAGCCAGCAGGGTCAGCTGCACGGCACTGCACCCAGGCTTGCTGTAGAGGGATGCGGGAGTACATGGGTGCATGCATTAGAGATGAGAGGAGAGGGTGGTGGATGGAAGGGTGGTGGATGATTGCTTTACATCATAGCAGTGCAACACACATACTTTGATAGTCTCATGACAGTGGCACAGCCAACGATACAGTGCTCTGGGCCGACAGACTCCAGTGCTGCAGAGAGGGAGAGGCGAGGGATAGGCGAGGGAGTCAGGGAATGAGAGAGTGACAGAGTTGATAATGAGACTCACAGTGGGGGTTGAGGGTTTTCCTGTGCCGTGTCTCTGTCAGAAACAGCTCCCTCCCACCTGCCCACTCATCACGCTCCTCCACATCCTCACTAACAGTCAGAATAAACCAGATTTATTCACCAAATAAGGCCACATGGTGTCTGCGTGCTTACCCCTCACTTTCACCAGTCTCTGATTCACTGAACACCTCTGCAAAGGGGTTGCCTCCCTCCTCCTCCTCCCCACCATCACACTCCTCAGGTCCCACGACAGGTTCACTGCTGCCAGACGTTGGCAGTCCAGTTCTAGCTTGCTCTTTCTCTACACCATCACTCCTTCTCTGCTCATCACATGTCTGTGCGATCACACCTCTTTTCTCCCGCCGTGCATCACCTCGCTTGCTGTGGCCACCTGCCCTCCCTACCTGCTCCCTCTGCTCCAACACACCTGAGAAACCAAAGACCGTGCACATAGCATATATAGGAGCCAGCTAGCACATGCAGATTTACACACCTTTTCTGCTGCTCAGGGCCACAATGGTCCTGGATCCTGCCGCGATGAGGCTGGAGTAGACGGCACTCAGCTCCATGTCAGGAAGAGAGGTGCTGCACACACCGGCCACAGTATGGAGCAGGCCCTCCCAGCCAAACTGGAAGAGCATACCAGAAAAAAAAACGTGTCAGGTAGGACGGGATATAAGCCAAATGATTTTTCCAAGTCATCTCCCAAAGCTCTTCCACTCTCTCCCTGCAAACAGCCTGGACCCTCTAAATAAATGAGGGTCGAAACCAATTCAGGCTGTTTGCAGGGAGAGAGTGGAGCTCTTAATAGGCGCTAGCAAAAATCATTTGGCATACAAATCAAGTGTCAAGCTGATGGCTTGGGCAGTGCACGGTGCTGACACGTTGGCAAGCTTCAGATGCACATGCCATGGAAACCAATTCATACACTCCTGATCGATTCTCAAGGTCAGCCATCCAGCAAATAAGGTCATATCTTGAGGGGCGGTTTAGGTGGTAGCAGGTCAAATATATTTACCTCACACTCATTCTCCTCCCCTGAAGAGCACTGCAACTGCTTGAAGTTGACAGCAAGCACCTTGCATTTCCGTTGACGGGAACCACTTCCAGTGAAAAGAACATTATCTCCGAGGACCTCCATCTCCATTTCTGCAGCTAGCTAGCTCCACCTAAATTTCGTTCTAATCAGTGCGCACTTCTGTTCGGCAACATCAAAGCAAAGATCACAGGTTACCATGGATACAAATCGACTGCAAACATCTTGAAGCATGTCCCGTGCTGCTGAGTTCACGGCTCAGGAGGTTCGCGATCTGCGAATGGTGTTCACAGCATTCGACACGAGTGCTCGTGGCCTGGTAGAGGCTGAGGACTTGCGGCGGGCGCTACGAGTGCTGGGGTTCAAGGTGTCTCGCCGATCAGTACAGGAGATGGGAAGGGATGTGGACGTAAAGGGCACCCTGCGGGGACAGGTGGACTTCGAGGGCTTTCTGCAGATCGTGGAGAGGCTGCAGGGAAGCAGCTACGACAGCCATGGAGAGATCCTGCAGGTATACACGTTTAATATGCAGCAGTAGGCCAACAGTACAGGGAGGGACCCTTCATTATTTGCATAGATCCTAATTATTATGCCAGTGGAACTCCTCTTAATTGATAATTTATTATCTACATGTATGCTGAAAGAATGTGGTACCCCTGAATTATGTGAATCAAGTCCCGATTAAACTAATGGGACCCAGGACCTAGCCTCGCGAACTTCGATCATTCCCAGGCCTTCTGCACTGCCAGTTTTTGATGATTGCTTGACTTCAAGTGATCACAAACTGGAGGTCAGCGGTGTAGCCAGGATTGCAGAGTCACCCGGGCAGAGGCGTCTAGCGCTGATCCAATCTGCACAAAGTTCGAAAAAATTTTCGCCTTCTTATATCAAGCCACATCTGTGCATTGGAGACTAGGCCTCAGGATTTTATCTCGCAGCCGTGGAGAAATTTTCTCCATGGCTGCGAGATAAAATCTGGGTGGAGGCCTGGGAATGAGGCTATGAAGTAGTGCAGCATTCCATCGCTAATTAGGCCACAAAAGATTCTCAACTTTGCCCATAAAAGTCACATGATCAGGCTGGCCAGCAGAAGCTTCACACTCGAGAATCACAGTGTCAAAGTAGAGATGGTGTTTGTGCACAGTGTAGAGTGATGAAGACCTGGTACAGGTGTGTTGTTCCTGATCAAGTGTCACTAGCGGACCTTTTACCATGAGTATGCTTTCTGACAATTGGATATCAGGTACCCAGGCTGATATGAAATGTGTACTGCCCGCCGCCTACGGTGCATCAAGCCGCCGACTATATCAGTAGTAAATTAAAGTGGGGTGGATGAAAATAAATCAGAAATGAGCTGAACTGAACTGTCCCTACCTCTTATCATTGAGGAGACACCGTGCTCAGGCAGAGTAGGAAAAGATCACATGCGCTGTCATTTTGCATGATGTAATGCAAAGTCATTTCCTACTTTCTCCACGGAGGGCTGCTCTGTACTGTCAATGGAAGAATGATGACTTGTCTAGTGTTTAGCACTAGACAAGTAGAGCACTTGAACCTTGAACCCTGGCAAACTGTAGCAATAGAGCTGTTGCTTGTCTGTATATGAAATGTTAATTGTTATACCACACATACTCACGAACATTGCCCCGCACCTTCCTAAAGACCAAGGGTGTCCGTAGCCTCGTTCCCAGGCCTTCTCACGCCGGCATTAGTACTGCAAGCAACAAACCCTGAGGTGAAAAGGCTGGGAACGAGGCTAGGGTGTCTGCGTTAGAGGAGTTCCACTGTAACTATCTTCTATGTTTCAGGGCATGCAAACCTTCACCCATAGGCTGATGGATGATTTAACAGATAATTGACGTGGCTATCGGTCCGTCACAAGTACATTGCCTGACCACATCCTAACTACAGTACATGTACGCAAATTTATTTTGTAATTGAGCAGTACATGGTAGGGTGGAACGTACGTATGCCAGTCAGTCCATGGTAAAGGATAGCCTCGTTCTCTGGCTGTAGGAGAAATGACTTGGCATCTTGACTTAAAATAGGATTTCAGAACGTTGTCACATGACAATAGTAACCCCAATTGCATCATGTAGTCACACCCAATCATCGCAATAGCAGATGGAAGTATCACATGCACTTCACTGCTTGAATGAGGTATATATGCAATTGTGGTGACGTTACATCCGTATACAGTTGGGGAGTCCGTTTCACCTATGGCCTGGGAATGAGGCTATGGTAAGCAAGGATTGTTATCATTCAATGACAAATACATTCTCTTGAAGAACACATGTCATATCAGGTGATTGTGTCAACCTCTAATATTCAAACCCTCCATTCCCACACAGGCATTCCATCTGATGGATAGAGACGGTGATCAGATGCTGTCGTTGCGGGATCTGAAACAGACATGCAAAGAAGCAGGGCTCAAGCTTAGTGAGGTGGAGCTCCAGGTACAATTGTACAGTCGATGATGCCAACAAAACACTATACCCTTGAGCCTTACTTCCACATCTGGATGTACCTTGACGTTGCCATGCAGCCTAGCTATAATAGCCTCGTTCCCAGGCCACGCCAGCTTTTTATTGCTTGCAGTACGGAAAAGTGCAACCTGAAAACGGCGTGGGCGTGGGAACGAGGCTAGCCTATAGCTATAGTTGTTTAGTATGCCTAGCTTAAGGTTACCGGCTCGTCGTGCAGTGGGCGTGGCCAGACAATTTGTTCAAGCCTATTTTTCTCCCACAAAAATGAAGCTAGTGAAATCAAACTTACTCGACGCAAAGCAGGGAGGGTAGTCAACATGCAGACTAAGCATCATTACAGTAGCTCACACTGTAGCTGTTGTACGCTGGTTAAATCAGTTCCAGCAAAACTATTCGCCAAAAATCTCCAGTGCGAAGACCGCGAGCAACTCGATTCTACTGTTGGGAGACACGCCATAGGAAGCTCTAGGGCGGGACGTAAGCGTTTTGTGGCTAAGTTGAGCAGTCCTCGAAAGAACGACCCTTGAGTGTGAATAACCGCCATCTTGACTCCCCTCTTTGGAATACAGCGTCGTATAACTTCGGAACGGTCATACAAAAACGCTTCGTCCGGCCCTTTCTATGCGGTGCGCGTATCCGCGCGCAGGGATCCCGTAACCTTAACAACATTTTGCTTTCTCCCTGAAGGATTTAGTTGTAGACACTGTATCTTGGTGACGAAATACACTGCCTGGTAGGGAGAAATTAATCCTGGGGCTATCGAGGACATGGAGAGATTATTGTTTTGTGATATAGTAATTGCTCAGATCAGAGTTTGAGCATCAGAATGCTTTGGTACGAATATTATAGCTTGCTCAAAATGCCACGTAGGGCAAATCCACCCTACAGAATGATGTCGCAGTCTTACCATCATGTACGTACCTCATGCCTATCAATTATGTGTGAGTTGAACCGTAGTTACGACAGGTCTCGTGCCCTGACGTCCACACCACCGGTGGACAACGTCTGGCAGCTTGAGTTCCATTCCCTGTCAAAGAGGCATGTCCAACGAAGGTGTAATTGAAAGGATTGGTTGTGCTAAGATATAGTCAGGATTTGGTGGGCAATTCTGGACAGCCTAGCAGCCTGGACAGTTCCCAGAATGACCAGACTCCTGGGATATCCTAGACAGCTGTCTGGGATGTCCTGGATCTCCGGACACTCCTGGGACATCCTGGTCACTAAACACCACCACTGTTCTGCAGTATACGATCTCTCATACATGCATATGCAGGGTATGTTGGATGAGGCAGACAGAGATGGAGATGGGAAGGTCAATCAGCAGGAATTTGTGCAGATCATGCTCAAAACAAATCTTTTCCAATGACCCACACACCCATATCAGTCCACCAACATTTCACAGTTGAATTCATTACTATTATATCAATCAAAACGTTGAATGATTGTTGCATGGGTACTTTAGCTTGAGATTTTAACCTCTGATGGCATGCCACCCATCCAGCATTAGTCTTTGCAAAGCTTGCATCATCAAAGGAAGGTTGTAGAAGTCCTTTTCATCATCAAGCTTGCTCAAATTAATGCTGCTCTTCCTGTTTCCACATCATTCTCGACTTGAGACTCATTTATGTTTTGAAGACAACACAGGCCATTTGTCACCATGGTGACATTGTTTTGTCTGCTCCAATACAACCTTAAATCTATGAATGGGAGATTTCCTTCAATGAATCTACTCAGTTTGTGTTCAGGTTTCCAAACATTCCGGAGCAACTACTGTCAACAACAATTGCTTCCTGTGGATCTCAAACTAGGGCATAGTCGTGTCCTCTCATAGCGTAAGCACTATCATCCTGCGCATACCGCATACACATTCATTATAACTGTTCCGTATGTCTGCATGCTCAAAGATATCCTGACGCTCAAAGGGTTAGGGTTAGGGTTAGGGTTAAGGTTAGGGTTAGGGCTAGGGTTAGGGCTAGGGTTAGGGTTCGATATTGAAGAACAGATCCACTGATGGTTTGGAAATGTAAAACAAATCAGTGTTAGTGAGGAATTCAGAGGTCAACTAGCCCACACCCATGCACACCAGCCCCTCCCCCCATGCACCCACCCCAGCCCCTCCCCCATGCACCCACCCCAGTCCCTCCCCCCCCATGCTCCCCACCCCCCAATGCTCCCCACCCCCCTATGCTCCCCCACCCCCCTATGCTCCCCGCCCCCCTATGCTCCCCGCCCCCCTATGCTCCCCGCCCCCCTATGCTCCCCACCCCCCTATGCTCCCCGCCCCCCTATGCTCCCCACCCCCCTATGCGCCCCGCCCCCCAATGCTCCCCACCCCACCAGTGGGTGAAAAGGTATGGCTAGGGTAAGGTTAAGGTGAGGGCTCACCTCACTTTAACCTCACCCGAGCTAAACCTAACCCGAATGACTTGGAGACAACAGAACTCGCTTTATATACCCACTAGCCTCCCTGCAACGCATGCGCAGGTACACATGATCTGATTGGTCCTTTCACATTTTGGCGGGAAATGCTCTGTGCACCTGCGAAATGTGGACAGAGCTAGCTAGCTAGAGAGATGAGCGTCTCTGTCGTTTTTCTTCGGTCATGGATGCCGTTGGCCTCTTCCGATAGGCCCTCTGCCATTGGCGCTCCCTCTACGTAATTGACTCGGAATGCTGTTCCGTAGCCAAGTAGGATGGTGCCCTGACCCCGTGTCGCTTGGGAATAAGTTTGACAAGGCTTAGCGTATGGGAAAGAGGCCGACGTTGATTGAGACTCCGCTCCTGTTTGCAGGCCATTTTGGTTGAGGTAAGTGAAGGGAGAGACTAAAGGAGAGGGAGGAAAGTAAGAAAGAAGACAGGGAGGAAGATATAAACTGTCCTGTAAGCTAGTTTCATCGTAGCAAGATAGCTGCCATGGTCGTGCTAGCTAGTTATGAGCGTGGTAAATGTGTTTTGACCCATCTACTATGCTGTGAAAATAGGCATCCACTGGAGCAGTAGCATGGCCACTATAGAAATGTGGTTACGGTGCTGCTTCTCATTGCTCTTTAGAAGGGGAGACTCAGGAAGAGATGAGGGAGTTGGCAGATGCTGTGTAGATGGCCTCCTTGGACAAAGAAGTAAGCAGAGTGTGTAGTCTCATTCTGTTAGGCTACGCAAGAGTGTATGATGTCATCATCATCGCAATGACGACGATGTCATCATCATTGCAGTGACGATGATGTCATCATGCTCTCTTGAGCTACACTATTGGCACAAAAATGTACTGCGCTTCTGGTGTAACATCCAGAGAGCTCTGCATCAGCAGAGGGTGGGACTAGGGTAGGCTGGGAGGTAGCCTCGTTCCCAGGCTCTCATTCTTGAAAGGGTGAAATGAGCCTGGTAACATTGGGGGGGTTGAACCATGGACTTCCGCTGCCAGGTTTCTGGTGGAACAAATCAGATTGCAGAACAAAAACGTGACTATTTTGCAGGTTGTGTGCGAGAGGGCCACTGGTCTCAGCTTGCTATTCACTACAGTTTGTTTGCAGGAGCAGCTCGTTCATCGTATGTCGCCGCTTATGGGACCAATGATTCGAAAGGTGAGTTGTCCAGTTTGCTTGTAAGAAGTGTCTCGGATCTTGATAAAAGCCAGGGATGCCTTGAAAATGAAGATCAAAAAGCGTGTGACTGATAAAGTAGGAGTGTCCCCCCTATAATGTTACCAGACTGTCTTCTCCCTTTCAAGAACGGGAGCCTGGGAATGAGGCTAGCGGGGAAGTAGGTTGGTGTCACTTGAAGGTGACAGCATATGCAGAAGGCTATATGCACTTGGTATATATAACTAGAAATGCAGGACATTGGGGGGCGAGCCTAGCTGAGCGAGTGCATGCATGTGCAGGACATGGAGCAGTTGCATGCACATGAGTGTGATCAGAATGTGACTGAGAAATGAGCGTAGTCCTTGACCACAGAAATTCTGGCACAGATTAGCTGAATCAGTCCATGTAGCTGCAGCTGGTACGCCGCCCATGGATTAAACCAACAACCAAACATCGTTGTAGTCACGCCGTAATGAGTGACTGGCAGGACTCGAACAGTGAGTCAGGCCACCACATGCACCCCTGAGTAATTGTAGCTGCATAGTGCAGGCAGCTTCATAGTGCTGGCAGTTGCAGTGTGTACTTGGGCAGCAGGTTCATCACAGATGTGATCACAGTGCCTCTTTGATGGACTGTGAGCACACTCATGGCCCTACCTCTTCAACGGCTACAGCGAGAGGTGTGACAGTAAAAGGAAGTGGAACAAGTGGGAACAGAGCCTGGATGTTTTCAGCTGGAGGTTCAAGTCTTGAACAGCACAGGTGCGATCAAGAATTAAGCCAGCCTGGAAAAATCCTCCATTCAAGTCTATCTCATGCATGTCTCCAACTCCAGTGATTTCTCGGTCAAGCAATTTGAATTGATTTCACCCATATATGCATGGCATAAGAACATTTTCTGTGATACGAGTCCGCTGCATGATTTAAAAGTAGTGGTCGGTCCAAGCATGCAAACATAGCTGGATAGGACAGCCATAGCTAGCTCTCATTCTCAGCACAGCGTGGTTTGATTACGTTGAAAAATTTCCTATACTTCTCAACAGATCTACTTCCGTGTTGTGGAACTACCCTGCAATTGATCTTCAAGTTGGTCAACTCAGCCCATCAACCATTGCAGTTGAGACACTCTCGTGCACTATGACCAGCTCTAACTCATGTGATCATGCTTACTCTCCACCAGATCCTGTACTGCATACATGCATTGGTTTCCCTAGCTATAGGCTGGCATGCACTTTCCATGTCTTTTTACTCATCCACAAATTCACTACTAATAGTAATACGTATCTTTACTCATCCTTCACTAATAATAAATTTTAATTATAATAGTAATATGTATCTTCATCAACTGAGGGACTTCATGATTTCGTACAATATTACAGATTGCTATGACTGTATGACCACAGAGCTCTCATTGTATTCGTGCTAGGAGGGATTGAGGTAGGGGAGAGTGGGGACTCTAGTTCTAAGGACCACAGACACTGGCAGGTAGGGATGGTGGAGGGAGTGCAGGGACTTGCCTGTAGGTATGGGGCATGAGAAAGGAGGGGGGATAAAAATCAAACTCAGAGGTACATCTAGTGCCCACCACAATTCTTATAATAATAATAATAATTATGTAGCTACATGTACTACTGAATGAGTGGTGGTAATGCACATGGATTGTAGCCTTGTTCCCAGGCCATTCCCATCACCGGTATTTGATCACTTGCAGTGCTGAGGATTTCAAGTTGCTTGTTCAAGATCCATTTCAATTTTTGTTGCATGTGCACTGATGAGAGAGCGCGGTGTGCGCCTTTGCTGTTTATATGGCATAGCTGTCTTGCCGTAAACAAACGCAGTCGTTTGAACGAACACAGTAATTTGCAATTCCCACCTAGCTTAGGCTTCAAGTGCAAAGGTCATTTCAGTGGCCATACTTATGTGTGTGCACTAATTTCTTGAATGGATCTGGGACAAGCGTGCAACCTGAAATATGCAAAATACTGGTGGCGGGAATGGCCTGGGAATGAGGCTACATGATTGTATGATAACACAACATTGGACATTTCCTTACCAGTAAAGACTGTGTGATTTGAAAATGCTCTAATGCAGTTCTGTGTGGAGGTGGGGAGCTGCCAGTGCTTCCTCAGACTGAGAGCAAGAGGTGCTGCAGGGTTCCAGCGACTATGGCTGCCCCTGAACGGGGAGGGAGGAGAAAGGAGGATTTTAACTTTGAAGACCCAGGAAGGTGTTAGCAGTAGCTTTGTTCCCAGGCTGCGTGGGAGCCTGGGAACGAGGCTATAGTGTTAGCAGTTGGTGCACCACTCACAGGTTCATCAGAACTGGGGATGGCTTGGGTTGGGAATAACACAATGCCTTGGCCTGTCCTGCGGACAGCAACACAGTTTCAGTGATCACAACGTTAGGTGATGGCCTCCACCAGTGGGTCATCCCACTGTGCCTGTAAACAGGGCCTTACCAGAGTACACATTCCAAGATGCAGTGATATCCACCGTATAGAAGTCAATGCTGCAGGCAAGGCAGAGCAGCATGGGTGAGGGGCAGGGAATAGCCTCGTTCCCAGGCCCGAGACGGCAGGCCTGGGAACGAGGCTAGGTGGGGAAACACAACAGTTTTTAGTTTCTTGATATTAGCTACAAGCACCAGGGTTTGGGACTGTCGGCAATGGGGGGGGGGGGGGGGGGGGGGCTCTCTCCTCGCCCTGGTATTGTGAGGAGAGAGCCTGGGACTGAGTCTATATAGCTAGGGTGGGGTGGGGGGATCCAGTATTGATCGTCTCATCGTCCTACTATTAGCAGTCTGCTTTCATGTGGGACCATACATAGCACGATAACAGTTTAGGGCGTACATGCAACTGATTGCACCCTGAAGAACACAATATTCTGTAAGGTTCCTGAATGAACGTTTGAAGACCTGAGAACCACATGCCCTGGATACCGGATTGCGTTGCCAAAATGTCAGAGGTACAAGAATAATTGTAGGTCCATACCATGTACATGAAGGGGAGGGTCCCAAGGCTTCCACCATGACCACAATGAGGAACACCACATCCCCACTCTCACCACACACCTGACATAATGGTGGATTAAATGAAGGAGCTTTCGACCATGTTTTGTACAATGGTGGAGTGGGCTTACCTCGACCAGTTGCAGATCATAGTCGGTGAGGGAGTGGAAGGTGAACCCCTCGGAGTCGAGCTCACTCTGCAGAGCTCCATTCACCCACAGCTCCACGTCCAGACTGCTCTGACATACAACAACACGCTCCACTGCCTGTAGTGGATATACATGTATGTGTGTACACTGTTGGGATGGCAATGGGCCTATAGTCATGGCACAGAGGAGGGAGGACACGATCATGTGATGCACTTTCAATTGCGAATCAGTGAGCTTGTAAGTATGGGATATACACTTGCACTGCGAAGTCGATTTAGTTGGGGCACCCTCTGCCAATTTTGCAGTCGCAGTACACTGATACTCAGTAGAGCATTAACAGATCGAGCGCCCTGGTGTAGTCCACTGCTATGACCGAGTATACATTTTATATGCATTCAAGAATGCTAGGAATGATAACTGACCACGCGATTTTGTCAAGACATGATGTCATGTCCTCCCTCCTCTGGTCATGGTATACAGCTACATGTGTGCGATCTGGGTAGACGTACGTACCTTCTCGGGGCATCTTGACACATCTGTGAGTGGGTGGTTGCAGTAATACACGTCAACTGGGAGTAGATGGGTCGGGCTGCAGACTGGAGGGTGATACATACCATCCCACTAAGCATCATTAGGGCTGGAATCAATGGCTGGCATGCAGGATGATGTAATGGTGCAGTCACTCCCCTTTCAAAATATGTGTTAGGTATTGCATATCTTGATCCTAACACCATAGAGAATTGGGCACAAACCCAGTTTCGTTTCTACTGACGACATCAACACTTGACCAAAATGCCAAGTTGTGTTCTTCCTGAGCTAATGATGATATAGTTTGGTCCCAAGTTCACAAGCCCCACCCAGTTTTTCTCATCGCTCGCTGTACAGAAAAAAGCTTTTCCGTACAGCAAGTGACAAAAAGCTGGATGGGGCCTGGGAGTGAGGAAAGTCCCAACAGTGCCATCGCGGGTAGCAGGAGCCCATAACGGGAAGGAGCGTCCAACTAGCATACCCATCACACGGTTGCAGCACATGACACTCCTTATACAGATCCATTTGCGGTCTATGTACGTGTACGGCTGCACAAGGTTAACGTAAGTAGGTGGGCAGGTGTTGTGTGTGCTATCGTGGATGGCGTCTGCGAGCCCTCACAGGCTTCTTAACAAAGTAGGTGCGAGTTGTAGCCCAGCCCTATAAGGCATTTTGTGCGACTGCTATCTTGCGAGTGATGGAACCCTAACAAGTACAGTAGTTTGACGCTCCTTTGCTTCGCGGCGCTCATAAGCTCCTGCAGGTAGGCATGCTTGTAGTCACTCGTACCTGGGGTACTGTTGGTAGCGTCACTGCTCTGGGCAAACTCCTGCCAGACGTGAGATGAGTGGTGCAGTTTCCCCACCTCAGCAGGGGGTGTGGCGTCACGTGACTGGTTCTGTCCCACTCTGGAATGTACCGAGTACCTGAGGGCAACCAGGCTGTCTCCAGTGTTCACTATCACACACTCTGCAGCAGAAAGAAATTAATAGGACAGGGTCAGACAGCTAACTAATTAACCACATCAATACTTCATGAAAGATTCCGGCATCAAAATAGCAATTTTGCATGCCCAAAAATGAGATTCCCTGCATCAACACCCACTGCAACAAGAATACCACAAATAAGAAGCTAGATGTAGCCTCGTACCCAGGCCTTCTCATCCCAGCATTTGCGGGTACTGCAAGCAACAAACGCTCGGGTGAGAAGGCCTCAGTAGGAGGCTAATGTATCTAGATGTAGCATTATGTATTGTTTGCAGTGTAGACCAAAAGTGCCGGGCTGCCTATAGAGATTACTAGAGCTTACTAGAGATTACTAGACATTACTAGAATTTACTAGAGATTACTAGGGAATTTACTAGAGATTACTAGAATTTACTACAGATTACATGTTCTACTCCCCTAGTTTGACCCCGATTTGGCTAGTGTTAATACACATGCTATGAGAATAATAGAGTTGACAAAGGACAAATACAGACAAGACATCCTTGACAAGACGTCTGGTTTTCTGTGCCCCCAGACATGGCACACACCTGGTATCTTGAGGCTGAGGGAGGGGATGAAGGCTGGGAAGGGGGCCAGCAGGTCAAACTTGAAGTGAAGGGAGAAATTATCTGCCAGGGTGGGGGTGAGGGTTGAGGGAAGGGAGGGTGGAGCGGGGAGAATAGTGACGTAGCATGAACGGCGGTCCTCACCAGCACATGATCTTCTGCGGATGCAACAGAAAGAGTAAATGAGACC
Source organism: Axinella damicornis (assembly GCA_963931865.1). Taxonomy (NCBI): domain Eukaryota; kingdom Metazoa; phylum Porifera; class Demospongiae; order Axinellida; family Axinellidae; genus Axinella; species Axinella damicornis. The sequence goes on from OZ007517.1 coordinate 7,250,319, forward strand.
ACTACCCAGTCCTAGCTAGATAACCTCGGCAAAGACTATATACACCCATTGCAGCTGACATTATCATTTCGAGATTACTGATGGGTACACCAACATGGCGGCTATTTTTTGTTTTTGGAGATAGCAGCTTCTTCTATGGCAAATGCAGTCAATGCTTCTAGTATGTGTTGAATCGAACGAAATGTGTAGGCTATTAACTTACCAGTGATGCAGGGCACGTTTTGATCGATACTGCATATGAAGCCAATTAATGTATTTTGATACTCCTAGATGGTGGCTTCTGGATAGTATACGGAATGCCATGGAAAACGTGACATAAGTGCAATGGGTCTATAGCATGAACAAAACGTTCCTGGAGGTGATGCAAGACATTGTCTTGCAGAGAACCTTCGCAAAAGCTTGTGTGGCCTGGGAGTAAGGATAAAGCAGTGGCTACAATGAGTATCGAGTACTGACCAGTTAGCTAAATAGCACTCTTGGTGTCCAGTGTCTGCACACATTACAGTTCACGGAGCTATACTGTACAGGGCTACCATGTTTATCATCACAGCCAAGAGAATCTAGCCTCGTTCCCAGGCCTACCCCGTATTTTTCTGCTCTTCACTTTCCGTTGACAATACATGGATGCGGAATCCGTGTATTATTGTCGATGGAAACTGAAGAACAGAAAAAACAGGGTAGGCCTGGGAACGAGGCTAAAGAGAATCCATACCAGGTAACTGGACTGCAACTTTTACACACTCCTAATTAAATTGTCACAGCCCCACCTGCAACCGACAACCACAACATGGCTCTCATCAAGGGTCTGGCACACCAGCATGTGGAGCTCCCGGGGGGACAGCACCTCGGCACGGAAGAGGTCAGAGCAGCGTACCTGAGGAGGGACACTCCTTGGTCGGTGAACGCTACTTAGGAGATGTGCTCTTGATATGTACATACACACAAACGCTGCGAGTACCTAGCCTAGTTCCCAGGCCTCTGCCCAGATTTTATCTCGCAGCCGTGGAAAAATCTATTTTTCTCCACGCGGCTGCGAGATAAAATCTGGGCGTAGGCCTGGGGACGAGGCTAATGAGTACCATGTCATATACCAATCATGTAGCCTCCAGTATTTGACTGGTTCCAATATGAAATACGGCTGGGGAAGGCCTGGGAGATCTGGTGACGTGCGGTGCCATCAGGTAGACACACGGAGGGCAGTGACCAATGAAGAATCTTGATGTCCTGTCTTGTACTGTCTGTCTAAAGGCTGGACGTCAGAGTGTTCACAACGCAGACCATGGATACTGTTAGTTGCTCACAATGCCAGGGACGGATCGATGCAAAACAGGCATTATAGTGGTTGGGTACCGCCCCCCGTGTGTCTACTTGACATCATCGCACGTGACCAGAAGTTCAAACTGGAAGCGATCAAATAGTTGTGGTGGGAACGGCCTGGGAACGAGGCTACCAATCACAGTATAGATTGTTTGGGGTAACTGTGTTCAACTTCAGCCAGTAGGAAATCACCTAAATACATATACACAGAGACCAACTTTGAGCTAACAGGCTAACGATCTCTGTGAGCCTCAGGGCACACTTCTTTATTGCATGTGAAACCTGCACTTCATTTAGCTGCAGATATTAGCAGCTTACACAGGAAAAAAAACTACCTATAAATACGGGACTGGACGGGCACCATCATCATCAAAATTACTCTGTGATCGCACTGTCCGTTTGCCATTTCGCGTCCGTGGAGGGAACACTTGAAGACGGTTCGTATATAGCAATGTTGAGTGCCCGTAGGTGTGGTCTACACCGGAAATAACGTAATTCAAAACTAGACGGTTCCCACCACGGAGTCGAATGGGAAGATCACGGACTTGAACGGCAAGAGGATGGTGCGATCATGGAACAACTCTGGCGATGAAAATGCCAGTCTGGTCCCGTATTTACAAGTAGTTTTTCCTGTGTTATAACTGTTTGGAAAGGAACACTTCAACTGTGTGTGAAGTGTGTAGTTGGAGAAACAACATGCAGTTGTGATCAACTACATGTACAACATCATTCTGTATGATTCCTGATACCATGGCAACGTTATCCTCCCAGGCCCCCATCCAGCTTTACGTTGCTTGCAGGACACAGACCCGTATGCAGCTTTACGTTGCTTGCAGGACACAGACCCGTATCCAGCTTTATGTTGCTTGCAGGACACAGACCCGTATGCAGCTTTTTGCACTGCAAGCAACAAAAATCTGGGCAGGGAATTGGGAACAAGGATAACTATGGGTGTGGCGTGGTGCACTGGAAGAGTGAGAGTCTCCAGTGCTCAATTCAAGCCCTGTCCTGGGTTTGAATCCCACTAAAGCCAATTGCCTTAAAAAAGAGGAATTTGCCATTTGCCCTTCCTGCCAGTTATGGCAACTCAAGTGAGATCAGTGATGATGTATGTCATCACCATCCTCCCCCCCCCCCCCCCCCCCCCCACTTACAGCACCAGGCAAATTTAACACTGAATTATAGGGATCTTCTATAAAGTGAAGAGCAAGGAGTCTCACATGTCTGAGGGGCTTGTGCAGGTCAAACCACCACCAGTGGAGGGTGTACTTGTGGTGGGTGTAAGTGGCGGCGTCACCATCAATCTCATACTGGTAGGAGATCATGTGATTTCCACTGCGGCTGAACCCCAGGATCACATGACTGTGTGTACATGAAGTGTGTGTACATGAACAAATAGTTTAATACACTATAATTATGGAATCAAAGTTGCATAGCGTCATTCCCAGGCGCTCAGAAAGGGGAGAGGAGCACCTTCCCCCTTGTGAGCACCTGGGAACAAGGCTACATCTCAGATGTACGAAATACTAAAATTGCTGGCAGAATGCAAAATCTATATAGAACGCCAAAAATCTGCCCCCCCCCCCCCCCCCCCCCCCGGCCATAGGGTGCAAGGGTTTGCCTCCATTTGCAAACCCTTCGCACACGGAGGAAGAAGGGTCTGGGCACATGCCTACATTCGAGTTGTCCCCATGGAGTGTGGGTAATTAGTGATCAACTGTGATAGAGCAAGCGATCAATACTCGGACACCTTGAATATTCAGACACACTCCAAGAGGAGAGCCCCTCCCTTCGAATTCTACAGCTGATTAAATATAGCGTCTGAAACAGCACAAAATTTGCCGACGGCTGTTCAATGGCAAGGTAGCACATTATGACATCATTATGCATTCCTGGCATAACTTACAAGGCTGTAACCAAACTTCAGTCGCAAGACCCTTAGCCCTTCCCCTCAACACACCTACAATTGTGATTACGTAGGTGTTACCCACTACGCATGCGCACTACTAACAAAATAGAGGTCATGCACAACCTCTATGTTAGGACTAGCTGAGCACGCAGTTTTACCTTTTCGTGAGTGAGTGAATTTGGCGTTTTGCTGGACAGTAGCAGTGTGCAAAGTCGTTGAGTGCAGATCTAAGGATAGTTTTCATAATGTAGTCAAGATCTTGATCAGATGCAGAAATGCCGTCTTTATCAAGCAAACTGCAAATTACATACAATTCGCCTCTTGTGTGATTGTTGTCTCAAGCATTTGAATGTACTATGGGTACACTATGGGAACTGAAACCTATGCAATACATAAGCACAGCTGCAATACAAGTTCATAAGCACAGTTGCAATACGTAAGCACAGCTGCAACACATAAGCACAGCTGCAATACGTAAGCACAGCTGCAACACATAAGCACAGCTGCAATACGTAAGCACAGCTGCAACACATAAGCACAGCTGCATGATCATGATGCACATGCACAATGCATGCATGACTGAGCCCAAAACTATTCTGTCGCATGAGATACACACTGTCTGTGTACATCGTTATTTCTACTTGTACCTGTAGATGCTAAAGGCTATCCCTTTGAAGGAGAGGGTGTTCAGGACAACCAAAAAGCACTCAACACCTTTGCTCTCACTCCTCAGAACATTATCAGACCTGACGTTATGGAGTGAAGCACAGATGCAAGAAGCACTAGAAGCAGTCCACAGGGGGAGGAGTGTGAGACGAGCTGTCGGAGAGTATAATGTTCCAAGAGGCACTGTCCGTGATCGAGAGAGTGGGCATGTGCAACCAGGAGCATCATGTCACGGTGGGATGGGAAGCCTTTTCGGTGTGTGTTGCCGACGGTTCGTGTCTAATGGAACGGTGGTCTGGCCTGCTAGACATGCACGTAGGTTGAACAGATGCTTGGGCACCTGTATCAAGTTGTCCACCCTGTCATGGTGTGGTGGGGAGCCCCTAAGGTGTGTGTTACCGACAGAGCAGACAAGAGGAAGTCAGTCCCCAATGGAACCTTGACTATGTTATGCAATACCCTCGTATATAATTATTGTCAGTTGTATAATGCCATACCCTCACTACCAGATGAGAGCCATGAAATGTATATGAAAATCCATAGGTTTACCCTATGCTTTCCATTGGCAGTTTCATGCAATTTTCATGACCTATGAATTCCAGAAACCTATGAATTTTTAACGTTCCCCAGGGATTTCATAGGTACAGTTTGTTGGAAAATGCCATGAAATTTGTGTGAAAACAGTGTGAATTAGTATGTGGAATTTCCATGAAAGTTTTCCATGGATTTTCCATGGAATACCCATGAATTTTCTTGGAACTCATATCATGGTATTTCATAGCATTTCCATGCTTGAATTTCCTAGCAATTTCATGCGATATTCATTGCCATCCCCCAAAAATTAATGTGAATGAAAATGCTATGAAATTGCTTTCATGCTGTTTTCATACATGGAATTTGAATGCCATACATACATGAATTGGAATGGGACTGATCAGACATATTATGAATAATCGGTAGGACTTGGCATCAATGAAAGCACACATACTCTTTATTATGTCAGACCTGCTGTATTGAAAATCCATCAACCCAGCCAGTTCTGTATAGTAATCCAGTCAACTACTGCATTTGGGGTTTTGAGTCATGAGGCCTAAGTACCAGGGCAGTTAGTTACAGGCATCTTTTGAAGAAGTATAGGTACGGTAGGGGGTTGGTCTTCGATGCAGCTACAGAGCAGTCAGTTCAGATGAAATGTTTCATTTTCCAAACTAGCTATATATAGCTGCTTTACCCAACAACCTACTGGGACCTTCATCCTGTTACCGAAGATCTTGAGTGGCCTACTGTAGGGCCCTCACCTACACTTCTCAGTTCCTTGATTATGAGCCTGAACTATTTTGCAAGTAGAACTTGTCTAACCAATTTAGAAGCTACTACATATGAGCTCCTCATCCAGAGGCTACCGTTACAGCCAGGATCACAATTGGGAGCGATTACTGTGCCAAATTATATGACTGGCTCTCAGGGTTAAAATAGTTACAGTAATTTTGCCTTCCGTTCAGCAGCAGACTCTCCTTGATAGTCCCAGAACTTCAACAGCAATAGCAGTTCGCAAGTAACTGACCAGCAAACCCAAGAAAAGTCTGGAAACATGATGCAGCTACCTGGCCTCAATCACCAACAGCTGCTTACCTTAGATACTTATGCGCCTTTTCATTTCCATGGCGTTTTCATTGGAAAGCAAGCTCAGACATTAAGACTTTCATGGGATTTCCATGCGATTTCCATGTTACTGATTTTCACTGCATTTTCATACACTGGAATTCACATGGCTTTCATGGGATTTCCATGTCACTGATTTTCATTGTATTTTCATGCATTGGAATTCACATGGTTTTAATGGGATTTTAAGAGCCTGAACACTCATGTGTTTTTCATAGCTCTGAAGTCATACCATTTTCATAGGTTGTGAGAATTGAGATCATTTTTCATGGATAATTCATACGTAATGAAAATCCTATGACGCGATTTTCATGGCCATTTTCATGGGTAGCAACACCTTTTCCTAGGAATTTCATATACATTTCATGGCAATATGACCTGGTAGTGCCTACGAGTCAGTGCATCAATGAATATTTGAATCGGTCCCGCATGCATGCATGCATGCAGCGTGAAACCTGCTGGGCGCCTGAGGGAGAAGAATCTTCTTCCACTTCGTGACGGGAAAAGTGCAGTTTGGGATTTTTGCAGCACAATGACGGTCGGATCACCGATTCAAGCAAGGTGTGTATATACGCCGGCGCCTGTAGGCATAATTTGCTCAAGCTAGCTAGATAGTAGCCTCATCCCCAGGCCTCTGTCCAGATTTTATCTCGAAGCCGTGGAGAAAAAGTTTTCTCCACGGCTGCGAGATACAATCTGGGCGGAGGCCTGGGAACGAGGCTAGCTAGATACGGAGGGGTATATGATGGCAAAGATGGTGTGTGTATACTACCGAGTCGTACTCACCTGTCATGGTGGGATGGGTAGTCCCTTCGGTACATGCTGTCGACAGCCATGGGTCGGGCCAAAGCTGAAGTGATGCAAAGACATTTGCCTCAACTGAACGTTGTGTGTGTGTTTACGTTTCATGACGAAAGAGACACTCATCTGAGCAGACATTCATCGATATTCCACTGAGGCAGAAAATTGCTATGCTGAACTTTTAGACCAGGCCTGTGGCCGCTAGACATGTACATGTGGCATGCGGGACTAATGCTCACTACCGAGTCGTGCTCACCTGTCATGGTGGGACGGGTAGCCCCTTCGGTACATGCTGCCAACAGCGATGGGTCGGGCTGAAGCTGAAGTGATGCAGAGTTATTAGCCTGAACTGAAGTTGTGCGTGTGTGTTTGTGTTCCCTGTTGTAAATTACGCGCATACCTCACTGGTCAGTCGCAATGAATGAATCTTGAATCTCGTACTAGCCAGAGTAGTCAAAACACTCATTACGTATGTACATGTAGCTAGTCTGGATTCGTTACTTCCATTTCTTAGGTGGTGTGTGCGTTTGCCCGGGAGCCACAATTAATTTGAAATGCAAAGTTGTATAATCTGAATGTCCATTAGTAAAACAACTAAATTGTGATAAGTGGGAAGGGTATCACGATATGCAAAGCAATTCTAGTTTCGCCCAGCACTACTGTTGGAAGAAGCCTGCCAAAATTACATCAAGAAATATCCTGGAAAGGTTGTGAGTCGCTTCTCCATATTTTCAGTGAGGTCTGCATGAAGGCAATAACAATCAGAAAGTCTTGTCTGGACTTAGAGTGACAGGAGTCTATCTAGCTTCATTCCCAGGCCGCGTGGGAACGAGGCTAGAGTCTATCCTGTTAACAGAGGTGCACTGAGACTTACTGTGGAGCCGGCAGAATCTCTCGTAGCTGCCAGTGGACTTGTGTTTATCCCTCTGCATAGTCCTGCTAACCTAGGGCTTTGTTGGGCCGTACAAGGAGTCGACAGTCTCCAATTTTCCGAAGATGAACACAAATGATTTGAGACGCGATATGAAAACGGCTACGACATCCCTGGCGATGAAAGGTATATCTGCTGGCTGAAAATGTATCACCCACAGGCCAATTCCTTGCTTGACAGCACTTTTACTCCAAACTACATGTACTTATATAACTGCTATAGCTTGATGTAGCTGCCGGACCTGTTTGGAAACAGCTGGTAAGTTTGTTATTAACCACTGGACATGTAGCTACTACATTAAGTGTATAAGTGCACTGTGAGGTGTCAGTCATGCGTATGGATGTGATTCCAGTGTTGGATGAACATGAAGCACATCAAGGTTAAAGAAAACTTGTCACCACAAGAAGCAATAAGCTAATGGTAATTTGTCCTTCATGCCGCATGATGACAGCCTGCTGTATTCCTGATTGACCTCTCTGTTCAGAAACAGTGAACGAAGGGGAGATCTGCTGCCTCTTGACCTCTTCCTGGACAGCAGCATGGCAGGATTGAATCCAGGGAGATTTCCGTGCTAGATGCTTATTCCCTACACTATGCTTTACATAGTCGTAGGGGCACACCCACACTAGCTATAGATTCCAGTGCAGTGCTACACCAGCTGTCTTTCATGTGCATATAAAAGCAAAGGTGCATGTTCATAAATAAAGTGCATAGAGTAGCACATGCTGTCACCCATCAACTGTAAGTCACTCTACTAGATTAGTAAGAGATTGCCATGCATTCACTTTATTCTTTCTCACAGCATTGATCAGTAGCAGAAGTTCTATTAGTTCTGTTGATAACCCTGAGAGCCAGAGGGAGATCCGGGGGAAGGTGACCTCTGCACAGAATTGTAAGCCACTTGACTACGACTGGTTGTGTGTTTATTGGAGAACATTTTCCTACCATAAATCGAGGGGCAACCGCACTCCTGGTAGCTGTTGCAACGCCGGCTGCGACTCGCCGTAGCGCATGCAAGCTAAGTATCGCAGTTAGTTCCAATTAACGCACATGCCACGTGGTGAGCACGTGTGAGTACGTGGATCGTTGATATTGATGGATAATGGCGTCTAACGTCTCTCAAGCAGCAGCTACTCCACTCGCCCTGAAGGCTTCACATTGCCCTCCTGGCACCCCAGTCCGCATCCTAACTTGCGGAGCTATTACCCCCTCCTCCCGCTCTTCTCAGAGCGCAGGGCCACCCCTTCCCCCCGAGTCCACCCCGTCTCTCCCTGCTCCTTCGCCCGTCCAGCAGGGACCTGTGTCCAAAGCAAGTGTACCTGCCGCCACCCAATCGTCATCCCTTCTCCCCCCCATGATTCCAATAGCGCTGAAAACTTCGTGCCCCCAAGCATGTCTGACAACCTAGACATCCCCACCGAGGAACCCCACTCATCTCCCAGAACATCCAACACTGACTCCTCAGCCGAAGGCGAAGGAGTGGACTGCATCTGTGGAACCACTACCAACAATGGCTCTCAAATGGTGCAGTGTGAAGAGTGCGGCCACTGGTCCCATATTCGCTGTGCAGGCCTCACCGCTCGTAGCGCAAAATCTGCCAATTTCAAGTGTCACAGCTGCAAGCCTCCTCCCTCACACCGGAATGTGAAAGTAAAGAAACAGACCGGTCCCGGTACAGCAGGCCGGACGAGTAGCAAGTCGGTCCCGGCTAAAGCACCAAGCACCACTGCTAAGTCCCAGCCAGCACCCACCCAAGACCTAGGTGAGGGTACCCTTCCCAATTCCAACCCTGCATATACTGTCTGTGCTCCATTGGTAGCTCCTGTCCCTCTTGCAATAACACTCCATCAGATCCCCACGCCACGAAAGCGGATGTAGACCTGGTATTGCAACGGGTGCTGGACCTCGAAGTACGCCTCAAGACTGAGAATAAATCTCTGAGGCTGCAGGTCCTAGCCCTTGAGGAGCGCACTGCAGACTTAGAGAAGAGGCTTTCTACACAAAAGAACTTGGCGAGCACGTGTGTTCAAAAGTCTATACACAGCCCCTTGACCAATCCCTCTCTCGCCACGACCCTCCTGACCAAACTGACTTCAAGTCAACCCCCCACCTAATTGATGCAGAGCTCTCCCTCCTCACAGCTCAAATGCTCTCAACGGCCAACCGGTACATTCCTTTAAAGCGCTTCCACCCACAGCAAACACCGGAATGGGACGATAAACTTAAGTTAGCCCAGAGACATTACCAGGCTGTGAATACATAAACACGAACGCTTCATTTATCAGCCCAGTTATCGGCAAATCTACCGATGCCGATACCCCGCAGGAAGGTCATTATTGGCCCGATACCGATAGCCGATCCGATTATCGGTGCATCACTACAGTAAAGTCACATGAAATCCGATACCATGGATTACGTAATGCATGTTAAGTACAGTACTTTCCATAGACATTGTTTCGACAGTTTTCACCATCGTGCCCTGGCTCAATCAACAGGAATACTGGTTCGCAGGGAAGCGTAGGCATCTGTTGTCGATATAAAAGGCCGAGCCCTTCAAGATTCAGCTGCGGCATGGCAGAAACGAGCGGAAATAGTCTCCCGGGCCAGATGGTCCTCACGCGTGCCGCAAACATCTGGCCCACAAGACTCGAGTGAAGGTTCGGTGCCGTCTTGTCGGTTTTGCAAAGCGCTATCAACGATTGCCATCTGGGAACACTCCATAGCAGCCACAGAAACGGTCTTCTATTCGTATGGCTATCTGCAATAACTATTAATAACCGTCCACTTGTCACATGACAGAAAGTCAATAATTACTCGTGACGTATGCGGTGGCCAACCTCCTCTGATATTCCGTGGGCTCCGCAGGAATGTAGGCAGATCCAATGGAATCGTAGCTGTCACATGACTCGGCCAAAAGTATTTAATTTCTGTCCGCTTCAATCAAGATGTGTACACGAGCTGTGGACTAGACTGTCAAGCGAATTGAGACAGCCATCTCTGATCTCTGAAGCAGCTCAACTTCAAAGGCAATGACGTGATCGTTAGTCTGCCTACTGGAAGCGGTAAGTCTATCTATCTGTTACTGGATGCTCCCGCTGCCTTCAACACTTTATGTAATTGCTCTTTTACTTGGCGTAGCGAACACCGATCTACATACTAAGAGTTTTGTTTCCATTTATAGTGTGCCTCATTAATTCAAATCACACGTGACTTTTACCAATTATTGCATTACACATTGCAACGGAATATGGCACAGAGACACCAGACTCTTTTTCCGCTCCACGCTTCTGGCCACACCCCCAAACAGGAAAAGTGTCTGGTCTCTTAGTTTACCATGTGTACGATCAGTCAACCTGCTCGTTGCTCTACTCAACTTTTGTCAAACACTTGCAGTTTGCACAGCATAGGAAAAAAATCGTTTCCATGATGACATCATTTGCAATCAACACTTGATTCGTCAGGTCAACATCCCGTTCTGGGGACAACTTGAATGTAAGCAGGTGCCCACCCCTCCTCCTGCCCATGCAAAGGGTCTAGTTCCGAGACTAGGGGTGTATACAACGCTAGCGCAGACATTGCTCACCCTTCAAGCAGCTGTCTGTCTCTGTCCATAATCTGGGCGAGGGAAATGTGGCTGGTGTTGAGGCTGGAGAAAAGCTGACCACTCGACTCACATTGGCCCACCTACGTAGGATTTGGAGAAACAATAGGTCAACCTACAGACGTGGTGCCCTTTTACAGAGGATGACAGACAGAGCTATAGCAGATACTAATAGCAACCACAACTCACAAGGTCCACATGGCACATAAATTACTTAACTTGTCAGATACCTGTCGCTTTTGCAGTAGTGTGACAATGTTTCTTGCCATGTCTGTAAACGCGACCAAGAAATCTTCGTTACCAATTTTCTAAATGCCACTCGCCAGCCGTTCCAGAGTTCCAAACACATGAAACATGCCCCATGGCAACATGTGCTGATTCAGCAGTGGATTTCGTTCTAATTAGTGCACAGCTGCTAACCGCGATGCATGGCGATGGAATTTTACCCAGTTATCCTTGCGGGCGGCAGAGGATCACGCATGTTCCCTCTGTGCGAGGAGTGCCCAAAGGCACTGCTTCCCGTAGGAAACAGACCACTCATCTGGTACCCGGTCCAGCTGCTAGAGAAGTACGGTTTTGAAGGTAACCACGTGCACAAAATCACAGTCATGTATAATGTATGGTCACTGCAAACCGCAGTGGCGAATTGTGTGATCGTCCAGCTTTCTCAGAAACATCTGAGGTTGAACAGTAGTAGTAGTTGAGTGGAAAATACAGTGCAGTACTGGCAGATAGTGTTGCGTAGCCTGACACACTGAAACAAGAACAAGTCACAAGGGGGTGACACTCCCATACTCGCTGTAGTCAGAGCTGCGACCGGGCTTATCAGCGAATCTTGACCCCGTATACTAAGGAAAGGCTGCAGTCACTACGCATTCTTCCGTATACTATCGGCGGTCAAGCGGTCAACGGCTGAAATACAGCGCAGTCAAACGGTCAAGTCTCTTTTTGCGATGCGGTCAAGCGGTCAAGCAGCAAAAATGGCTGTCAAGATTTCTTGACCCCGGTCGCAGCTCTGAATACGGCGTCAATGGGAGTGTCACCCCCTTGAGTCACATGTGGGAAGTTGACCATACTCTCCTTCCATGTGACAGTCTGGCTACGTGAGACTAGCGGCCAGTAGTCAAAGCTGTCAAAATGCCTGGTCTTAATCTTGACCACAGTGATCATGGCCTATAGTCTCCCACTCTGAAGGGTCTGGGCTAGCTAGTCTATTGCGCTAACCCTATTTTCTTTCGCTCAGGAAGTTAGTGGCTATGCCCCGCCCCCAACTTCCTGGGTTAGAGATAATTGGATAGAGTAGGTCTGGTTAATGTACCTATGCTCACAGCTGGAGCGAGAGGTCTGAACGGATCTGCCCGGTGTGCTCCAAGCATGATAAAATTGAATGTGATCAGAAGTGGGAGCACATCATTCACTACAATCGTGTTGGCTGCTTGATGGACGCACATGCAGTGGCTGAGTTTTTGGACAAATTTACCATACCATACTTAGTGTTTATTACTTGTGCCTCTTGTTGGCATGTTCACAAGTGATATAATTGTGACCCAGGAACCTATGGAAATAATTCCACCCACTTGATCATTACTTACTAATATAGAGTGGCTGCATTGATGTTGAAGGCACTGATGGTAAATCTGCATTGATGTTGAAGGTAGCCTCGTTCCCAGTCCCACGCCCAGCTTTTCATCGCTTGCAGTATCCCAGCTTTATCATACTGCAAGCGACGAAAAGCTGGGCGTGGGGCTGGGAACGAGGCTATGTTGAAGGAACTGATGGTAAATCCTGTTTCAGTATCCTCTATGCTGCTTTCTGCAGAGGCAATTGTTGTAGTGCGTGAGTCGGCTGCCAGGGCGGTGTCGGAGGTGCTGGACCAATTCCATACCAGTGGTGGAGTTCGTATGATGTTCTCAGTTGTGGAGATCCCCGACCAGGAGGATTCCGGTACGGCTGATTCCCTTAGGGCCATCAGGACCAGAGTGAAGGTAGGAGTGGAGGGAGCGGTGTTGTGTGAGCAAAGCAGGAGTCATTATGCGCTCCTGAGCAAAGGGATTATGCACTCATGTCCAAGTTTCAGAATCCATTCTACACATGTGGGGATACCCATAGGCTGGACATATAACCAGACATGTTGTAGGCAAAGCTTTGGCCGTGCACCACATTGTGACTGAGCTGGGACGCTGTGGGATCAGTGGATTATGCATTCTGAAAGTAATCGTAGTCTAGTTTGCTTCCAAGCTTTGTTTTTGCCCTTTGCTCTCCAGAAAATTACGTTTGAGCAATGACATGTATGGTAATTCAAGTGATTTGTGATTTCAGTGATGATGTCATCACCATCTCCCGTTAATGGGGCCCAGGACCTGCATGAAAACCTACATCGGAGATGCTGGGTAATTGAAGTGAACTGGTTTAGACTGACTTTCATGCCTCAGGCATTGAAACATTTGTTTGCCTTCCAGTAGCTGTCTGCTGGGAGGATGCATTCACTGGCCTTTCAGCCACTCTGTTCCACTTCCCTAGCTTCTGGCACAGTCTTATCGACCGACGTACTCTCTCATTCATCTTCAAGCAGCTCTCTCTCTGTCTGCTGCTCTTCTGCGAAAGAATGTCTAGTGTACACCTCCATCTTGTGCTGACATTGCCTTGTGTAGCGTCATTCCCAGGTTCCCCTGCACAGGTGGGAGCCTGTGAATGAGGCTAGGCCTGGTGCAGGTTCCAGCTTGCCTATTGACAAGGTGTTGGCCCTTCGCTCTCTTGGCAGGCCGGCATCTCATATTCAGTTCTGTGCTCTGTAGCTATCCCTGTTTTTGCTTTCTTCTGAAATGTCTGCTCTCAGTCATTGCCTCTACTCCCAGTCACTAGACGCACCAAGGTCACATCCATGGTGACTGTGTCATTCTGTCCATAATTGTGTTACCAGGAAAGCAGCTTAGTAGTAGCTTGCCGTATGTTATGTGCATGCCTGACTAGTAAATGAGTTTTCTATTTTGTATTCCATACTGGTGGGGGTGGGAAGCTCACACCATTCGTGCAGCTGGTTGCCTTCAGCTTAGCATCAGGAGATGTGTGTTTCCTTTCTTCCTCAGAGTGATGTGCTGGTGGTCAGCTGTGACCTGGTCACGACGGTCCCACTCCATCTCCTAACTGACTTCCACCGCTCCCACTCTTCCACCCTTACTGCCCTCCTTGTTCACCCCCCACCCCACACTGAGGAGCAGCGCAGGAAGGCGACCAGCACCACCGGTAAAATACCAAACTACCAATACTAAGGTCTCCATGGCACAGAGAATTCCCCACCCCCCATTCGTCCACCTCACCTTTATTTGCTCAACATATGCTATACATGTGCTAACTACAGCGTGTGTGTGCATACACAATTCCTATCCTCATTCCCTGCCCTCATAATCAGGCTTTCTTACGCCAGTGTTTGTCACTTGCAGTACTAGCGTGGTGGAAGGCCTGGCAAAACTTGCTACATGTGACGTTGGGTGGGCGTGTGGAGGAGTGACAATAGTTGTGGGACAGTATTCTGAACCCAATTTCAACCCCTCAGTCCCTGTTGAATGCTTGTCTACGGTAGCATGCTCACTTACGTGTGGATGAAAGACCACCTTGTGGTTTAACCAGACCTTCCACTTCTCCACACGTCCACCCAACGTCCAGGTACGTCATCACATGTGACAAGGGTTACCAAGCCTTCCCCCAGGTTACTACCACAAGCGACAAACACTGGGGGGAGAATGCCTGGGTACGTGCTATACTCAATTCCAGACCTACGTACATACACAGCTGTTAACAATTGCACTGCCTGCAGCTGAAATTATTTAGAGGAGGTTGCAGCTTGAATCGTATACTGGACATCTGTAATGACACCATCTGCACAATACATCCTTGCACATCATGCCGCCATAATACAATGTATGGTAGCATGAGGTGCAAGTTATCACACATATGCTTATTGAGGGGGGGGGGGGGGGGGGGGGGGGGGGGGGGGGGTACAAGACTATTGAATGACTTTCAAGTCCAGCTCCAAGTATTGATGGTGTTGTATAGTTGAATCTGCACTCTGTAATGGTACAAGAATACACACGTCATGGTACGTGGAAACACAGAGTCCAGGGTTTCATTTTTTGTTTGGGGGGGGGGGGGGGGGGGGGAGCACTTGCTGCTCCCCCTGAAAAACACTATATACAAGGCAACTCATGCCCACACTACAATTTTGTCCCCACTTGAATGAGTCTCTAAATCAATCACAGCAGACTGGTAGTCTGAAATGCAGGGTCAGATCACGTGAAAGTGACGTCTGTTCTGTGACAGTTGTATGAGATTCAGTTGCTCATCCCACGCATCTAGCATTGATTCCAACTGTCAGGGGATGGATCCCAGGCTCTGCTCTGAACCCTGCTAGAGTATTAGGCAGTGATGGCAAGAGGCATCCCACTCCCCTCATCATCTGGCTCAGCTCCCTGCCCACCCAACTCATGCATGCTGCTAATGTCTGTGCTTTTCTCGTAGTAGCAGTGCCGTGGACGAGGTGATCATGAAGATGTGGGTACTAATCCGTCACAACCGCATGCGCTGCATTGACTGACATGTGATCCGCCCCCACATTCCAGAATCTGCCAGTCCACATTTACAGCCTACTTATCCACATGCGCGTGGTGAGAAGCTGGATGCAGTTTGATACTAGCCTCATTCCCAGGCCATTCCACCGCCAGTCTTTGATCGCTTGCAGTATGTATACTGCAGGTGACCAAATACTGGCAGTGGGAATGGCCTGGGAACGAAGCTAGTTTAATAAACATCAGAGTAGTTTTCAAAGCCTGAGAAAGAGCTGATCAGGCTGATTAGTCGTATGTATGTAATGGAGAGAGGTACAACTTTGCACAGGTAGCTTCTACGTATCACACGATTGTTGCTACACTTTGTGCTGCACAACCTACCATGGAAGCTGGGATGTTGTTCCGCCAGCACCAGTTGCTAAGAGCCTGTACATGGGAGGTGAAAGTACAGTGCATATTGCATAGTTACGCTACTTGCAATTCTCATTGTTTGGGCCACTAGTAAAGTTAAAAGGGGTGGACTGATATCTTGTTGGTATTGAGTGCCAGTGCTTTGTTCAGCTACATATAGCCTTCAGCTACATATAGCTTTCTTTGTGTGCTTTGTGATCTGTGGTGTGTGCATACTGTGTACTGTTACTTCTGGGTCCGTGGAGAGTGACGGGGTGGTTCCTCAGGCAGTAGCTAAAAACGTGACTGGATCTGCAGAACATGTGCGGTACGCATCTTTAAATTGATACCGAGATTTGTCACTGGTCCGGGTTTCTGTTGCAAACTCAGCTCTGGAAGACCTGAATGCAACTATGGAAGGCAGCTCTGGAAGACCTGAATGCAACTATGGAAGGCAGCTCTGGAAGACCTGAATGCAACTATGGAAGGCAGCTCTGGAAGACCTGAATGCAACTATGGAAGGCAGCTCTGGAAGACCTGAATGCAACTATGGAAGGCAGCTCTGGAAGACCTGAATGCAACTATGGAAGGCAGCTCTGGAAGACCTGAATGCAACTATGGAAGGCAGCTCTGGAAGACCTGTAAGTGAAACTGCCGAAACTTAGGTACGTATGAAGCCAGCAATCTTCGCAAGAAACCTTCTGATTCATTTCGGGAAAGCATTCCATCACAGATTCATTTCGGGAAAGCATTCCAAATCTCGGCATTTATTTTAAAGACACGTACCGTGTTTTCCTGGCTATCCAGGTACTGCAGAATAAAATAAGCCAACACACCTTTCTCTTCTTTTGTACAACTGCACAATACGTCATGAAGAGTTGAAACTTGCTACGTATTTACCCGGTATGTGAATATGCATAAGGTAAAGTGGGGTCATCAAATGTGCCAACACTGTTGTAGAGCAACCCTCCCCCCCCCCCCCCCCCCCCCCCCCCCGGAGACACCAGCCTTAGTTTGGCTGAAAGGGTTTGATTAAAACACCTACATACGTGTACACCGTACAGAGACCAACACTTCTTCTAGCACTGACAAATTAACACTAAACCGACATACGTACTTTTCAGCAGCCTTCACGAAGCCAGTAGCTCTGAGGATTTGTGTCAGCTCACTCCTGCTTCCCCCGGATGGGTCTGATGCCTGCCACAACCTTAGCAGCTGTAAGGAAGGGGTCTCCTTGAAGCTGGTTTTGATCTCTTGAAGCTTCTCATCAGGGATGCCCAACGCTCCTGACAACTGAACCAAACCTCCACTGATGTGCTCTGAGCAGTGAATCACCTCCTCTGTCGTGACCGTCTCCTGTTGAACACTCGGGTTGCAGCTGAAACCAGGACACCTGACAAACTGCAGGACATGTCAGAAAAAGGCTCATACATGTTACTGAATATATATGATTATATAGTCCATCTACGTAGGATACTTATGGTCTCTATTATTTGTGGGTGCTAATTAATTTTAGCAAATTGGACCTATGTAACTTTGAACCCATAAACGTAACAATAACTCACGTTCGTCTCTTTCAATGACACTGGAACTGAGATATGGACCTTATCAAGCATTTTAGCATGACCAGCCTGGAGCTTTGTCTATTCCAGGGTTACTAACCTTTGAACCCACGCTAGCAGCCTTAGCTCCCTCTATTCCATGGTTATGTACGTGCTGGTTATATATACATGCCTTCGTAGCATATTCTCTTATTATGGGTATTGCAACTACCCACCTCCTCACTGTCAAGTGCGTCAGGAGTGACGACTCTGTCCCCGTCAAAGCAGCCTCCCAGGAGTCTGACATATAAAGAATAGCATACACTGCAAGTAATGTGAAATGGTTGCCTCAGTTGTTTTAGTGTAGGAGCAAGCTGGCGTAGTTGTGAGCGCTGTAACACTTTCTTGTCTTCCCTTTGGCCGCCATTGCCAACTCGGTTGACTGAGCGCGGTCATAACGTGGCATGTGTGTTAATTAGAATGAGTTGCAATTAATTAGTTGCACTACCTGTGAGTTGCAACCGGTTGCAACGGTTGCTACCAGGAGTGTACGTTGTTGCCCCTCGTAATTATGTAGTAGAATTAGTCAATGTGAGCTAATTTGGGATTCCGAAAGATTGCCATGAAAAAACAGACAGTTGGCTCAATTACTTGTCAGTCGTGTTGTTTTCTCACATCCTTGACAGAGTAGTTTTCAGTATAGCCTCGTTCCCAGGCGCTTGGCAGTTGGGGACTGGGAACGAGGCTATTTTCAGTAGTGACTAGTGTCATACTGTATAGACCAAGATGCTGCTGTTTATAACACCCTTGGTCATGTGACCGGGTATCGGTATAATCTCCATTCCATGTGGTCTGCTATGTATGCAATGCACTGTAGTCAGGGGATGAAATGGTCATCCCTGAAAGTAATTTCAGTCACATGGCAATTGTTTTCAGTCCTACATGTTCAGCTTACTGCCATGATTAGTTCAGATACTGTGTACTACACAAGCTTATTCCATGTAATCAGTATTGTTTGCATGATCAGGTGATGAAATGGTTGTTTCCCTGAAAGTAATCATACGGCAATTTGGGCTGTTAGTGTTGTAGCCCATGGTGCTATGCATGGCAATCACGAGCAGTGCAGATGAAATTCATTTAAGCTGTGGTCAGTGTTACTACTGCACATGCTCAGAAGTGTGACGTGCACGTGACAACCGTATTATTTGAAGGAGTATAGGCTACTTCCTATGCTTTCCACTGACAAACACAGAAACATCCTCCATTGCAGGATGCTCAGCCTCCGCTCTTTGATTGTATGCGGTATGCAAGTATGTAAGGGGGAGGCCTGGGAGATCTAGTACTTGTGGAGACGGAGGGTAGACATACGGGGGGTGAGGCCAGACAAAGGATCTCGAAGCCTTTCTTGTAATGTCCATCCAGGGGGCTGCATGGATACCATGCAGCATTCGCAAGGCAGTTGATCAATATCGTTCATTGTTCACAGTGCCAGGCCCAGATCAACCCAAAGTGGGAATTACAATTGATTGACCATCTGTATGCACATCCTTGACAGAGTTCACAATTGTTGGGCACTGGCCCCCCAAGTGTCTGCCTGATGTCGGCACACGTAACCGGATATCTCAGCCGTATATTCATGCTGCAAGTGATCAAAAACTGGCAGTAGGAACCGCCTGGGAACGACGCAACATACTCTAATGCTCTTTGGCTAATGCCTTAGGAGCCTGTACTTAACAATAAGAGGGGGTTTCACATGATACCTCACCTCTCAGCTGCTGCTTTTATCCCAATGTTTCTCAGATGCTGGGCTAGTAGCTCTCGAGAGCCTTTATCCTGGTTCCATGTCCAGAGCAGATCGTACGGTATGCTCTGGTTGGAGTTTGGGCTTGCCTGGATAGCCCTCAGTTCACGGGTCATGCTCAGCTCGGCTGCAAGTGCTGTCAGCTTTGTTCCAATCTCCAGTGAGACTCTGAGAATCTCTCTTTGTGACATTGAGTCGTCTCCCTAGTTGGAATTGCAGAGAAGGTTCATACGTACGTAGAGTCAATGTAGTCATGGAAGCCATCTTTGAAAGCAGATTCACATTAGCAATGAAATGTTAACATACCGTGATCCGTGTGGGTCTTCTAGAGCTGAAGGCACCTGAATCCAGTCTATTTCGTTATGGAAAGAATGCAGAAATAATTGTTTGTGTTAGTAGCACACTTGAATCTGTTTCATATACCCTGCTACCATTTCTGTAAGCATATGAATAAAGGCCTCTCTTTCTCCTAGCCTCGTTCCCAGACTGTGGGAGAAATGGCCTATGGCCTGGGAACAGGGCTACCATTTATCCCCCGACTTGCTGGGATGGAAGTCCAGATATAGAACACCTGGAGTTAGGACTTACTGTTCAGCAGTCCTGGTGAGTCCAGCTCGCCAGAGTGCATTGACCAGCTGACGTCGAGTTCCATTGCTCTGCACCCATGAAATCAACTGCACAAAGCACTTGTCGGGAGCGTTGCCATCCGAAAGGCTTCCCTCCAGATTTGGGAGTTCCAATTCTAAAAGCAACTCGTTGCTCTTCTCAGCTGCTGTCAGTCTGTCCGCAACAGCCCACAGCTCGCCCTCTTTGAAGCTGGAGGAATTCTGTTGACACAACATGTGCATGAATTTAGACTAATTCCTCCTATAATGTACCCTTTTATCAAGGAACTAGTGAATTAGGTATATAGTCTCGTTCCCAGGCCCCTGGCCAGCTTTTTGTCACTTGCAGTACGGAAAAACTGCACATGCCTGGGAACGAGGCTACACATTTCCCCTCTGTAATTGTGTGAAAACTATGCCGTATATGTAGCCTCGTTCCCAGGCCCCGCCCAGCTTTTATCACTTGCAAGTGACGAAAAGCTGGGCGGGACCTGGGAATGAGGCTACCTATACTGTATTCAATCTAACCATATTACAATGGTGCGTCCAATTAGGGCTGTCACAATATATCAATATGTAGCTATATTGCAATACGACGTATCGCAATACAATTCAATACACTTACTTCGACATATCGATATATTGCGTAGGGCAATATATTGCAGCGTATTGCATGTATTGTGCCACAAGTGTGCCCAGCGAAAGGCTGTTTAGCTCGGCAGGCAACCTCGTAAATGGCAAGAGATCCTGTCTTTTGCCTGAAAATGGTGACAAACTTCTTTTTCTGTATGAAAACCTAAGGCGTTAACCTTCTTGTAGTTTTAAGACTTGCTGAACGTATACTTGCTCTTCCTGTTACTGGTTTAATAATAACCACATCTGTGCATTGCAATACAGCAATATAATGTGAACATCTTGCATGCAATATGCAATATGCCAATTTGCCGTATTGTGACAGCCCTACGTCCAATGCTATGGTAGTGAATTATTAGTTTTTCTACCATTTTATTAGCATGAATACGGTAAGTACGTATCCGTGTGTGGACATTAGGCTCGTACATATTGTAAAAATGGCACCAACTGAGGAAAGAGAAAACCGAAAACTTACTCTGCCCACTGACTTTAGCCAGTATTGCTGCTCTGAAGAGGGATTGTATCGATTGCCGCACTCACGGCATTGGAGGTAGGAATCAATCTGGGTGCAGCTTTGCTCGAAGATGAGAAAGTGCTTGGCACTGCTGCACTCAGACTGGAACGCAGTGTAGACTTTGATGAGTGGCATCCATTCTCTGACCTCATTGCAGCATTCGGAGATTATGATCAACAGTTCACGGCAGATGTCCATGAACAGTGGAATGCGCGGCTTGCGTGGAGCACATCGAGCAATGTCAAGCTGAATGCTGTTTGGCAGCTCTGTGATCGTGATCTCATCGATTCTGTCATTCTGGCCGTACTGGAGCGTGATGCTGTTACGATGGATCCCCCTGGGAATGAGCAGCTGGATGTCTCTGTGCTTGGTGAGAGAGGTGGCCAATCGAACAAAGAATCCGGGTGGAATGTAACCAGTGTTGAAAACAAGGTGGAGCGGTGCGGCCGTTTTCACTGGTTGTTGTGCCCGGATGAGTGGTGTGTTGATGTCTGGACGCATGCCAAGCATGCAGGGAATGAAATACTCGCGACAATCGTAGTGGTTCGGCAAGCCCGTCTTGACAGGAGCTGCTAGGAGAAAGTGCTCTAGCAGATCCATTAGGGATTGTGGAGGTACAGGTGCTCCACTGTCCTTCCAAACTTCCTTGTAGAGGATCTCTAGGAGAATTCCTTCTTCTCTGAGACGTTTCCAGGGAATTTTCTCACCATGAGTTTTCTTGTGTCGTTGGATTGATAGCAGCTTGCCAAATTGGTCGACTAGCCATTGTGGGTTTGCAATGACTACTTCACGAAAGCTACTGACAGCACCGTAGTAAAGTAGGACACCATACTGGTGGTAGAAGTTGAGCACACTTGGAAGGGAATTCACTGGGATGTCACATTCATTTGCGATTGCGAGGCATTCTTGCATCTTGAAGATTGGCTTTTTCATCCTGTCACTGGCTTCTTGGAATATCTTCCTGAACAGCACCCAGTTTATGGGTGTAGAGACTGTTAGCTTTGACTGTGCGAGATCCTTTATGGAATTTCGAATCTGTTCGAAGCCAGGGTCTTCCTTTTCCCCTTTTCCAGCCGTGCTGTTATCCACGATCACCCCTGGCCCATCCAGGAAGAGGTCATAGAAGGCCTTACCTTGGTAGACATCATCTAGCTGCTTGAGGATTCCTTTCTTTCTTTGTTCGGGATCCGAGCTCTCGAATGCCAGTTGGTCGCCGTGTGTACCTACAGGAATGATCTTGGGGTGAGTAGGAAGCTCTGTGCAAGTGGAAACCGAGTCTTGACCTGCTATGGCTACCCCGCCTTGAGCTTGTGCATGTATAGCAGCCATCCACTGAGAGAGAAGATCGATTTGTGACCGGCTCTGTTGTTCCTCGCAGATAATTTCTCCCTCATGACGGGTAACAAGTTTCAACCTTCCGTTGAGGTCTTCGGCGGCATTGAAGAGCAGCAGGAACACACTTCGAGAGGTGAGAAATAGAGGAATGACATCGAGGAAGACCGGCTGCCCTCCGCAGTCCCATATATGGATCAAGACTTCAGGCTCATCATCAGACTTGGCTGTTGCGACAGACTGTGCTTGTGCGACGATCTTGTTGATAATCTCCTCCTTTATCGCTTTGATCTCACTGACAAACTTAGTGTAGTCCCTTCCTGCTGCTCTTGGGTTGCTCTGGGTGAGGTATCCGCGCAACCATTCGGCCACTGATGAAATTGGTGCAAACAGCTGCTCAGCTGTGCGCGAGCGGTTCGACTTGACCTTCTTAAAGTGCCCAACCAGTTCACTGATTTCATCATCTTTGCCCACTTCCGTCCAGCAACCAGTCGTTTTGCCGTTGGAGAGAGCTGCACTGGCCCAGTGAAAGCGAACTTTAAATGTGTCTGCAAGAATGGTGCTACTTGGTTTCAACTCAAGCTCAAGATTCATCAGGCCACGTCGAAGACTGCTCTTTCCAACGCCGGCTGGCCCGATGAACATCACTCGGGCGTACGTTACTTTCACTTCTCCATTTTTCAGTGCTTCCCGGTAATCCTCTGCGCAATAAAGGAACCACATGGTTATACATAGTTCCATGTTCTGTATATCCGAACAGAGCTTACTTCTTAGTTTTTCAACCCTGGCACATTCCTCTTGCTTTCTCCGAGTCTCTTCCTTTGACGTGTCTGCATTGGCAGATCCACTTGAGTGTGTATGTTCCCACTTTCCGGGCTGCAGCTTTTCTCTCTCATCACCAAACTGCAAGTGGATGGGCATAGGAAAACAACCTCATTTGCAAGCTAGAGTTTGAAAAGGTCTTGTACCACTTTCGATATTGAACAGAGTTTGGCTAAAACTTACGTAAAGCTGGATGCATATATGGGTAGGGAAATTGGCATACCAGTGAAGAGCCAAAATCAGTGAATTTTAGGCTTTAGTTTTTATTGCGGGGGGGGGGGGGGGGGGGGGGGGTTATAGCAATGACTTCATACGTATGTGCTATCTACTGCACTGATAGACACAGACAGGCCCTCTAACAACAAAGTTGCCACAAGGACTGACTTCAGAGAAAACATAGGTTGCTCAATTCACACAAACCACCTGCCTGACTTCAAAGGTGGGATGAACAATCATGCTAATCATCAGTTCTAGTAACTTACAAGATTTTCTGAATCACTATCTAGTTCTCCGATGCGGGGCCATATTGCTCCCATCTTGAAGCTGGCAGTTCCAGCAGTTCAGTGACTGGCTACTTCATTACGTAGCTGCACCCTGGGCTCTGAACACAAGTGAATCCTGATCACGTACAGTCTGACTAAAATGGTTCTCAAGCTCCTTTTATAGTGTGTAGTGACCATACAATGTGAATGGGGGATTTCTCCGGAAGTTAGGATATATAATAATGTGTGGTATGGTATAATAATGTTATAGTAGCCCCACAAATGAGATTGTGCAGTGAAACAATTGGCACACTGCTGGGTGCTTTGAAGTGTACTATTCTTGTCAGTGAATGCTGTGTGGGTTTTGAGGCTGTGGGAATACAGTTGGAGCACCAAGCCATCCCTCCCTGCCTGTGCATGAGTCAGGAGAGGTGGCTGTCCATTAGGAAACACCTGATCCCCAGCTTTGATTGGGGGCACACATCAGAATGTACCATGTACGTACTCCATTTTAGATCGTTTTGCCGAACAGAAACTGCATGGTGCTGAGTGAGATCTGTCTACACGTTGGGCCTAGCTACCATGTGATGAGTATTGTGTACAGTCATGTTTTCCAATACAGCACGTATGTGCTGGTTGATAGATACATACACTATTTGTGAAAACGTGCCAGGTAGGAGGGGCGCAATATGCCGATTGATTTTTGCTTAAGGTGGACCGGTTTCGACCCTCATTTATATAGCGGTGGGTCATCATCAGCAGGCACCGCTCTGGTAGAAAGTGGCAACTGCAAGGTCTCTTTTATACTCAGCAGTGGCATTGTGACAGAAGCCACCCCTTGGAGCCAGGATGGTGTGCAGTGCATTCCACTCTATCAAAGCTGTTGTCAGCCAGGTCGATTTATTGTGCCCCATATATTATTGCTGTAACCGTAACCCCCAATAAAAGTCATTCCTTTAAGGTTATGGAATACTCATGCACACGCCATGTGAAGTGTATTGAAAGTGCATGCTGAATTTTGTACCCGAATTGGACCTGGTGAATGGTGTTAAAATAGTCATCAAGGGCATGGTGGAAGCTTTTTTGAGAGCATTATCGTTGGCAAACTTATCTGCTGTCTCATTCAAGAAAAGCGGTTAGTAATACCACTTTTTGGTGAACTGAACTGCTTGTTTTTGGATGGCTATACAGCGTATCCGTAAAAGCTTCTGTCATGCCCTGCACCTTGTGACAGCGCACCTCCACCGCCAGAATCAAGTTGCTCACGCTCTTCATACTAAAGATTTTTGGTTACAAAAATTCAGCATGCACTTCTAATACACTTCACGCGGTGTGCGCACGAGTAACTTGCTAGATGCCTGATGTTGAGAACCAGGAATAAAACATTTTCGCCCACATACGCACCTGCACCTACACAGAGCGTGATATCATCGGTCTGACGGAGCCATCTAGACTGGTGTACTTTGCAGCTCAGGCAGACCTTGAAGACCAGCTCACCGTCAGCAGGTCCATGCTCAAGAGGTGAGTCCCTTCTCTCCTTGAGCAGATTCACTCATTCGTTGCACTGACTGTAATGTGTGCATGTGGTGCTTGAACATGAAGCTGAAGGTGGCAGATACCCCTTTACGTTAGGTTACCTTTAAACGTCGGGGGCCCCCGACGTTTAAAGGTAACCTAACGTAAAGGGGTATCTGCCACCTTAAGTTAACACATGAAGAGTTCACCTCTCCAACAGTCTGAGTTTTGCTGATAAATCTCTTCAGCTCTAATGTTCGAACCTACGTACAGGTGAACCAGTACCAGTCGTACTCACTGAGCTTCCTGAACAGCAGTAGACCTTGTTGGGCTTAGATTTGATCTTTCTGAAAGCAAAAAGTGGAATTTCTTCATTTCCTGGTTGTTAGTAATTGTAATGTATGTCCATACTTCAATCTGATGTTTATGGGTTTCAAAGGATTAGTTTTGCCCTGTTGGTGGACCTTCTGACATCAGGGATAGAGTATGTGTGGGAGCATTATGTTTTAGTAAGCCCACTCCAGTGAGAGGGAGTTGAAACTAATGGTTTTGTCTGCCTTCTCCTCAATCCACACCCTACCTAGACATCCGCACATCCGTATCTACTCTCAGCTCATGGATGCTCACCTTTACCTATTGAAGAGATGGGTGCTGGACTACCTCACTGAAAACAAGTAATTTACTGCACACACACACACACACACACACACACACACACACACACACACACACACACACACACACACACACACACACACACACACATACACACACACACACACACATACACACACATGCACACACGCGCACACACACACACACACACACACACACACACACACATACACAGACGGATGTATTTGTATGGAACTATGGGAGGGCCCTGGGGCTGTGGTATTCTGGGTGCAGTGTGAGGGTACTACGTACTAAGGCTGCCCCAATTATAGGCCTTCTATTAGCAAATCCCATAGTTAAATGGATATCTAACCAGTTTAGGCTGGAGCAACACAGAGTGCTAGTCACTAGCTTATAGTGACAGAGCAACTTATGGAAAGTCAGAAGATTTTGTCAGTAGCTAGTTCACTGGCGCATGGCTACAGTCAGCACAAGACTACGGGTAGAGCTACGAGCAAACTCTGCCCTTTAGCACAGCAAGATACCTAGATCGATACGCTATGCCATGCCGGTGCACTGCGGTGTTCTGTTCGACTTGCGACTGAATGTCTCACTCGAGAGGTCCTAACTCTATTCTAACCCGTACATTGTTTTGTTTGTGTACCTGCATGCATGGCTCTACATGAACAGCCTGGAGAATGTTCGTACATAGTTTACACCTTTTGTGGACATTATACATATGGGATATTGAAACCGTACGTTTTGATCACAGTATTTGTTGAAGCTGCAGTTTGATCCATTGTAGAATGGGTGGAGCAAAGAGTTGCCTTGGCAACAGAAAACACTGTAGTTGGAATTCCCATAAGGGACAGGGAAGCATCAAATGCTTAAGATTTCTCTCAGAGGCGGAGCATCACACAGACATACCACGTACCTTATTCATTTCAACCACTTCCCAAGATAGGCCAGTGGGTGGCGCTCTCACTTCCCGGACAGTTTGGACTCCCGTTGCATCCATCAACTTGGCACCAAGTTGACAGCTAGCTAGCTAGCTAGCTAGCTATGCAGCTATCACACCCCAATTAATGCCCACTGAACAAATAAGTGGCATCTGTTCAACATGTGTACCAAACTATCAGCTCCTCCTCCCCCTCCCCCCTCCCTCCCCTCCCCCCTCCCCCTCCCTCCCCTCCCCCTCCCCCTCCCCCTCCCGTCCCCCTCCCCGGCCTCCCCCTTCCTCCCCCCTCCCCACAACTCACACACACCATGCTCTCCCAGGGGGATCTCTACAGTGAAGGGGGAGCTGGTGCCCCACCTTGTTCGCCACCAGTCCCTGGAGATACCTCCTGCCTCCCCCAGTGTGACACCAGGGAAGGAGGATGGACGAGCCTCTTTCAATAGACAAGGTAAGAAGTAATGGAACGATAACTTCTCGTTCCCAGGCCCTGGGAATGAGGCTACTTCTTACTAAATTACTGTAGCTGAGCGTATAATATGCACTCCTGCTGCGTATGAACCAGCCGAAACGTAATGAGCCTAAGGTTGGTCGTTGGATGTGCTTGAATTTGCTTCGCCTTTGGCAAAGTGTTGGTCACATGATGCTTGTTTCGTGGACTCTTCCTGGTAAGTAGCTCACCCCCAACTGGACTGCAACAGTATATATATGAGAATGCCCCGGATGCAATCTAAGAGGCTAGCATTCCTAGAGAGCATTCCCTCACCGCTTCTGCGTTTGGTGCAGAATTTTCCATGAGGTTTGTCCCCGTACTGTGCCCTAGGTACCATGTTTGCGATACTGGTTGTGGCCTTACAGTGACTGTGTATAAGTGCACGTGCTTTCTGTGTGCCACCAAAGCATGTACCTGTGAGGGAAAGCCAATCCACCATCATGGAACCCCATGGTGACATGTGTAGACCCAGGTTAAGTAGTACTCCTAGGCCATTGTTTGTAGGACCGAAGCGAATATCATATTCGAAGTCTGGACATTCTGATAAATGTCGGATATTTACATATACGTTGTCAATTGGAGCTTGCAAACAGGCCCGGGTCATGCATGTCGTCATCCAGATTATAAACCAAAAGGCGTTCATTGTCTGGTCTGAGAAAAACCTCGCACAAATCGCTCATCGTAAATTTGGTCACCATTACCTCATAACTTTTCACTAGTAATAATCTGCCAACAGCACTACCTGGATACAGATACCAGTTTACAAACGGATATCCAGATGTTTTTTCAGCTTTATTTGTCTCTTCTGCAATGCCCTCCTCCACTTCCCTCACTCATGCATACTAGCGCTACAGAATGCAGCCACCTCCTGTGTTGATAGCATTGAACAAATGGCGTTCCAGATGTCCTCATTTTCTGGCTACCATGGCAACAGCGAGGCATTCACCAATCAGCTTATTCGCTGCCACGCCCTTGTGCTGGACCAGGAGCTGTGTGTTCGGGTGAACACTGTACCCGCTTACATGGAGGTCAACAGAATGGTGGGTTGTGTGTGCACATGAACCATGTGGCTGTCACATGACTGGTAGCATATGCATTGCCATACACGTGGCTGTCACATGACTAGCACATGCACTGCCATGCACCTGTGGCTGTCACATGACTGGTAGAACTTTCACTGCCATACACCTGTGGATGTCACATGACTGTTATCACATGCACTGCCATGCACCTGTGTACGTCACATGACAGGTAGCACATGCACTGCCATACACCTGTGGATGTCACATGACTGATAGCACATGCACTGCCATACACTTGTGGATGTCACATGACTGGTAGCACATGTGCTGCCATGCACCTGTGTATGTCACATGCGTCCCCCCCCCCTGAATCTTTGCTGCCCCCTGTTGGAAATTACACAAGCATCAATTATGACATATGCAAGGCAACTCGTGACGCTGCCCTTCCTTACTTTGCCCCGCTACAATTTCGTCCCCCCTTGAATGACTTTCTGCATGTGTGTACGTACAACAGTATAGAATAGTGTGGATGAATAGAAACCTGTATGCAGTACGTACTCTGAAGAAGCAAGGATGTGTATTGGTGTGTTGAGTGTCTGTCTGTATTAGAAACCTGCAGCTCTAAACGCATGCACACCTTCACACAGCTTCCTCACCACCTGAGTGACTTCCAGTTGGAGAGAACTAAGTCGCCCAGCTCCCTCCCGGCCAAGGGCAAGGTCAGCCATCGTAACCACTTAGTATAGACGTGTGCTTTCCATCGTTGCAGGTGTTTGCTCAACAGTGTTTGTTAATGCTTGGAGCAGATTGTATGCTACTGTGTGATGCTGTGCCCTCCATTTTCACACACAGGGTGTGAGTTCGGACTGTTTGGTTGGTGGAGGAGTGCAACTGTCTGATAAAACCTCAGTCAAGCGGTCGTGCATTGGCGAACACTGCTTCATCGGAGACAAAAGCAAGATTATCAACTGCATACTCATGGATCACGTGCAAGTTGGAGAAGGGTGAGTTGTGAGGAGTGGAGGTGAGGAGGGAGAGGAGTGAGTGGTGAGAAGGGGGAGGAGTGAGTGGTGAGGAGGGGGAGGAGTTAGTGGTGAGGAGGGGGAGGAGTGAGTGGGGAGGAGAGTGAGGAGTGAGTGGGGAGGAGTGAGTGGTGAGGAGGGGGAGGAGTGAGTGGTGAGGAGGGGGAGGAGTTAGTGGTGAGAAGGGAGAGGAGTGAGTGGTAAGGAGGGGGTGCGTGAGATATTTTGTGCATACTGTTTTATGCTAAAACGCATGGGTGTGGTTTCATTACCACTAGCAAACGGTTTTTTGTTGATGTGGTACACAAATTTGGGCAGAAATGGCTGCCAAATGCATGAGTATGACATGCAATCGTGACAGTTGGCAAGAATTCTCTTTGGCTGTAAGGGATTTAGTATCCCCAGCATCTCTTCACACATGTACAATCACACGCACACACACACACCAGTTGCACACTGCAGGGTTGCATTGTGTGCAGCCATGTGAGGATAGAGGACCGTGTGAACCTCAAGGATTGCGTCGTGGGAGCCAACTTTACTGTCACAAAGGAAGGTAAACTTCATATGACAGCTTGTTTGTGTGGGGAGCTACGTTGTACCAAGAGTTCATGAACTCTTGGTTGTACGTTATAAATGGTGTCTTGCTTGTGATTCACACTATAAGGGTGAGATGCATGCACTAATAGCCAAGTTGAAATCTAGCCATGTCAACATTCAGAGGTTTCACTGTTACAGTATAGTATATCCATCCTCTCCTAATTTCTTCTCCCGTATGGACACCACACCCTCCATGGCCTCCAGCTGATATCCGTGGGGAGACACTGGTAGTAGAAGGAGGACTGCATTTCTAGCACACATGAACTGGTAGAGCAGTACAACTGCATCATGCATTTCTCAGGAATCATTCACTTTGAGAAGTAATATATTTACACACAGTCAGTCATGCAATAACATTTTCTTTTTCATAACATCAGCGTGAAGCATTGCCGAAACAGCATGAAACCAATTGCTGTACTATCACTATAGACAGACTGATGATTCTACATTCAAAAGGAGAAAAATATCATGAAAAAATTCATCACCCTAGGAGTCTATGTGTCCATGCAAGGTGTCACATGCCCCCATTAGCTACGTGTGCGCCGTATATGAGTGAGATGTACACAAATACCCCTAAGACAATGAGGATGTCATCAATGAGTCCTAGCACGCCAAATACAGTCTCAGGTATGATGTCCAGGGGGGACAGAATGTAGAGGAGGAGGAGGAGGAGGATGAAAAGGATGTGGAGCCGGTAGAGAACCACCAGACCCCGCAGGGTGAACAGGTTCCGCCAGATGTGTCGCAGTAGAGTTGGGACATCATACAGGTAGTGGAGGAGCTGGAGGAGGGGAAGGTCGATCAACAAAATACATCTTGAATCTGATCATGCGTGATGTACAAGGTGGATCCGTATCAAGTAGCTAACACCGCCTAGATCAGTTATAACATATACATGGTTGGAGTGTAACTAGCCTCGTTCCCAGACAGCCTGGGAACGAGGCTATATATAGGGTATAACTAATAATATTGCAATAGGTACGGCTGGCAGCTGCATGCTATCCGAGAGTTGAACTTTGTCTCCAAGTATGAAACATTCTAATTACGCACCATGCACAGTTCAAGGACATGCAGCAATTGGCCCAATACGGATAGTGGCACAGTCTGGAAAGGATCATGCAACCATTCCCTGTTATAAACGTCAAAGGTGCCATGTGCACAACGTACGGTAAAGAGTTGCTTGAAAGACAAAAGCAGGGCATGACTAGCAGCAAGGATTACTAAGCAGAGTAACAAGATCAAGAGTGAGTTGGACTCTGACCTCCCATGTTTTGGATGGCCAAATAAATCATCACACCCCAGTATACAGCAGAGTCAGTTAGATGCAAGAGGACATTGATTGGCAATGAAGGTCAACACAGGCACTGCCATTTCCATGATGCCTAATGCAACACTAAAGAAGCTGTTCCTGAACATGAACAAGCCCAGGTAGTCCGCAGGACCTATAATAATGGTGCTGGCTCTCAAAAGTACATTACTGTAACAGTCAATGCACTTGTACTAATACACTTTGCCATTGCCACTGAATTAGACTGAATGACTATTGTGCCTGAAAAAATAAAACACGACATAGGCAACAAACATTTTCCATTAGTGAAGGTAATTTTCAGAGGCCATCCTGTAACGACCGCCACATGTCATGCACTACTCTGATCATTGAAGCCTCTGATCTGATCGTAATCTGATTGAGAAGTGCTATGCTGGTTCGGCACCGTTCAAGACCCTAGGAATGCCTGAGACACAGAATCAATGGCCAGGGTCTACACTCCCCCCCCCCCCCCCCCCCCCCCAACAGAGAAAGTTGGGTCATCCACAAGGCACCAACACCCTGCATGGAACTGAGATCATTCCTATGGGAAGTTCATTCTCAACGTTGCCTGCTGATCATGAAGACAGACAGCAGGGATAATACAATGCATTTTGACATCTGTAATCGTACTAGCTATAGTGCCAAATTGCTGCTGTGGCTGGCTGGAGATGCCTCGATCAGGATATATGGACCTGATGAATCCGAGAGACTGATCACATAATTATGCTTGCTTATGTACCAGTACGGTCAACCTGTACGGTCAACCTGTGTATCGATCTAAGCCGCTAATTCTGGACCAAAAGAATAGACAATTAATCCTCTGTTGGCTGCTGCATGTCTATAATAACAGTTGGCACCACTCCTGTTCAGCAGAAAGGCCTGAACCATTTAAGACTATATACTATCACAGCACCAATTGTTCCACCTAGTACAAGGGTTCAAAGGTTGCGACTAAAAACAAAGCGGGAGACAGCCTGGGAACGAGGCTAAAAGCGAAGCGGCAGACGGCCTGGGAACGAGGCTAGCACCAACCATCTGTCTAGTATCTATCCGACACCACTGCATGTAACCAAATCTCCCAGGCCTTCCTCCTCTGTATTTGCATACTGCAAGCGGTATCAAGAGTGGAGAGGGAATAGCCTCATTCCCAGGCCCAAGACTGGGAATGAGGCTAAGGTGGGAACAACCGGGGAATGAGGCTACGGAGCACACAACCATGTTTTGTTCTAGTGTAGTGCCTCGTGGTTGATTCAAAGTCCCCTAGCTCTAAAACTATAACTGTAATCGTGCATACGTAGATCTGCACGGTAGGTAGTCTACTCCTTGGGAGGCAACCATTCCCAGCTCGCTCCCACCTCCAGCATATATTTGAGTTACACAAAATGGAGCCACCAGTTGACGCCTTTGGCGGTGTCATCAGTGAGTGGTATGGCTATTTCTAGGCTGTCCACTCAATGCGAAACAAAGGACCATTACTTGATCATGAGATTAACACCTCACATACCGGTCTTGGTTGTCCCGACATTCGGTGGTTGTAGTCAGAGACCTGTCTTGACAGTTGCTGGGCTCCTGGGGATGCTAGGGACTCACTGGGAAGAAGAAGTGTCACCTGTAGAGTGAGAGTGGGTGGAATATTAGTCACTAAGCATTCGTGATACAGCTATTACTGCAGGTAATACCTCAAGCACTTTTCCCTCATGACAGGGTAAACAAGAATGCTAAGAAGGCAGCTATCGTGGAGGTCAGAAGGAAGTTGGGGTACAACCTAACACGGTAAACGTCACAAGTCGTTTCACTATCCATCCACTGGAGCACGTGCACGAGTGAGTCTGTGGCGCACAACACTCACTCATTTACTAATTATGTTCAGAGGTTCAAGCAGCCTTGCTCCCAGGCCACGTGGGAGGCCTGGGAACGAGGCTAAGGTGGTCCTTGGTCTTCAGTCAAGGGGAGGTCACTCCAATAAGCTCCGTACTTAGAGCTGCAATCGGGGATTGCGACCCCGTATACGGCAGGTGTAGGTGTGGCATGGGTGTGGCTTATCGTATGACCCTGAATACTACCAAAAAGTCACGCTATCGCGGTGGACTTGGGCGATGGTCACAGGGTTACCGGCAGTTTAGCAGCGTAGTCACAGATAGTTTTTGGATGGTCACAGAGTGTGATCCTGGTTACAGTTGTAAGTACGGTGTGTATTGAGGTGACCACCCCTTGTCGGTTCCACATGCCGATATACTGAACGTGATTGGTGCTGGGGCTGAGACTAGCTTGGAAACAAGGCCAGGTTAGTAACAGTGACAACTCACCGGTCTCCTGCATACAGCACAACGGGCAGCCCTTGGCCATTGGTCAAACTGCCAGTAGGTCAGGATGCACTGTGCACAGAACTTGTGGCCACAGTTTGTCTCCACCGCATACGTTAGCCCCACCTGACAGATGGGACACTCCTCCACCTCAGCACTTTGTTCTCCTTCTCCACCCTCTCCCTGGACCCCCATCTCACGTCGCGCGCCCTCAACTGGGCCAGCTTGCTCCGGGTGTATATGTCGTAGACGTCCATTCTTGTTATTTATGGCAAACAGTGCCACTATCGCCAAAAGAAGAGCGAGGGAACACCCTCCAATAGTTAGGATCTCGTCCCCCACGCCTGCCACCATCGTTCCCTGTTGCGGAATCACCCCCAGGGAGGGCACGTCGTCTGAAGGCTCGGCAGCCATGATATCCAGTCATACATGCACAGTCAGCATAATAATGATCGCATCTCTAAACAAATTGCGTCATTGACGATTACGTAATTGGTAATCTCTACTTAATTGATTACGTAACCATAACGTAATCCAGCAGTTGAAGTAGAAATCGACGTCTGTTGTTGTCATGCTGAAGGTACACGTACATAGCTATGTACGAAACGTTAACCCCAAACCTAAAGGTGTGCATGATCACTGGTCTGAGAACCAGATCCCGAGACTATGGATGAGACCTAGCTGTTCAGAGAATCATATGTAACATCATAGATAATAGAGCATAGCAGGTATGCTATGGGAATATCACCCCATCATGTATTAAAGTACTACATGTAGCTGTACGTACTGTAGCAAGACTGCTTCAAAGTAGAGAATTGAGACTCCAACGTCGAGAGTCTGGCCCACGAGACTATACTACATCGAACTGTATATAGCTAAACTGTTTCCTGATGCCAATTAGCTAACGTTGAAAGTTGAACTGAACTCGAGCACTTCCGCTTGTTGATAAGCATAAATATGATGTGCATCAGAGTAGCTACAGTTCACTGCTGACATTTGGGTTCCATTCGTGCAGGCTCCCGAAGGAGAGTGATGGCCACTTCTGCTGGAGATGGGATATCTTGCATATCTGGTGAAACTCTTGAGAAGGCACGGCGTGAGCTTGGAGAGGATCCCGAGACAAGAGCTGCAATCATCCAAGAGCTCCGGGACAAGATAGAGCAGTGGGAACCAACCCCGGAGGAGGAGGGACTGACGTTTCCACGAAAGGATGACAAATTTCTCCTGCGTTATCTGAGAGCCAGGAAGTTTGACACAGATCGAGCCCTGCAGCTATATGTGAACTACCACAAGTACAGGAGGAAGTATGCAGGTCTACTGGGAGAACTTACACCCAAGGCAGCTGAACACATCCTTAGGAGTGGACTGGTGTCGGTGCTACCAGAGCGCTCAAGGTCAGGGTGTAAGGTGATTGTAATCCGGGCAGTACTGTGGAACCAAGAGACAATGCCCCCAGAAGATGTGCTGAAGACCTACGTGCTGCTACTGGACAGGCTGATAGAGGAGGAGGAGACCCAGGTGCATGGTGTGGCAGTGTTGGAGGACCTGGATGGGATTGATTTCTACAGGATCTATCGTCTGGCCCGGACTCAGCAACTGCAAAAGGGGGTCGCTGTGGAACTGCTGCAGGTACGCACATAAAGTGATGCCAGAAAGTTGCAGCATTCTCGTTGGATGATCTGTGATGTTAAATTTGGACCTCGGAACAATTTTTTCAGTAAACGCTTGAAATATATGGACCCCCTGGAACAAATTTTTCAGAAATGTATAAGGACCCCTTGTGAAATATTAATATTTGGACCCCCCATGGGTCCATTATGTGTTGCAAGTGCGCACATTCAGTCCGAGGGGAATGTATTTTATTGGGTGGGGGGGGGGGGGGGGGGGGGGGGGGTCCTCCAAAATCAATATGACAAATCGTCCAAGTTGTGCGGAGAACCTATTTGTGATTGTAGCATTGCATATACCGATACCATCTCTCCACCCACAGGAGGCCTTTCCATGTCGTTTGAAGGGGATCCACTTGTTGAACCAGCCCTGGTACATCAGCCTCATCATAGCCACTGCACGTCCCTTCCTCAAACAGAAGTTCAAGGAAAGGGTGAGCCACCTACAGATCCTAATCACCCATGAGGTGTAGCAAATTGGAGAGTGATTATAGTAATGAGTTCAAATGTATATGCAGTTGTGCATGTCGGGTGGGCATGGGCATCTACTCTGGCTAATACTGAAGATTTCAGGTTGCTTGTCCGAGATCCATTCACGAAATTAGCGCAAGGGGATGTAAAGCCGTCAGTCCCCGGGGACCTGGGTCAATAGGCTCTGCCTTCTCCAGGCCCTCGTTAGCCACTATCATGGTAAACCCCTCATGGGTAGTTCAAATTCAAAATCCCAAAAATTGAAAGGCAGTCAGAGCAGTCATTCTAATGCTGTTCATTGTGCATGAACCATTGCTGATTCTAAAGGTCAGGTATCCAGCTGTTCATTTCTTATTGAAGATTTCAGGTTGTTTGTCCAAGAATTTCGACGCATGTGCACTGATGAGAGGGTGCGCAGTATGCGCCTCCACCGCTTACATGGCGTAGGCGTCTTGCCCGTAAACGAGCACACAATCACTCTAACAAACATACAGTAATTTCCAGCTCAGGCTTCAAGTGCAAAGGCTGTTTCCATAGGCCATACTTATGTGCATCCGAAGGATGCGGTGTGAAATATTTCGAAATGCCTTCGAGAAAACACACCTACTCCTTTTTGTCTCGGCTTTTTTGTAAACGTATTTGTAGCTTTCGAGTAGATCCTCAAAATTGAGTACGGGTTTTGCTTGGCTGCTCATGAATCTACTTAGTGACTGCCTAAAGACTATGAATACTCACTCATCCATACACACAGTGTGCAGCTCAGCCCAAGTACATATATACATGACTCGAGTTACAACCACTCACCTCTACATGTAGCTAGATAATTGCTGAAAGAATTGGCCTTCAACAACGTGTTGTCTAGGTCCATTTATGAATTAAAACGGCCCACCTGGCTCTGACAAGACATCAAGTCCAGGCACTACCATGCTCCTTTGGGTGAACATTCCCACCTCCCCCTGACCCACCGTCTGTGCTCACACAGAACCTCCAAAGATATTGATGCTGACTTAAGCCTGAAAATCTCATTGCTAACAGGTTTTGCAGTCATAAAGGGTTAAACAGCTGCCATGTCCTCTGCATGATTCTGAGCTGATACCAGGTCGTGCCGAGACACATCAAGTCTCACTTGTTAGGGTAGGTCTAAGTCAACTCCTAGGAGAAAGAAATCTCCTATGGCAATGGTGGGACTCGAACCAGCAACCTTTCGATTAGCAGTTGAATGCTTTAACCACTTGGCCACCAGCCATCCCTTTGACCGTGGGTCAGGGCTGTAGCCACCAGATTTCATGTTGGACAATGCTGGCTATCTGCATAGGCATTGTGTGTATTACTTACTGGGTTCTGGGATTGAACATGCCCCTAGGAAAATGTGAATTTCAGGCCTTCTGAAATTGTTTGCACTTGGGGGTGAAGATTTATAGCAAGAGTTTGATGATGTACTACAAGACATAGCCAATACAGTATGCTCAGCGTTTGCAGTCCTTGATTATGAGAAGGCCCGACCGATGACCCTGTGGGGCCTCTCATTGCTGCGAACTTTTATTTTGGGCCCATAATGCACATGAGACTTTGTGATGTCACATCTTGCAATGTCCTTGGGACTTAGGTTCTGCTTGTGCAGAAAGGGCAGGACAAGGGGAGGTGGGTGGGTGCACCCGAAGGGTGCAAACAGCATGGCTGTGTCTGGGCTCTGCTGTAGAAAGTCTTTGGTTGTCACTGGGACACCATTTCCATCATGAATAGAAACAAGCTGTCTTGCCTTGTAGGGCCAGCACTCATGGCCCGTTTTTCAGTTTGGCATTTCCCGGGAGAACTTGTTTGCAAGTTTGTTACTTGGTGGGTGTGGTTTGAGTCACATGTCTGCTTAGGATGGGTGATATTACCTGTGGGAGCAGTTTCAAACCTAGCAATGCCGACATTAGGGTATGTTTAAGTGTTCTAGAGACTGGAAAAAACACCTCGAGAATGAACTTGGGCCGAAACTGCTACAGGTAAAAGAAAGGAAATAAAATAGGAAGTTGATTGATGGGAACAGAACACTAATGGTCCTGTTTGTATTGTATTCTGACAGGTCCACATGCATGGGGCGGACCACAACAGTCTGTATGAGTTTGTGCCTCCCGAGCATCTTCCTGTGGAATTCGGAGGCCAACTGCCTCCGGTGGATACATATAGTGCTGCAACGTTGTTTGAAGCAGAACTGGCAGCATCTTAACTGCAATTCTCTGGTACCACGAGTAAGATGTACTTTAGATGTACTTTATATGTCAAACAGCATTTTGGTCACAGCAGTGGGCAGCTTTGTTGTACTGAAGATCTGATCTATACTCAACTTCATCTTATATCACATTCTGTAGACTATGTTTATATCATTTCACTGATGTTAGATATTATACTCATTGTATACACAAGATAGTCACACAGATTAGTATGTGTATACATGTACGTACATGTGGTCATTCTGGCATTATGGCATGCATGCTCATGTATGTACCGGTACAAGATGTTCTCATTGTATCCTTTCTGCACAGTGAAACATAATGTGATTAGATTGGGTATCAGTATCAGCCATTAGCCCTAATGACTATCGGCTGTTGCAATATCGGCAGATTTCCTTATCAGTACATCACTACTCTTTTTCTGTATCATGCATACAAATCTGAGATTTTCCCACTGGAGTGCATGAGCCGCCTAAGGCGGCGAAGGAGCTTCAACCTATAATAGACATGTTGTGATCCCTCACACCTTACGGTGATACCTTATATGGAAGACCTTTGCGGTACTGCACAAATTACACACTTTTACATAATGGCCTCTTGCCATAAAAGTTTGGGATGTGTGAGGTAATACTACTGCTACTGACCACATGATGAGATCAG
Organism: Axinella damicornis; assembly: GCA_963931865.1. Lineage (NCBI taxonomy): Eukaryota > Metazoa > Porifera > Demospongiae > Axinellida > Axinellidae > Axinella > Axinella damicornis. The sequence continues at coordinate 7,288,736 of OZ007517.1, forward strand.
TGTACTAAGCACAACATGCCTAGTATCCATACACACAAAGCCTCAGTCTATGTTTGTATGCATGTTTCCACGGTCATAATTAATTGTAAGGCTCCCAAAGAATAGTTCCTCCGTCCCCCTAACGCACAACACACACAACACACAACACACATGCCCCCCACACAACCCCCCCCCCCCCCCCACACACACACACACACTGAATTCATATGCTTACATTCAGGAATCAACAGCTCATGAAATCGTCGACGACGGTTTCGAGGGTGGCAAAGCAGACCATGCAGCTGGTGATGAGGCACCTGACGTCACTGGACAGCACGACCTGAACAAATACGTCCAGGCTCATCTGCTACTGGCTGTGAGTGATCACTTACTAAGATTGCACATCCTGGGAAGGTCCTATTCCAAGTGTTGCAAGCTCCTCGTTTTGCTTCTCTTTTATTCCTCTATGAATCCCGGCAAGTGAGCTTGCAGCAATCTTGGAATACTTTGTATTTAAGACCTGCAGTTTGTGGGTATAAAGTTTTGCGAAAGGGTATTAGAATATTTCTCATTGGTCATGCCGAAGATACACATACGTACCACATACCCTAAGACTGAAAGCTTGCAGATTGTTAGTGAGATCAAGAATAACCATTTCCAAGAGGGAGAGTTATCAAAGTTGAAAGAATCTGTGGACTGCTGAAGAACTATCCTGCCTTCCAACAGATACCCACTTCACCAAACTTTCTTTGACACTGAAACAAGAGACAGCTTCCTTGCTGCCATGTAGGGAGGCATAACTTGCAACTTGTGATGTCTGAACTGGTGATGATCATGGATGGCATGTCCAAAATTACACAGTCCAGCACCCTGTGAATTCCCAGCCTCTCTCCAGCCTTCCCCCCAGCCTCGATCATTCCCAGCATCCCGTTGCAGTACAGAAATGTGTGGGTATGGAAACTGTAGCTATCGACCTGGGAAATAGCTCCTAAATCAAGTCAACCACTACTGTAGTCACTATACTACACTATTGTACATGTATGTGTATTATTATTATTATTATAACATTTATTCACACCACATAAGGTGTACACAACACATAGATACTACCTATATTACATAGTTGAAATAAAATTAGCTAACTGATTTAACTCGTGTTGCACAAATCCATTGACAAATAATGACGGATCTTTTATCTCCATGATTAAATTTGCTAGTGACATAGAAACAGAATTATAACTACGCACAAAAGAATGACCAAACTTAAGGTTATAACCAATGAAATTACGACATGAAACAGTGGAGAATACAGAACGCACCAGGTAATTGCCACAAGCTCTGGCTTGACTGATCAACTTACAGCAACGACTGTAGCAAACATTGAATACACTAGTACAATTAGAAATAACATGAAGAAGATCAGTGTGACAATTGAAAGGTAAGGACCAAATACGGCGTAAAATTTTGTTCATACTGACATCTATGGACCTAATTGACCGAGTATTGAGGGACCATATAGCACATCCATAAAATGACATACAATAAGAACGTAACAGATGAACTAAAACACGAGGGGTACAAAACTTAAACCGGTAAAGAGTGCTGTTAGCACGTTTAACAAAATCAAGAAGACATCTCTGTATATCTTGATCATCTTGCAACTTAGACGTCAGTATGTGACCAAGATGAGTAACAGATGTTGATAAAGCAATACTTTCCCACAGAATAGGAATCGACTATCTTGGGACAGGTTAGCATTGCCCTTGCAGAAACAGATGCATTGGGTTTTATCAGGGTTGAATCTCATCTTATGTGAAGCTCCGAAATTCTCACATATCTGAAGAAGCTTCCTGAGTGCTGATGGGCTGGGGGCTAACAGAGTTATATCATCAGCATAGGCTAAAGCACCAGCAAAGGTACCATACCAGTGACACCCAACTTTAGACTGGGATAGTTCAAGTAAGAGATCATCGATATACAGAGCAAACAGTATTGGGGAAAGAATCCCACCTTGACGAACCCCTTGTGAAACCGGAAATTGTTCTGAGAGATGACCATTCCAGTTCACACACAGCCGTTGAGACAGGTACCAGTTGAGGATAAATCGGATCACCACATTAGGTAACCCCCGAGCAAGTAGCTTCTCAAAGAGAATGGTATGATCCACTGTGTCAAAAGCTTGGGTAGCGTCAATCAGGCAGCCATAGACTTTTGAACCCCCCAGATTGTAATGCGAGACAATAGCCTTTAGGACTCCCGTACACATTGATGTAGAAAGCCCCGACTTAAACCCAAATTGCAGTTGAGAAGATGTTAGCAGTTCACCATATAAGTCTAGAATGCAAAGCTCGATTACCTTGCTAAAGCATGAAGCCAAGGCAATACCACGATAGTTCACAGAACAAGAGTAGTCTTTGTTTCTACCCTTTGGAATTGGCTGCAATCTAGCATTCCCAAAACAGGAAGGCATATATCCGTGACGAAGTAGGGATGTGAAAAGCGGGGCTAATAAGTGAACAAAAGGGTCAGGTGCAAATATCAAGTGCCTGGTGGTTAACTCGTCTCTCCTTTTTCTGCAGAGGGTGCGTGCCAGGACATCCGCCCAGTTACACTATGGCCAATCCCCTCCTGGATCACAATTATGGTGAGTCGTAACCATATTGTAAAATAGCACACACTCCACTTGTTCTCACTGTAGTTAAAGTCACTCACTGTGTACAACACTTCAGCCAATACCCACTCATTATACTGCCCTCTAATGTGAAAAGTACAACCTAGAGTCCACGTAATGTGGACAAACGATACCTGCCTTGCTCTTGGGTGTGGTCTATTCAGAAGTCAGTTCTAAAAATTGGCTAATTCCAGTGTTTAAATAACTTGTATTATGTCCTTCAGCAAAACTGACATACCGGTATGCTGTATGGTGAGATAGCAATATCTGAACCCTATAACAATACACCGTGTTCAAGTTCAACAACACTTGCCGAAAAGCATAACAATATTACTAACCAGAAGGTCACACACGTGTCTAAACATTTAAATGCGAAGTTTTCTGCCTGGAATGACTTCTTACCTCACTTCATCACTCGGCAAAGCGAGCTACTCTTGAGAGCGGTGGTGGACAATGCTCGCTTGCATAAATAATGCAGCAGGCAGACAATGCATAGTTGTTGGCAAGCAGCTGCCCTCAAAGAAAATGGTCTAGTAATTGTACCTTTGTCAATGCCTTTGGGAGCTAGTCTATTCACAGTCATCTTACCCACACAGAACGTTTGACATAAGCTACATGAGTGGTTGCCTTGTTTCTTGTAACTTACCTCACCCATGCAATCACTTCTTGTTGGTAAGAATACCTCATAGGGTTGTTAAACGTCACATAATTTTCAGTCACTCATTATTTTCTAAATGTGCTTGGGAGGTGCAGGTTGCTGCATCAGGAGGGATGGGGGACAATCAAGGGGGATGAGGGGCGGACCTGCAGGGCTGTAGGAGTAGGTGCGGCAGGTGTGGCAGCCACCGCACCAATATTATGGGACTTAATAGTAGTAGGCGAGTCTCGTTCCCAGGCCAGGCCAGGGCCCAGCCCAAAGCACGTGCCAGTAAAAATATGCAGTTAGGTTGCGCATACGCATTGCATACGCACGAGCAGAACTACTAGCGTCGTGGGATGGCTGCATGAATCACACTCCACCGAGCAGTTGTCCTTAAAAAACTCGAGCTCACTTTGGCAGGTTTGCTTACCTCTTTTTTGCTGCATGCTGTTCAGAAACTCAGTTTAGCTGGTTTGCATAATGATTTGTATTCTTTACTGCACTTTTTTGAGTGATTTTTGTGATTTTCGTTGTTGTTGCCCAAGATTGCACCAGAAACGATCTCAGAAGGTCTAAAATTCAAAATTTTTCTGGGTGGGGGGCCCCCAGACCCCCCCTATGTGGCACGCTTGCTCCGGTTGCACCGCCACATTTTCATCGCTCAAAGCGCTCTCCGCCTGACCAAACAAAAATTGCTTCCTACGGGCCTGGACTATCAGGAGGGATGGGGGACCATCATCAGGAGGTAAGATGAAATTGTGCAATTAAATATTATGATCACAGCAGTGGACAGCTTGTTATACAAGTACTGTATGCTGATCAGATCAATACTCAACTATAATGTGAAATACTCCTTTGCACAGGGTATACACATGTTGACTTTTCTTGGCAATTTACTCAAGATGTGCTTAATCGGATGAACATCGGATATTATAATTGGTAGCGGTACTACAGTGACTTTTTCACATGCAGCGACAACTTTTCTTGGAAATTTACTCAAGATGTGCTTAGCTAATCGGATGAACATTGGATATTATAATCGGTAGTGGTACTACAGTCGTTTTTCACATGCAGCAACAATTTCTCGGTTGATGCAAACTACATGCATGCACATGTATGTACAAAGTGTTTTCTTTCTAACTTTAGGCACAGTGAAACAAAATGTGCATGCTAATTTGGTTGGTTTTTGGTATAATTTTTTATATTATATATCAGCCATTAGCCACTATCATTGACTGTCGGTTATTGGAATATCGGGTTATCTATCTGTACATCACCATATACTCTCTTTCTGTTGCATTGAGTGCAGTCCTGTGTGCAGTTTGGAGTACGTCCCTCAATCTAGGGACTAGGGTATGCTTCATTAAACTACAATTAAGCTGCAGGGACCGTGCAATTACCACTGCTCAAGGCTCCCCAGAGATGTTAAATGGGACGGCTCTATCTTACTTAGACCCGTATTCCATTGCTATAGCCTCATACCCATGCCTCCGCTGTTCTTCATTTGTGAAAATGGTGAGGGCCTGCATGGGATCGAGGCTACCCCATGTAATTATGAGGGCTTCAATCTACATGACCAACCTCCAATAAAATCATGGACAATCCTCTAATAAATAATTATACAAACAGATCCTAACAATAACAAGAAAAAAATCAACATAGATAGTACATGCGATGTTTGACATATGCGAGCCAATACAGCTAGGTCATGCAGCCTCCAGATTTCAGAGGTGTTCTGTTCCATGCTATCAATCTCATTTGTCTGGTAACAGGTTCTTGTCAGAGCTCCCTACGTCCTTAGCAGCTTGTCTTCAATCACACGCTTCCAGCTCATTCAGCAACGCAATAGTGTGACCTGTAGAGGAACACAAGAAAGAGAGCAGCTGCATTGAGTTTTACTGCTTCCACTCATTTCCAGAGGAGGTTGGACACATTTTCTGCATACATGACTATGCACTGCATGTGCTCGAGTAGTGTTCGGGGTTTTTGTTGCTTGCACTAGTGTCCCGCCACGCTATTGGCAAAAGAAATAAGCATAACCATGTTCTCTGTAGCTACTTGCCAATAGTTGGCTGTGTGTCGTAAGGGACATTTTGCTAGAGCTTGCGTCATCCCGTAAAACCATCCACAACACTCACTGAATTTGCAACAAGTTCTGAGAAGCTTACTTAGACCACAGCTAAGCACACTCTGAAAGGGGTTTCCACTTAGCTAGAACCTCACGATGCTGTTTCATGCATTCATAGGAGATTGTAGCTTACCCGGAAAAGGTGGTATAATATTATAGCACGTAATTTGCAACAAGTTCTGAGACCACAGCTAAGCACACTCTAACAGGAATGGGGTTTCCGCTTATAGGAAAACCTCTGATGCTATTTCTATGAATTCATAGAAATAGCATCAGGTTGTAGCTAACCGAAAATGTAGTAGCACGTAATTTTGCACCGAGTTCTGAGACCACAGCTAAGTACACTCTAAAAGGAATGGGGTTTCCACTTAGCTAGAACGTCATGCTATTTCATATGAGGTTGTAGCTAACCAGAAAAGGTCATGCTATTTCATATGAGGTTGTAGCTAACCAGAAAAGGTGGGAGCGCATACCTGAGTGTCACTTGAGTAAACTTCAGTAGCCATCCACTAGTAAGTATAGTAACCACTACATCTTAGCGTGGACACGGGAGTCACTCAAATGTATGTAGTAGCTACAAACACTTTGCTAAAACGACAGTTTTTTTGGGGTGGCACTGTGGTGGCACTGGGTGTTAGCTTGCATGCATGCTACAGTGGCCTCCACGATAAAGTCCTGATATCAACAGTTTCAGTGGATCGAGGTGTTAAATGCGGTGGTATCTGAGTATACAGATCCAACAGTTCCCCTAGAAAACCATTACACCGCTGTTTCCATAGCAACTACTGCTACACCCTAAACTTAAAACTTGCAAGCTAGCACCCCAATTTGAACAGCGTACATGCATTGCCACTTAGCAAAACGTCATGAATCATGTTGTGCTCACAATACCATGCAATGTACCAGTTTCAAGTTACCTGCCAAGTCACTTTGGGTATTTTTCGCATTGCCGACTCAAAACATGGCTAATGCAGGAACCCAATGTGTATTGTGCTTCATTTGGAGTATTATTTAATACAGCAAGCTTAGCCTATAACCTTAATTGTACCCAAGGCCCTGTCCAGCTTTTCGTCACTTGCACTTGTGTACCGCCAGCTATTGGCTAATGCATGTACTTTGCATGGCTGTGTGCATGGCTAGAGCTGGCATAAAACCATCTGCAACAACACATAGTATACTCATTCAATTTGCAACAAGTTCGGAGAAGTTTACTTGGACCACAGCTAAGCACACTCTAAAAGGAATGGGGGTATCCGTCATAGGAATATGAGGTTGTAGCTAACCCGAAAAGGTGGGAGTAAATACTTGAGTGTCACTTGAGTAAATTTCAGTTGCCACCCACTAGTGGTAACCACCTGCATTCTAGCGCTATAGCATGGATATGGGGGTCACTCAATGTAGTAGCTAACCAAAATGTAATACTTTGCTAAATCGACAATTATTTGGCCAGTGGTTTCCATGGTAACATCCTGCTATATAAGTTTCAATGGAGATTTACAAAATGTTGATGCCATGGTAACTGGGTACAGAGAGATCCAACAGTTTCCATGGAAACCTCAACTCGTCTCCATAGCAACTACTGCAACACCGCAGTGGTGGTAAACTTAAACATGCAAGCTAACAGCCTAACAACCCAATTTGAACAGCGTAATGCATGACCACTTTTCCGTTCTTTTAGCAAAATGTCATAAGCACATTGTGCTCGCAATATGACTGAATGTTCATTGGAAGAGAAAATAAAGTGGGGTTAAATGAAATGCTTGAGCTGAGACATCAATGGCACGGATAAAATTCCTCACTTTCCGTCATGAGATCAGTTGAATTGTATCTACGGTTGAATGCAGCTGAATACATCCCCATATTCCAAGTATTTGCACTTTGCATTGCCCCATATATTTTCCCATGTCAATGGTATTGCGTGATTCCATGTATTGATTCAAGCAATGTGATCCAAGTTCAAAGTACTGCAGAATGAATGGGAATGTGGCCATGTAGTACAAGCAGTCATTCAGGTATGGCATGACTGTAGTCACTGTACAGCAGAAGATCATACACACCACCGTGAATCAAGAGTCTGGTACCAAGACTAGTACATACCATGCTAGTCAATAATGATTAATCATGTTCCAATGCAAATAACTGCGGGGGAAACACATGTAAACAAGTTGAAATGGTAGTTTTTACTGTTGCAAGCAGCCATTTCATGAGCTAACTAGGACTCTGTCAGAAAGGCACAGTGCAGTGCTTAACTTTAGGCAATTGGGTTGCAGCACTCCCAGCGGTACGTACATCCTGTGTGTGTGTGAGTACGTGGGATGGGGGGAGGCCTGTAGCTATAGAAGTACGCCATGACTGCATAATGACTTTCAAAGCTGTGTATATGTTCGTTTCCACAATAGATTACAATGGTCAGCGTTCTCTTGTGGTTTAACAATAGGTTAATCTGGATTTGAGACCAAGGGGGCAAGTTGAGTACAATACTAGACCTGTGGCCAGAATGCAATTTTCGTTTGATCTGGCAGCAAAAGCTAGGCACCGTTGAAGTATAGCTAGCTATAAGCACACAAAGCATGCCGGCTAGGGAGGGTCTGGGGGGATGTTGTTTCTGGTACAATCTTGGGAAATGTGGTCTCATTCCCATATCCCAGATTAACTAGGAACAAGACAGATGTAGAGCAGGGAAGAGTCTATTCCAACTTGGAGTCGTAGGGAAGGCTGTATCTGTCACTATTTCCCTCCTCTCCTTCACTATACCCCAATGGGGTTTTGATTACTAGCTTCTGTTGCTATAGTCATCGTTTGTGAAGTCTCCATACGTGTGCGAGCTAAAAATAGTAATGGAACCACCAAATTTTACTTCCTTCAACTCTTAATGATATTATACACTCAGGAAGGAAAAGTAGTAAGGATCTAATAGACTATAAGTAGAGAGGAGGCAACTGTCTCCTCTGCCTGTATGGTAGTTATGCAATTGCTAGCTTTGCTTATGGAGGAGTCTCGGAACCAGACACCCTAGCTTTGCATGGGGCGGAGGAAGGATCTAGGAACGTGCACGTGCCTACATTCGAGTTGTCCCCATGGAGTGCAATTATGCGTGGGTAATTTAGTGATCAACTGTGATACCATGCGTACGATCACCGTTGAGCTGCTGGTTGCTCCCCTCAACTTTTCTCAAACACTCATGGGTAACACAGCATAGCACTGCTGCGCCTATAGCTAGTTGCTGCCAACACTGAAAGCCTGGAGAAAATCATTTCCATAATGTCATTTGCAATCAACACTTCTGATTATATCAGGTCAACATTCCATCCTGGGAACAACTCAAATGTAAGCGCGTGCCCAGACCCTTCCTCCTCCCCGTACGGATTAAGGGTCTGGTTCTGAGACTAGTAGCTATATTATTAGCAGGCAAGAACCAGCTACAGAAAGGGGCCTAAAATGCACATTCAGCTAGAATAGTAAAATTCACCTCCTTGATTTGAGAACCTATACTATCTGGAGAGACATGCACTCCTCCCCCATTCCAGAGGCTAGTAGGTCTCGTACAGTCAGTGACTGCCATACCTGGCTGGCTGTTTGTACTGCACAGCCACTTTTCCACAAAACACCTTGATGCACACTGTATATTACCCCGCGCGCTCATTCCGTCAGTCGTCTGTCTGTCATCTGTCTGTCAAAAAAATCTTAAAATCTCGCCACATAGACACTCATTGAATCAATTGCAAAACACTGCTCTATGAGTATATACCTGACTATAATTGTATTCATAACATTGGCTCCACCTCTTCGTGACCTCGGTGTCCAATCAAGAACAGGACACATGGTGCATTTGGAAACTTCATGCTTCGAGACAACTGCGGGGTATGTGTTCTAGTATGAACACCTCTAGTTGACATGAGCAGTAGGCCTTCAAGAGTTATGCTCAAAAATTGTCCAATTATGCTATGCTCCAACTGAGCTGCCAGTGTCACCAAGCCTGTAGCTACCTGAAGTAGACAGACAGTCAAGCTAGCTGTAGTTTTTCTATCATAAAAAAAGTCAGACCTTGGCTAGGTTACAATAATTATTGTGCTCCAACAACCACCATCCTCGAGCATAATTCGGTAATGAGCGCGAGCGGTCAAAATGTATGACGTCATGGGCGTTAGGCGCGAAGTGGCTAACTAGTTAACTATAAAGGTTGCGATCTCTGGAGATACCGCATTCGGAAGCTGTTTTTTTTTCTCTCTCTGCGTCATGCGTGGGACTGGAACTGCACATGGCGACTCAATACGTTGAACTCCAGGAAGTGCGGGTTGATGTGCCAGCAGCGGACCCCAGCAGACGTACACCAGTAAGCTGGATTGATTTGTGTTTTTGCAGAGATATCATTATTTCGGAGACCCGGAGGGCAGTGTGATACACCACTGATTTGGAGCTAATGTAGCAATAGCGCTGGTTCCAGATATCTAGTAAGGTAAATCGGGGTAATTTCGGTCACCGCACAATTCCGGTCAGTATATAGCCCAAAAGCTAAGTTTACACAGAGCAATGCGGATATAATTGCAGTTCTAGTACGAGGAGTAGGTAGCGTTACTGCAACACAAGTGGGACTCCCAAAGAATCTATCGTGTACAATTGGCGGTGCATTTTGTGTATACTGACCGGAATTATACCGTGACCGGTTTTACCTTAGTAGTGGCTCGTTTGTGTGTGCGGGTCGGCGCTGGACAGCTCTGCTTAACAGCTCTGGCCAAGAGAAGATATGCCAAGAGAAATAGCGCTAACTATCTCATACTAGTTTGTGTGTACCGGTCGGCGCTGGACAGCCGCGTGTCTCTGTACTGCGTAACAGCTCTGGCCAAGAGAAATAGCACTGGTTCTCATACTATAGTTTGTGTGTGCGGTCCGGCGCGGGCGGCTCCCCACATGTACTGCGTATACGTAACGGCTCTGGCGAAGAGACATGGAGTAGTAAAATTCTGGCAACAGTGACTTTTATTATTTTTTGCATGAGCATGACGAAACTATGCCTATTTTAAGTTTGTTTAGCTGCAACAGTTTTGCAGGTCCGAAAATGTCACCCAACCAATTAGTTACAAAACGTTACCTCAGTGGAATCAGTCATATTGCTACAGAAGCATTTCCCCAATGGTGGCTCCAGAACTGGAGCTGTGGTTCAATGCGACCCAGTGTGCACTCAAATAAACCACTGTTTTAGAACTGCATTTATGAGTGACTTTTTTCCCCAATTCGCACCATCTTTACTTGAGAACTCCACTGGCGAAACAGGCTACAGAAGGCTACAGAATGATAATACACCACTGGTAGACTCGTGGGCTAATGGAGAGATTCCATGCATCATCATTTTAGCTTTAACTACGGTCTTTTTTGCAGTAGCTAATACATGTGAAAAGCTATGCCTACCAGGTGAGCATGCTGCACCAATATTATAACTGTTCTATTACAAGTTTTATATTGGCCTCAAAGAATTGCAATTGCTACAGCATACCAGACTTTTCCAATTTTCATGAGTCACAAAGCCACTTATGTAAACTTCCTACTAAGTTGGCAAAACTATGGTATGTTTTAGATGTATATCCCGTCATATTTTATTACTGAAGCATTCTCAATCATCATGCTTACGATTCCACTGTAAAATGATACTTTTGAAACTGCATTGGTAGTAACAGATTGGTGAACTTGATTTGTAAATGCATTATGGAATGTCTCAGATGCATGTCATTGTATGCAGGAGTTAAGGCCTCAAGAGATTGCTGCTGCATTCCAGCTCTCAAATGTCTTACCTACGAATATACGATCACATAACGACTTCATAGATCTTTTGTGCCTCTTAATATTTTTGGTACAGTGGTTTTTGGGTACTATGGTGAATGCTACGGCATTGTTTGGTAGATTCCACATAGTATGTACACAGTGCCATAAAGTGCAGGTAGTGAATGGAAGGCATGTATGCACGCTCCAGCTACAGAAAGATTCCTAGTAGAGTGGTAGTCCATGCATGCAGATTACATGTCATATGTAGGAGTTATTGCTGAAGCATTCTGAATGATCATGCTAGCGCTTACGATGGTGAAATGAAACTATTGGAACTGCACCCCACCGACCTGACCCTAATTGGCATAAGATACTTAGTGTATAAGCCTATATAGCTACCTACTGTCCAGCCACAATCTGTACGATACTAGAGAATCACTCAGCCTCAGCCTTGCTGGATCCATCCTGTAAATGTAGTTTATAGTTTCTCAAGTAAGCTCACCCTCAGTTGCAGTTGGATAAGACACTCCTTTGTAACTATATACCTAGCCACTGTACGTAGCTGCACAGTGATCTGTTCGAGCTTATATAATTACTGGAAGTGTTTTCAAAACTGCAAAGGAGTGTAGGTGTAGGCAACAAGGTTTCTAGTGGCTGCTGGTTGTCAAGCTATTAAGAAAACACTTTGGTGACAAGCATTAAGTGGCTGCTGGTTTGTTGGTGACACAAGCTCAGATGTAAGTATGTGTAGTACTCACTATTGTGTTATGTAATAGCTATAGTGCCAGGTGTTTGGATTTGTGTTTTAGAACTCCTTGGTGTCACGTGTATAACAGTGCTCATGCTCCGTAAAATGTTAGCTGCATGCATTTCTTTCACTGTTGGAAGTTACAACCTTGGTACCTTTGTGCTATCTACTATAATCATTCTGTTTTTCTGCATTCACCAAAGTAGGCATGCTATACAAAGATATGTCACTAGAATATTGGAGCCAGAGTAGATGGTCCCCTTGTTCACTGTTTGCAGTGAAACAAATCAAACACCTGTACCTCACGTTATGGAAGTGATACGGGGTGGCAGATGGCTGAGTGGTTAAAGCATTCCATAGTTAATGGCAAGGTTGCTGGTTCGAATTCCACCATGCCATAGGAGATTTTCTTTCTCTCCTACCTATTTAGGAGGATGTGCTGAAGGTGCTCAAGAAGGCCATTCAGCGTAATGATGTGGAGTCATTCAATGAGCACCTAGCCTGCCTGGAGTTGCTTCTCCCAGATTGTACAGTGGGAGAGCGACTAGCTGCTAGTGGTGCTCAGGTCTTTGCTGCAACAGTTGGGTCCATTCCAATCCTGAATACGCTGCTTCAGAAGGGTGTAGGTAAGGCACTGGGGACAATAATGAAGGGCAGTTCATGCAGCCAGTGATTGTGTCTGTTAGCCTAATTGTTGTAACTGCTATGTTGTTACCCAGATGTAAGTTTACACAGATCTGAGGAAATTAGTTGTACAGTGATCTAGTTGTGGCAGTGATCTGGGGCGGCTTCCTATGTATTCAGTCTCCAATACCACACCTAATCACTGCCTCTTCAACCAGGGTAGCTAACAACTGTGTGGATACGTTTGCTTATACAGAGTTGGATACTAGCCTTGCCACAATATGCTGGCATAAATTTGGGAGCCTGTTAGATAAGAAAATCATAATTGGTTATATTGGAGCATAATTTGAGCTGGGCCTTGTACTTTCGAGGGAAAAATTGTAATGTACTGATGTCCTGCATCAATCTGTTGATGTAAAATCTATCTAGTAGTCGCATTGTTTCAATTGGTTTTGTCATGGCTAATGATGGGGAGGGCTCTCATGCTTCTTGCAGAAAGACAACAGCGAAGCTGTTTGCAATGTCCAGGTGTACTTCTCGGGCTGGGATAGCATCCGTATGCATGCATGGTGACATAGGTAATTTTTATATGTACAATTCCAGTCAACAGCAGCCCGGTTTAGAGTATCCTCTTGATCTTCTATCACAATAATAATATTATGGTTGTCATGCACACATCACACTTCTGAGCATGTGCAATAGTAATGAAGCAAGTCATTGACTACACCCATTACTTTGCACCATTGTGTGAGCATCTGCTTGCAATTGCCATAGTTCCCACTGAGCTGAAGGAGGTGGGGTACAGGGCTGGTTGATGGTTGTGTGTGTGTGTGTGTGTGTGTGTGGGGGGGGGGGGGGGGGGGGGGGGGGGGGGGGATGAAGGCGTAGACCAGGTTGGACATTTCCATCACTAGCTTGTGGAAACCACCCATAGAAGGGCAGGGTCCTCCTGGAGTAGTATTATTTGTGCAGCTAAAATGATTTTTCCGAAGAAATGTAGCTACTGTGTATTGTTGGAAACCTGGTGAACATGAAGTATGTACTAGCCAAGTGAATGTTGCATTGGCTTGCTTTCCCTCTTTAGGTATCAACACCAAGGTATACCTCAAGATTGACGGTGTCGATTGTGAGGTAAGTCAATACAGAATCTATTGATACTACGGATTGAGTGGTTTAGTGGCAACACAATAATCCCGGCCCAAACACCTGAGTTTTATCGGCTCATCTCCTCATTGGTAATAATCAAAACTGTAGACAGAGGTTACATTAGGTAGAGGTAGAAGTCAAGAGTATAATAGCAGAGTGCTGGGTGTAATGCTCTCATAATTTTATCATAATAGGTATGTATCTTCAAGAACAGCAGCATAAGCCATGATGCGTATAAATAAGTTGGGACATTTGGACAGATCATAGCCTGGCTCTTCATTACAGTCAGTAGTTGACTTCTTCAGCATCATGCAGCACTGTGAGCCAGGGCAATCACAGTACGTTTACATCTTGTTGAGGCATTGAGTGTCTCCTCAGAACAGTAGGCTCAAGTGAGATTAGAGCCATTGCGACTGCAAGTTCAAAATATGTATTTGAAAGTGCATGTGAAGCAGGAGTGTAATCTTAGTGAACAAACCAATGTTCCTTTTTCTTCACCAGTGGACTCTCATGCATGAGGCAGCTAGGAAAGGCAACGTGGGTCTGATGAGATACCTCGGTGACATGGGAGCTGATGTCAACATCATAGGTGGCAGTGGTGTAAGTGAATGAGACAGTTCGCTGCTTGGGCTGGAGTGTATCCATAATTATTGGCAAGACTCAAGATATGTTTGCATGGTTCTGGTGTACATTGAGTAGCGTCGGACTTTCACCAGTGAGAATTATAAAACATGATGTTTCAACTACTTTTTGGCAGTCTTCTCTTCAGGCAATATACAGTGAAAGTCCGATAATTGCTTGTAGAACCATTGCTGAATGAGAATAAGTTGATACCGAGGCCTGGGCCCAGCTGAGGACTGTTGTTTATTTCAGTTTGTAGCCAGCTATGAGAACAGTTTCATAAGGTTTGATTTTCCACCAGGATACTCCCCTGCACCTGGCTGCTAAGGGAGGATATCACGATGCAGTGACATATCTTGTTGATGCGGGAGCTAATGTCAACATCAGAAACCAGTTTGGGGTAAGTGAATGAGATTACTCAATGAGTGGTGTGTGCAAACTGCGACATTGAAGTGCAACCTCATAATTATTACGTACTATATTTTATGCTGAACGAATTCTGAATCTTTCACTAGCAAGCTCTGCTGTTAAGCTAATTGCTGAGTGTGGCAATGAAAGTAAGTGCCGTATTTCTGCGAATAGACACTGCCCTCGAATAAACGCCACACAATTGAAGGCGCTGAGTGAAATAAATGCCACCCTCACACATGGGGAATTTGTACGTCATCTAGACAGCCGTGGAAGACAGTTTCATTCTCCTTCAGCTGGTCACCATCCTCCGTGCCCACAAAGTGACCTTATTCACCATCGTCCTCGTCCTGTGTGTATACCACTTTGTTGTGAAATGACAGCTAATCTTGAAACTTTGCTCCAGCCGTGGACAGCATTTGCCCATTGTGAGATGTTATTTTGTTTGTTTCTGGACTGGCTTTTGACACGCTCTAGCTAGCTCAAGTTAGCAAGCACTGTGCCCACAGCTGCAGATCTATGTAGACCCTGGTCGCCACATTCTTACCCAAGAATTGCATCAGAAACCTGCCAGAAATCCAAACATTTTCCTGGGGGGGGGGGGGGGGGGGGGGGGGGGGCAGACCCCCCTACAGCAGCGCACATTTCTTCGCACCGCCAGTAAGCCAACACTGCTGTTGAACCTGACCACTCCAAATCTCGCGGCTACGACCCTTCAACGGTACAAGTCTGGTATTCATACGTTGTGTAGAGCTGCTTGAGAGGGTTCTGAGATCATAGAATAGCTTCTCTGAAAGTATATAAACCATCCATCCTGCAAGTCAAGCTAACATGTGAGTAGATGCCAGATTAAATGCGAGGTCTTAAATTCTTTAATCGCCAAGGAGCTGCTGCATGAAGACTATTGCAAAAGATGGCTGATAATGGAGAGCAGTCTGTGCATGATTGTGAACTAACTAGCCTGCAGAGAAATGAGTAAAATGAGGTGATGGGGTTGCCATGCAGAAGCTTGCCAAACGGCAGCAGTGTTTGGCAACCCATGGAGCTCAGGCAGTGGAAAACAAAGATACTAGCTACTTAAAAGTGGCATTGCTTTGTACTTCATACTGGGTTTCAGTATTGTAGATATGCCTTGCCACTTGGGAGCGCACATCACTAAACCCAAGTTGGAGAAATTATCCATCTCTTGAAACTCTCTTCCTCAAAGCAAGTTCACACTTCTTCCACTTGCAGCAAAGTGGGCACCGTGCAACATGTCCACATGTGTACACTCTGACAATTATATGTTACTTCTGAGTGAACTTACGTAGACCTGGTTACACGTTGACATTCAGTTTGTTCCTTTCTGTCCACCAGACGACTCCCCTGCATCTGGCAACCAAAGGGCACCATCTAGACACAGAGAAGTACCTAGTTGATCATGGAGCTGATGTCAATGTCAAAGATGGGGTAAATGAATCACACTACGTACTTAAATCTGGTTCCTAGTGATATAGATATATAAAATGAATGGTGTTACAAGTTGTGGAATTGATTTATAACTGTGAAAGTTACAGTCATACTGCACATAAAATGTATTCATGCTTACATTGCGTAAGGTGCATGTCTTTATAAATGGCACACAGTTTGCAGAACCACTTCCATCATGGCGCCGGATTTATGCGCCGGCGCCACAGATATGGAATGCCTAAACAAAAAACTCTGGAACATCTGTAAGCGATTCTGCACCGTACGTTCTTCGGATGAAGTTTTCTGCATCTTTGGAAGAAAACTTCTGATTTTCTTAAGGAGCCTTCCGATTTTCCAAAAGAGCCTTCCGATTTACAGCAAAGTTGTCGCACAAATGCATGTTAGAACAGTGTTCTGAATCCTGGCATCAATTTTAAAAATGTGTACTGTACTAGGACCTTTTATATTGGGGATGAGACTGGACCCCAAGCTGAATGCGATCTCAGTTTTGTAACACATTACCATATGCCTGATTCTCCTTTTAGGAGGTTGTGCTACAGGACCTTGAGAAGGCCATTCGGCTTGAAAATGTGGAGTCATTCAATCGACACCTCACGGAATTGGAGAAGCTTTTCCAAGATTGTGACATCACAGTGGGAAAAGCACTTGCTGCTAGTGGTACTCTGCACTATGCTGCAGAGGTTGGGTCCATTCCAATCATGAACACCCTGATTCAGAAGGGTGTAGGTGAGGCACCGTTATGGGCTGAGTAGTGCGTTTTTCAAGATAGTGTGTTATAAGAAATTGATAGAGCCTGCCGTATGATATCCATGCATAGTACCTATGTACATAGATTCGTTTGCAGGCCTATACCCAAGTGGAAGGCAGGGAGAGATTGAATTAGCTATGATGCCGTACTGTGAGGCCTACGCCAATTTTCTTGAGCTTAAATTTGATAATGATTCATGAAATTGAGTGAATCAGATAGCTATGTGGACGGCGTTGCGTCAATGATGACATGAAGGATGTCCCATTAAGGTTTATTGGGGCCCAACTGCAATTCAGTTTGTAAATGTCACACACAGGCCTTGTATCTTCTTGGAATGTTTGCCGTAGTCGTGCGAAAGAGTGCCCTCCCTTCACATTTGGCTCAGTTTCCTGCAGATGGTCAAACTTTACTTCAGTGAGTGCCCACTATAGTCTTGCACGATGGCATCAAGAGTACGTGTTGGCTTGTGTGGTAGAAAACGCAGGGTTTTGCCTCTCATTTCACCTATGACCGACAGCCTGAGGGCAATAGAAATCAACCCTTTCATCATTGGCAGGTGTACTGAACGCTCTATGGACTAGTTGCTGCGGAGAGAAAACTGTAGCTACTGTGCTCCGGAGACTAATCTGGCATCTTTTAACTTAAGTAGCTGCAGCAAATCGCGGCTGTTGTGAAGAGTGACAACAATAACCAACTGCACACAAGTACAAACCATCAACATGGGCACTCTTTCATGTGCCCCCCCCCCCCCCCCCCCCCCCCCCCCCCCTCCCCCCCCCCCGCCTCTTTGTGAACATGTAAGGCGCACCACCCATGGATACTCTTTGCAAGACTATGGTAATTTTAGAACCTTATGCATACATCATTAGTGAACCCGGACTATAGTGCTTTGGTTTCAGCATGAAGTTGCTTGTTTCCCCTCTAGATGTCAATACCATGTCAGGTGTGACCCCCAGGGATAGTAACTGGGATTTTGAAATGAAGTTTAAAGTGTATGTGGTAAGTGAGTAACTATGGCATCTGGAACTGGTTTGAGTTTGATTATAGGTAGCGGACGTTGGCCACCCACAAAATAGCCCTATTATCATACACTTCTCCCTGCTTCCATTTATGCATGGCCAAACCCTCCCAGTTGACTTGCTTAATAGAAAATCTAATATGAGATCCATGAAAGATTGATTTCCATGCTAATACGTTCAGCAGAAAATAGTATAGGGACAGACAGATCTGTCCCTATACTGGTGAAATGGCAAGACACATACAATATACAGAACGTCGAACAAAAGAAGTAGCTACCATACAGACAAATATAAAAAGGTATTGTCAGCAGCCTTACATAACCAGTGATGAAAGCATTACGCACAATCCTCCTGCATATACATGGACAAAGTAGAATAAACTGTTTCATATTCTCCTCCATCAGTGCACTCCCCTGATATGGGCAGCTGCGATGCGCAGTACTGATGCAGTGAAACATCTTCTTGACAAGGGAGCTGATGCCAACATCAAAGATACCGCGGAAGGGGTAAGTGAATGAGACTACTGCCGACACAATATTTCTGATTAGGAATAGTGATTGCTGGCACACAACTGCATGAATGCTCTGGTTGCAAGGAAAACAGCAATACTGTCGGTCATGTACCACAGGACATTTCCTAGTATTTCCTGCAGAAGAGTGGCAGCGAGATGACTTGTATCGTCGACGTCAACGCAACGGTGACTACCGACTGAAGTTGCGCACGTGTAGTTTAGATTTTCCAGTAGACGCTCACCAGGGGGCGTTAAAACGAGTCAAACTACCCAGTACAGGAACTTCGGCGAAAAGAAGGGGGAGGGTGTATTTTCGAAGGGGGCGTATTAGCGGGACACTACGGTACTTGGCAATTAAATGCATTGGCCCAAGGAATTACTTAGATCTTCTGATCTTTTAATTTGGTGTGAAGTAAAAATCTTCCTGCATTTTCGTCAATGGTTCTGCACCTTACCTCTTTACTACAGTACAATAAGTGAGCAGATAATGTCTTCCTTGAATACTTGGACGTGCACAGGTACATTATGGCATGGGCCCAGCAAACAAATTTGGACTTGATTCTGTTGCTGTTGTTGATTCGGAAACAGCTATATTATCCGGACAGTTGTGCGTGTTTTCATACGCTGCATGCTCCCTGTTGCTTCTCTGAAGGAGCTTTCGTAGATACTTCTGCTACATTGGTTAGCTCCAAGATCCCCTCCACTGCACGCTTGATTTCACCACTATAGCATCCTCTGAAGTGGTGTAGGAACCTGGGTGCTACAGGTGCTGGTGCACCCATAACATTTTCAGATTTCATTATCCTGCAACATACGGTGTGTTTCGAACTCAGAATTACAAGATCACCCCATATTCATTTACCAGTTGGTCTCGCATGGTGCACTCCCTATTGTAGACTACTTCCTATGCCACTGCTCTGGTTGTTAGTAATATTGACTACTAGAATAGGAATAAGCTGACACCGGGGCCTGAACCTATTTATGTTACCAACCAGCAATCATACTATCTGTGAAATTGTGGTAAAATTTTGTTTCTGCCAGAGAACTTCCCTTCACTGGGCAGCTAGGACAGACAATCACATCGCAGTGAGATATCTCATTGAGAAGGGAGCAGATGTCAATGTCCAAACTCGCTTTGGGGTAAGTGGCCCGACAGTTCTGTTTATGTAGTGGTTTACATGCTGGGAGTCGGTAAAAGAGAGGTAGATAGGTTGGTAAACTAACATTTCAATTTGTATGTTTAGTACTCTGTGTGTTGGCACTCTGCATGTAGCAGTGATTGCATGTGACATGCTAAACGTTGGAACTGGACCTTTGGTTGGGCAGTCAGTGTTGACTGTGTAATTTCCTTCTCTCCTTCAGAAAACGGCCCTGCACATGGCAAAAATGGAGCACCATAAGCAAACAGAACAGTGTCTAGTTGAGCTTGGAGCTGATGACAGCATCAAAGCTGTAAGTGGAGACTATTAACTGAACATTAGTAAAGGATTTACGGCAGTTACTGGAAAGATGTAAGTTAGCTAGCTGGCTGGCTTGGATCTTGCTAGGCTTGGATCTGGCTTGGGTTGGAATTGGCTTTGCTTGGATCTGGGTTGGATAGCATTTAGCTAGCTTGATTAGGATCTGGATCTGGCTTGGCTTGGATCTAGGTTGGATAGCCTCTAGCTTGGCTTGGATCAGACTTGGCTTGTATCTGGCTTGCAGGCTTGGATCTGGCTTGGGTTGGATTGCATCTGACTTGGATCTGGGTTGGATAGCATCTAGCTTGATCAGGATATGGATCTGGCTTGGCTTGGATCTGGGTTGGATAGCATCTAGCTTGATCAGGATCTGGATCTGGCTTGGCTTGGATCTTGCTTGGCATGGTTTGGGTTGGATCTTGCTTGGGTTGGATTTGGCTTGGGTTGGATTGCATCTGACTTGGATCTGGGTTTGGATAGCATCTAGCTTGGCTTGGATCTGGGTTGAATTACATCTGACTTGGCTGGAATCAGACTTGGCTTGGATCTAGGTTTGATGGCATCTAGGTTGGCTTGGATCTGGCTTGGGTTGGATTACATCTGACTTGGCTTAGATCAGACTTGGCTTGGATCTCATTTGGATAGCATCTAGCTTGACTTAGATCAGACTTGGCATCTTGCTTGGCTTGGATCAGACTTGGCATCTGGCTTGGCTTAGATCAGACTTGACTTGGCTTGAATCTGCATCTACATAATATTGTTGGTCATGCCTCTCCTAATAAAATTAAACCCATACCAAGCCAAGCCAGATGCAAGCCAAGCCAGATCCAAGCCAAGTCTGATCCAAGTCGAGCAAGATGCGATCTAACATAGATCAAGTCTGATGTAGATGCTAGCAAAGTTCAAACCCAAAGAAAGTCTTTCTAGTGGTGTTTAAACCTCTCATCCACAAGCATTGTATGAACCAGCTAGCAATCAACCCTTGCTCCAATGTACCTACGTAATGCAGCTAGAATTCGTCAAAAGTACGCCCATCCTCCTTTTTCATGACAAGTTGTTGTACAGGGTCAGTTACTGCTCGAAAGTATGCCCACCCAATTTCCTTGAACAGGGAAATACTGTATGGAATGGCTAGTACTGTGAAAAAGGTTGGACTGCAAAAGAAATAATCGATAGCCGGCTAATGTGGTAATTATCATTGTGTAATCATTGTGCATGACATGAGACTGTACATGCTCTGTGCTTGCATGCTTGTATCTTTGTGTGTGCAACCGCCTAGCATAGCACTAGCAGCACACTACGGATTTCTCAGAAAACAGCAATTGGCAAAAATCAGTCCTGAAAATTGTTTGCGTGCTCCACGTCACCATTCCTTTCCAAATACGGCAAATCACTTAGTCTGCTAACTTGATTTCCTCTCTCCATCTTCTGCTAAGCCACAATACTGCTAGGCCTTGGCGGATTTTGCTCGAACTTTTACCTATTTTTCTTTTCTTTTTTCCCCTGTTATTAACCTGTTACTCTTTTTAATTCACCTATTTTTCTCAACTATGCTGGCATTGATTTTGAAAATTTACATTCAATACACGTTTGTAAACACTTGAAAACTGATTGTGAGTGACACTGTCGCCGTGACAAAGCATCAACTACAACAAGCTACAGGCCATGTGTTGCACTAGTCAATATACTTCTGAGTAGTTCTATCTAATACGTAGCTATGGCCTATGTAGCTAGCTAATACGTAGCTAGTCTAGTAGTAGTCTACATTGCTATTTCTGAACCTGTACCTGACAGTGTTGTTTCAAGATTACAAAACCCTATTCTTCTCATCAGAGTCAGAAAGTGTACCTATTTTTCCCAGCATAATTCACTATGCTCAGAAGCACCTATTTTTATGCCAGCAAAATCCGCCAAGGCCTAAATACTGCCAAATGGGCCCTTTGCTCTTTAGCTTTGCTGCAAGCTTCGTTCAGCCAAAACGTACGTAGATACAGTAGACTAAGTATGTTCTAACGTGTGGTTTCATTACCTGCCCTCCAAACCACACAATCTAGTATATGGAGAACCAGCTACTATTCAAGGGACACTATATACAGTGGACTGGGGACCGGGGACTGGGGACCCAGGACCCGGGGACCCGGGGACCCGGGACCTGGGACCCGGGGACCCAGTCCCAGGGACCGGGGAACCAAGGAACTTCAGCTGTTATGGGAGACAGAAATGCAACTACAAGCAATCTGTGCTAATGTAAAAGCACGATTATGTTGTTACCATGAGTATGCAAGTCAGCTTTGCACAGCTGGATTAATACTTAGCCTCATTCCCAGGCCATAATCCTGGGAACCAGGCTAGATTAATATAAGGTTATAATAGTTATTAATAACGGAATTAAAGTTCAAAGTGCAGTGCTATAGATACATGACAACAGTCAAATGCTTCTCTGGAGGAGCCGGAGAACGAGGTATATACATGAATATCTGATTATATTCTGAAGTGAAAAAGTGTTGTAGACAAGCTAGAGGATAACGCTGTATGCTCTTCTGATTTGTGCCAAGTTGACTTGCATACTCCAGGCAACGATATAACCATGACTTATAGTTGCATTTCTGTCTCCTGTAACAGCTGAAGATCCTTGGGTCCCCGGGTCCTCAGGTCCTCGGGTCCCCGGGTCCACTGTTTATAGTGTCCCACTATTCAATGCTGGTTTTATTGTGCGTATTTTCTAGTTTAGTGGGCTGTATGCTTGGTGATCAGACTACATCTGAGGTGTTTGTGAACCCAGTGTTGCAGCAAGTTACCAAAGGCCCTTCCACCCTATAGGTGGATGAACTAGTGGAGAACGTCAAGAATGCCATTAAAGCTAAGAATTTGGAGTCATTCAATCGACACCTTGCTGATTTGGAGAAATTTTGTGATGAAACAGTGTTCTGCCGTCTTCTGTTTTATGCAGCAAAGGCTGGGTCCATTCCAATGATGAATATCCTGATTGAGAAGGGGGCAGGTAAGGCACCGGGAAAACTTAAGAGTGGTATATTTTGTTCATGCACTCATTCCCAGATCCAACCCGCACCAGAGAAGAAGGACCTGGTATTCACTGTTTGCTCATGTGGTCAATTTTGGAGAAATCTTTATCTGTAGTACGTATGTGGATCAGTAACCATCATTTGTTCCTTGCCCTTTCATTTTAGCATAGACAATTATGCGAATGATGGATACAGGTCACTTCTCTCTGCACCTGGAAATGAGGACTGTGTATCTATCGTTGGATTGAATATACCATCCACTGCTGTTGGCAGAGCATCTGCTTAAACACTTGCAGGCCATTGATGCCATAAGGCATCGTGAGGCTTTCAGCTCGATACGTATGTCTGATATGTCGATTTGACAGGGGAGGTGGGTGGCTTCACCCATAGGGTGGCACACCTGTAGACATGCCTTGAGGGCCATTTCTGTCCTTTTAATTGGTACAGATAATCAAGACATACTTGGCAACTAATTGTCATGCACGAATAGCCAAGGGCCCACCAGAACCAATGCAGTACACATGAATGTCTAAGCTCATAGTGGTGGGAATGAGCTTTGGATAAACCATGCTGCCCCCCTCTTCATAAAAGCCAGCTATATACTACCCTAGATCCTGAGGTTAGTGGTCTCCAATGTCAGGGGTTTGTGGCTTGCACCTGTGGATTTCTACCGACTTGGAGATCGAGTTACCTGTCTGCTTATGGTGACCAAAATTACCTCTGGGAGAGGTTTTGAGCCCAACAAGCCGTGGGAACTAAAATTGGGATGTGGCTCCAGAGCCTGATCCATTTGGTAGGCACAGACACAGCATAATTGTATCTAACTGTCTGAAGTATGTGCCTAGTCCTAGGGGCCGGGTTACAAGTGCCCTAGGGAGACTTTGAAGTCGAGCAATGGGACCATCACTGCTCCTTGAAAAACATTGATATTTCATAAACCATAGTGAGAGATTCAAACGATGCTGAGCTAGCTGGCCAGTATGAAGACTTTCTGTGTCAATACTTTCGTGATGCAATTTGTGCTGCTAGGAGTGTTGTTGACTCACTCGAAGATGAATGGCATGTTGTTGTAAAGGCATAATTATATATCCCACTTATCTAAATCTCCTAGAAGCAGAGGGTGGTTTATGGACCATAATTCCCTCCCTCTGGGTACTTGTAGGGAATATTAATTTTGGCGCATATAATTCCCTCCCCGGGGCTATACATGTAGCTACTAACCAGTGATGTTTGTAACAATATAATATGTGTTGAATTGCATCTTAAAAATTTACGCTGAGAACCAGAACGCTTATGGATCTTCCAGGGCTGCATTAAATCCGGAGCCATGATGGAAGCGATTCCATAAATGCACATCATTTTAACTGTGTACCATAGGTTCCTCCAGTTTAGCATGAGCTTGTCACAGTCCTATCAAGGTCGACAGCCTCACTTGAGCAAGTGACATGTTTCCCCTCCAGATGTTGACACCACTGGCACCACTGCAGGAGTGGCTGGTGAATTTGGGGTGGTAAGTGAGTAGATATGCACTCTGTTGGTCAAACCTTACAAACAAACTACCTAGCAACCAGCTGTTTGGCTGTGGATCTGTGGATGAACTTTGTTTCATTCTCTCCATCAGGCGACTCCCTTGCATGTGGCAGTTAAGAATGGGAATCTTGAAACAGTGACCTACCTCATTGACAAAGGAGCTGATGTCAACATTAAGGGTGGCCCTGGAGTAAGTGAATGAAATGATGTTGGTATATTTGCAGGAATATAACCTTATTAGAAGGTGGTCATAGTCATGTTCAAAAAGAATGCTATCAATATAGTCTAAATGCTTGGTTTGGTGATGCTGTTTTTTGTGCTGTAATTTTTGAGGGAGTCCAGATGTGATTTTCTTTGTGTGCTGGCCGGCATGGGTTCTGTTCACCGGTGGAACATCACACCCACTGGCATGAAGGAGACAATTTTGTGCCAGGGATTTCAGAAAACTTTCAACATGATATTGTAGTAACCACCTCAAAGGACTAGCGAATTTCCCTAATTGCAACGCCAGAAATAGCTCCACGGTACTAAAAATAGCCACACGATGCCAAAAATAGCTCCACAGCACCAAAATTAGCCACACAGAGCCAAAGATAGCCCCACGGCACCAAAAATAGCACCACTGTCCAAAAATTAGCTCCACAGTGCCAAAAATAGCCACACAGTGTCAAAAATAGACTCACAATGTCAAAAATAGGCCCACGGTGTCAAGAATAGGCCCACGGTGTCAAAAATAGGCCCACGGTATCAACGCACAGTGTCAAAAATAGGTCCACAGTGCCAAAAACAGGTAACTAGCAGAGCTCTCAGCCATCTTGTCTCATCCATGAGCACGAGGTAATGAATTGTGCATGCAATAGTTCATTCAATTAGTCTACTAATTGTTCAGAGCCTAGTAACCATGTAATTAGATGTACTGAAACGGTTATCATTTAATGGTGGTATCTTAAGAGGATACTATAGGCGATTGAGACATAGTTTTTGTGCCCTGTCATATGCCCTTGCCTGGAAGTTTGGGCGACTTAGAAGTTTGCTTGTATGGTGTATGAGGACTTGAGATAATTATATGATTTTAACATCTGTGTGTGTTCTGTGCATGACTTTACTTAACCCCGAACTCCACGAAGAATGTTCGAGAAATCTTCCAGAACAGCTGGGGCTACAAGTGGATGCAATCGGGGAGCAGCAGTTGAAGTGGACGCAATCGGGGAGCAGCAGCCGCAATCGGGGAACAGTTGAACGGGGAGCAGCAGCTGAAGCGGACACAATCGGGGAGCAGCAGTTGAAGCAGATCGATGCAATCAGGGAGCAGCAGTTGAAGCAGACACAATTGGGGAGCAGCAGCTCTACAAAGAGAGCTGTCCGATGCCGGATTACTCACGTAGGGGAAGTAGCTGAGCGAGCGAAGCTACTTGTAGAACTTTGTTTACAGAGCCACAACAATTTAGGTTTGCTGGCTTTCTAAAGGGCAAGATTAGTCTCAAAGGACTGTAGTTTGTAAAACTTTAAGGGACCAACTTAGCACAGTTTAGCTGTATATGAATACCTTACAACATGACTTGTCCTGCTGGATTGAGATTGAGAACATGTATACTGACTGATTGTGCCAAGAAGTGCTAGCCTGAGTGTACCTAGCCTCGTTCCCAGGCTGTTTTGGGAGGGAGAAACGGCCTAGCAACTTCCGCGAGTTCAAACAAACTGTTAGATGTGCTCAAACAAACTGTTAGATTCAGATGTGCTTCTTAAGTTCTTTAGACCTGAGGATCCCTCTCTCTGTTGGCATTTGACACGTACACATGTACAGAGCATTGAATCTTATACTGCATATTTACGGTACCACTGTGTATACCGTATAGCACTTACATTTTGCGGGTCTAAATTGTTGAGAATTTCGCGAGTTATTCGCAAAATTATTTCAACAAAAATTTTGACATGTGTTGTGTGCCTACAGCTATGTGGACAGTATTCCAACGTACACGCGCGATGGCTAGCTTGGTGGCTCTGTTTGTGTACTTCAACAGTGAGGATGGACAGTAGTCGAAGTGTAAGCTTCCGGTTCCACATGGAGAGGTACCATCATGTGCGATATCTGCCATTGCTGAAGCTGCCAGCTCGATCCAGCGCGGCGAAGGTCAGGGGAACGCCAGGTATCTGAAAACGAACTCTGAGAGCATTGAAGTGGGGAATACAGTCGCAGAATACTACGCACCGGCGATGTGGTCTGTGGTAGTTGAGTCCAGCGTGCATGGGTGTCTTCAAGTGCAGTACACCACGCCCATTGTGTGGGTGTGGCGCTTTTACTGTGAATTCACAAAATTTTTTCAACGAAATGTTCTCGGAGAGCAATTCGTGAAAATTTAGATCCGCGAAATATAAGCACCATACGGTACTATGTAATGTCCCGATGTCAATGCACTTTCTTGGGCATAATTACACGTACTAGAGACAAATAGTGTTGAGATTTGCGCACCATGTTAGGGATGCATTTTTGACCAAGGACGGAATACTAATTGATTTTTATCTGGGACTTCCGCATATATTGGGCAGTCACCAGCAGCGTTCTTTGAGTGAGGATTGCTGAACGCCTTAGTGTGAGGCACATAATCGTGCGCATGCAGGCAGTCGTAGTCTCAGGTTGCACTTGTATTTAGTTATTTATTGTATGTATTTATCTATGTCCGTCCGTTACGTTTTACGATCAATATTATGAGGGTTTTTTGCATAGTTTACGTACTTCCTAGCATGTGGCGCACATTATGCATGTGTGTATGTCCAGTAAGGATTAAATGGCATTGTGACACACGGAATGTATACAGGGTCATACATTCCAGTGAAGTCCAGGGATGTCCCATTCAGTACCAGAGAGCAGGTTCTCCCTTCAGTAAGGTTCTAGCACACTGTTTCTTTCTCTCTTTCAGGAAACTCCCCTGTATTATGCAGTTGATCGTGGCCATCTGGACATAGTGAAATACCTTGTTAGCAAAGGAGCTGATGTCAATGCCATGAGCAGGCGTTGGAATGTGAGTGAATCAGACTACTACTGACTCCATGTTAGTATATGCTGTTTGGGTAGGAGTACAAGTTGCCATTCATTGATTACTGGCAATATGAAAGGTGGCCGTTTGACATGCCCTGGATATAATGACATGAACTACTAGCGTATGGCAGTGAAGTAACATCCAACTCCAATACCATATTTGAGACATGTCTCCATTGAATTCCAGCCTTATCCGATTATACATTGAATTTAATCGGATGCAATCATGTATCCCCAAACATTCGATCACTTAATGCAACGTACACAGACCAGATGCAAGGAACTTTCTCTGAGATTTTGCAGCCTCGGGAAACCTCTTGACCCCTCTGCATGTCGCAGGCTCATTTCTTGTCACCATGGCTGATTTGAGCACTACTCAGGGTCAGTAAGGTTGGGTTGGAAATTGAAGTTTCGCTGGCTGTAGTTCAGAACCAAGCAGCAGAGAACCACTAAACTTTAAACTCAAAGTGTGAGGAAAAGTGACTGAAGGTCCCGCCCACATCCAGTAATATACGCAGACAAGTATACTTGATAAAGCACGTCCAAGCGACTGGGAATGAAGATGAAAGTCATTATAGATTCTGGGGCATGGCATCCTGGATCGAGGTCAGTCTGTCCAAGTCTGCATCCAAAAATTGGTGTCTTCTATGGAACTACAGGCTGTTTAAGTTAGTGTCCAAAATCATTCACGTTTGGACGACAGTATTCTTGATCAGACAGTCCTGCATGAAGGGACGGTCATCTTGCGCATAACATACACATCTACAGTCTGCATTAGGGTGATCTTAACCGTTTACTAGCTAATGACGCCTTAAGGTGTCATGAGACTTTCAGCTTCATGATGTCACATCCGGCAATGTCCTTGAGAGATAGGATCTGCGCCAGCAGAAAGGGCGGGGCAGGGGGAGGTGGGTGGGTGCACCCGAAGGGTGCAAACAGCATGGCCGCGTTTGGGCTCAGCTTTGAACGGCCCTTGGTTGGAGCCGGGTAGGCCATTTCTCGGGTTTTAAGCATAAATGGACTTAGAAAGTAGCTGTCTTGCCTTGTAGGCCCTCCATTTCCAGTGTTCATGGTCAGTTTTTTAGCTACGGCAGGTTGGCCACTTCTCGGGAGGCTTGATTGCAAGTTCGTTAGTTGGTGGGTGTGGTTAAGTCACGTATATGCTTAGTGTAGCTGAAATTAGCAGTTTCGAGCCCAGCAACGCCAGGGAACAGAAATTAGGGTATGTTTAAGTGTTCTATAGACTGAAAATGACCTAGAGAAATAAATTTAGGCCCTAAAGAGTTAACCTGCGATCCATACAACTTGTTGTTCTTGAGATTATTACTTAACCACAGCTAGCAATGAATCTCCATGTGAATACTGGCTGCAGACACTCAATATTGCCGTATACTGGGAAATTTAGGCAACCGTTTTAATTTGGCGATTTTGGTGATTCGGAAGTCAGTCGCCAAATTAAATGATCGGCCAGATCGACTGTCGGCGCGCGTGACCAGGCAAGACCACCTTGAAATTGCAAGACCCAACGTACTACCTGCTGAGCAAGGCACTGAATTAAAGCATACAGGCTGCTGAAAATTATTATCAAGGTCATGGCCTACTGTGTACCTGTGTCGTGCATTACTTACTGCCACAGCGTACGCATCCTGGACAGTGCATGCTGACCTGATGACCTCGCTGTTATAAATTGATATAAATTATTGGGGCGAGCCTGAGCGAGCCCCACATAGACGTGTAAAACGGAATCCGTGTCTGTATGTATGTATGTATGTATGTATCATACGTACGTATACCGTAAATAAACGATTCTGCAAATAACCGAAAGTCCCTTGCGTCATGATAATTCACACGTGCTCAGCGCTCGATTGCTCATCGATGTGTTCTGAGACTCAGAGTGGCACAACTTCGTGAATCGTGTACTCCTTGGATGGCTATACGGACGGAGACCACTCACGAATCTACCTCTTCAATGGATACAGCGATGCACGCTACCCCGCGCACAGCAACAAAGACTGCATGTGAAAGTGCACTTCTGACTGATCTAGCTAGCCCTACATTTAAGTTCACCGATCGCAACTCGCGGCTGCACTGTGTTGAAGTCACTGACTTGTAGACCTAGCTACCTCTGGTCTTCAATGGCTACAGCAGGAGCGCATGAGCCGCCGAAGGCTACAGTCATGGGAGCTACTGCATAGCGAAAGAAGACAGCGAGAGAGCTTTCATCTGCTCGTGCCACATGTAGCTAGCTATACATGATCACCGTGTACTGTCTAATTAATTACAAATGTACTGTGATATAAATTATTACACAAGTAATAAAAAACATTTGAAAATGTAACAGGATGTAGGGATACCAGAACGGCAAAAAGTAAGGAAACAAGGCAGGGATGATCGCACAAAACAGTGAAGTATACAATCCCCCTACATATCTTTTTTCATTATACACGTATATGGAAAAAGATCTCTGTAGGGGGGTTGTATACTTCACTGTTTTGTGCGATCATCCCTGCCTTGTTTCCTTACGTTTTGCCGTTCTGGTATCCCTACATCCTGTTCAAATGTTTTTTATTACTTGTGTAATAATTTATATCACTGTACATTTGTAATTAGTTCGTTGCTGTTCTTTCATTTGCACTACTTTTCCCTGGTTAGATTGTTATACTTAGCTATTATATTAACAGGGTACATTTCTATTTAGCATATGCTATTATGTATCCTATGCCTTATGCATAAAGTTACATAGGAAAAAAAAAGAAGAAAAAAAAAAGAAAAAAAAAGTGAAATGCATGTTGCAATGCATGCACTCGCTCAGGCTCACCCCACAATGTTATACATTCTGCTAGTTATCACCTACTGTGTACCTGTGTCGTGCATTACTTACTGTCACAGCGTACGCATCCTGGACAGTGCATGCTGACCTGATGACCTCGCTGTTCACCGATTGTGGGCCTCCAGATGCCACTGAAAACGTGATGGTGACGACACTGCTCTCCATTTCGTACATCTTTGTCCTGGGGCCGGGGGGTTTCACGATCTCGTGTCAGAAGTACAAGTCGCGTCGCGAGCCCACGTCGCGCTTGCGACGCGCATAGTTATGTCATACTTTTTCGCCAAATTTTAAATTAAGCTACAGAGCTCGGATTCTAAAGGCCATCACTTGATGACATTGATGTGGAGCTAGCTAGTCACTTGCGAGTGGGCACCTGCGAATGGAGTGAGTATTCGCATCTATGGGTCTACTAACTCACGAGGCAAATGCTTGTGTGTGCTACCTCACATGAGATCTGTACTGTATTTCAGCAACCATTACTGTGGCTAACTGTGGATAGTGATCATGAGTCATGAGTAGTGAACGTAACACTTTGTTTCTTTCCCTCCATTAGAGGACTCTCGTGCACCGTGCAGTGTTCCAGTACGCCGGTCTTGCCAGACTGGAATGCCTTTGTGAGCTCAAAGCTGATGTCAACGTTAGAGATCATAGAGGGGTAGGTTAATGGGACCACTACTGATTCAGTGTACATTGAGTTGGAACTTCCATATACCCTCAGCTAGCTCTTCTTTCTTAATTCTTTACCAACCAATGATGGCAAATGCCACCATTAGCTTCCGTAAGGAAATATGTGGGGAATGTAATACTAGGTGTTATACTATAACACAAGGTTTTGCTTGTTTAAGCTGTTTCTTATGGTTGGTAAAGAGTGAACCCTACCCATTCATGGGTGGGGGTTATATTGCAGTCATATAGTGTCTGTCTGTTACTGCTTACCACCCACATTAATTGTTTACCCTACAGTTCCAACTAAATTACAATTACAAAGTACTTGAAAAGCACTTAGTTCAAACATTATAAAGTGGTTTATAGCTCACCACGAAACTTACGTTGGCACTTCTGGCAGAAAATCGAGACAGCAGGTACGTAATTATCACTGTTACAAGTGTGTTGGTCAAGTGCTGCTTCTAACACTATCAGCTACTGCAACAGGCCTGCCAACCTCAGAAGTTTAAAAACCTTGAGATGTATATAGCATGCGGGTATTTTAAGACAAAAATACGCAAATTTGTGCAAGTTCATGTTTTCATAATATTTATACATACTTTTTCTGTACAGCATCATATTGTTTTGTTACACGTTTGAATTTTTTGACTTTTAATATTAGGTTGCATGCACAGAAATCGGTGTTTGCCAGTCTCTAGCTATCAGATGACAAGTTTCCATTTGAATCAAAACTTGATCAACAGGGCATTCCAATGAAAAAAAATCCGTTCTTCCCCTCCATTGGAATTAGTGTTTACCAAGCTGGCAACACTCGACTCAGCTTTTGACAATGACTCGAACCTAAGAGATCTGTGTGCATTCTTCATGCCTGAAAGGTAAACCCATATGACATCCATTCTGTGGTATTTGTTTTATGTTACCATGATACCATCTGTGCCTTGAGACTTGATGCAGGGCTGCAGTCCATGTCACTTCCACTCGAGTCCTTGCGCAAATTGTGCGCGCATGCACATAATATATGGACTTTGCTTTATTGCCTGGTCTCATCCCCAGGCTTGCATGTGAACGAGGCTGCCAAAATACTGGTTCCAACGGCCACCGTAGTCTAGTATGTGTCCAAGCTCTAGCCTCTCAGCATTTCCGTGAGTTTGAGCTGGTTAACCGTGAGAGCGTGAGATCAGCACTGAATCCGTGAGACTCACAGATTTTCCGTGAGAGTTGGCAGGCGTGCTGCAAATGTAAGCAACACAAACTGAACTAGCCTTTGGATGCATGCAACTAAAACATGGAAAACGGACTGGAAAACGGACCGGAAAATGAACTGAGTTTTCTCATGCCCGGGCGCCTGATCCTGCAGTGAACTAAAGTTTAGTAGCACAGGTCTGCAGTCCAGCAGACAGTCACCAGTGGCCACGGGGTTATCCGTGGTATCGCTCTGAACATTGCCGAGCCGCCCGAGTGCCAGCCTCCCGGGTCTGGCTTCGCCAAACTTGACTGCCCTTCTGTACAATACTACATGAGTGCTTAAGTAACATTGCTGCATTGCTCCTATGCACTGGAGTATTCGTGACAGGCAGGTTGGCATGCAAGACTGAGTTGATTGTGGTGTAATTGTACTGACCTGAGCTGTGTACCAAACTTGAGAGAGGAGTCGTTGTTTGGCTGCGAGGTGCTGGTCACCGTACATCTATGGCTGCGCAGACCTGTGGCACTGATGATCGTCCGCTGGACTGCGGACCAGCTGTACTAAGCTAAACTGTAGTTTTACTCTGCGATTGAGTAGATGCCGTGTCTAGCACATGGAAACCCAGTCTGTTTTCAGGTCCATTTTCCGGTCCGTTTTCCAGTCCGTTCTGTGATTTAGTCACGTCCCTAGCCATTATGACCTTTGACACCAAGGCGGCACACGCATGGTGTGCAGGTGAGGGTTTGGACTTTAGTGCTTTTCAAATTGACGGTAAATCTGTAATCTGTGAGTGGTTGCTAGGTTCCAGTGTGATATACCTAGCAACCACAGTTTGATATACCTAGCAACCACAGTTTGATATACCTAGCAACCACAGTGTGATATACCTAGCAACCACAGTGTGATATACCTAGCAACCACACCAAGTGTGGTATACCTAGCAACCACAGTGTGATATAGCTACCTTGCAATCACAGTGTGATATGCTTAGCAACCACAATGTGATATGCCTAGCGACCACAGTGTGATATAGCGTACGGTCCCCAATGATGACCACGTTTTCACTAGTTTCTTCTATTGTGTACACATGCGTTCACTATACCCACGGGTCTGCATACATATACTTGCAACCAACCTCTGTCCTTCTACAGGTAGCAACATCGTTCCGTATCTAGGTCTGAGCGAACGAAGCTGAGGGGTCTAGTACTCAACGTTCACGGTGGCCATAATAGGGGACCGTCCCCTATTATGGCCACCCCATGCTAACCAGGGAACCAAGGGTTAATTCTTTAAAACTTTAACCCTGCATTGACCCCCACCCCTACTTGACAGATGGTGAAGATTTCACTGTCCTAGGACATGCTGAGCCACCACAGGAGCTTATTATATTGTTGTACTGCATCATCAAATTCAATACAGCAAGTATAGTAAAATAAACAAAGGTGTTGACAATTAAACTTCCAGCAACGACAGAACTTACAAAAATACTCTACAAACAGTCATAGATACCTAGAAATACAAAAATGGAGCAACACCACCTGTCTCAACTCAGTAGGAGCCCGTCGCCCGAACATCGCGAGGTGAGAAAAGTCAATTTCCGATACAGGGCGATATTTCTCCGAGAGCAATAATGCTGACACCAACTTTTTTGTGCCCTACGTTACCTTAGTTATACTGCGCATGTGCAAAAATACGGGAATCTACCAGTAGTCAGGAATGGCGAATACACGTAAGTGGCCATAATAGGGGACTGGCCATAATAGGGGACCGTACGCTACCTAGCAACCACATGAAGTGTGATATATCACATAGCACATGTTACATACCTACTATCATTTTTTTTTAACAGAAAACTCCTTTGCACCGTGTGGCTGAGGATGACAGGCATGACAAGGCAAGATACCTGGTTGAACATGGTGCTGATGTTAACATCAAAGACAACTGTGGCGTAAGTGAATGAGACTAAGTGTAACTGGTGGCGCAGTGAGATCTTGTTAACATTGCAACTGGGGTCAAATATCAAGGATGAGGATGGGCTAAGTGAATGGGACTGGTTGTGTCCAGCCTCTGTTGGATCTCAGATTCTTGTTGCTGTAACTGCCATTCAAGCTGCTGTTTTGTTTGGATTGTGTCTCTCCTCTGCTACTCTGGGGTGCTAAGGTCTGGATTATTCGATTAACGTTATACGAAAAGTTCACGGAATTACGTAATAGTGCACGGAGAAAGCTAATGGCGGTGTTTAATAATGAGCGAAGTAAAGTCTGCTAGTTTGTCTCTCTCGGCGATAGCTGTAGCTTCGCTTTGTGCTAGTTGTAGTCATCACCTTTGGTAGTTCCTTGTGTGAATCCGTGCCGTCACTCCTGTGTTGAGTTCAAACGGCAGTACATCAGTCAATCATGGCCGCGGAGTTAAGGACCTATATAGCGACGATTCTGGAGGAGCGCAGCGGCTAGCTTGGAGTTGTAGTACAATAATTATGTTTCAGACAAAATGTACACAAAATAGCCTCTGCCTGGCCTTAATGCCCCAGAGTAGTTATTGCTGTTTTGTGTAGGAGTGTAGCATTCATTGATTACTGGCAGGACATAAGGTAGCCAGCACTATACGCTTGTATACCAACTGTGTAGCTATTGTTGCTAGTTGCTGAAAAATGCAAGGCTAAATAAAACTAAATCAAGCTGTGGGTGCTGATATAGAGGATACTGACTAAACCTTGTTATGTTTCTGCATCAGTGGACTCCCCTACGGTTCGTACCTAGCTACTATCATTGTTTTGACAGAAAGCTCCCTTGCACTATGCGGCTAAGGCTCAGGATAGGCATGGCACTGCAAGATACCTGGTTGATCATGGTGCTGATGTTAACATCAAAGACAACAGTGGGGTAAGTGAAGTGTAACTGGTGGCGCAGTGAGTTCTTGTTAACAAAGCAACTAGGGTCAAGATGAGGAAGGGCTAAATGAATTGGACTGCTATTAATTGCTGTTTTGTGTAGGAGTATAGCATTTATTGATTACTGGCAGGACATAAGATAGCCAGCACTATATGCTTACCAACTGTGTTGTTATGATTGCTTGTTGCTGAATAATACAAGGCTAAAGTGAATGAATTATTGTGGACTTGCTACCAGCTTTTTGACTATACGTAGCTATGGGTATTGATATAGAAGATGCTAACCAAACCTTGTTATGTTTCTGCATCAGCGGACTCCTCTATGGTATGTGGTTCACCTGGATGGAGGCTACAAGTCACAACGCGGTGACTTGGTGAGATGTCTAGTTGACAAAGGAGCTGATGTGAACATCAAGAATAAAGATGGGGTAAGTGAGTGGGACTATTATAGTCATTGTGGAGTGTAACAATTTATTGATTACCGACTAGACACAAGACAGCCTGCAGTATTCATTTAGTAACTGTGTGGTTTTCATGTGGTCCTGGCCACCAATTACTGGGGAACGATGACAGCATCACTGGAGTTACCATAAATGGCAATAGTCAAACCTGTCCTTCTGGAATGGCTAGTTACTTTTGTTAAGGCGCACCACCCTTCAACACAAAAGTCAAGGGCATTCAATTCCAGCACTGAGCCTGAGCTGAGCGCTAGAGACTCTCACTCTACCAGTGCATCACTTCCACCCTTTCATTTGAGTGCTATAGTTTACCATGCAGTCAATTTCACCTTGCTGGTGCATGAAAACCCAAGTGTAGCATCTTACGTTAGGGCCACTGTAGCATTGTAGTTTGCATTGTGCTTCTACTTCTAGGCATTGAGAAACAAATAAGTAGTTTTTGCGATCAAGTAGCATGGCGGGAAGGGAAGCCATATGAATGCATGGACGGTATGTGTTATAAAGCATTTGTGTGTCTGAGGCAACAATGGTGAAGCTCTCTTGGAGTGAGGGGTGCAGCTGGCAGTAATGTTTTTCCTCAAATTGAGTTGTTCAGACTACATCTTAGAGCACTAAGCAGTAATGAGGT
Source organism: Axinella damicornis (assembly GCA_963931865.1). Classification (NCBI taxonomy): domain Eukaryota; kingdom Metazoa; phylum Porifera; class Demospongiae; order Axinellida; family Axinellidae; genus Axinella; species Axinella damicornis. The sequence continues at coordinate 7,324,914 of OZ007517.1, forward strand.
TGTGCTTAAGCAGCCAGCTATACATATAGGATTTGTACGTGGTGCTAATCTTGTTTCTTTATTTCAACAGAACACTCTCCTACACGCTATGGCTAAGAAAGGCAATCATGCTGCAGTGAAAATCCTTGTTGAACTTGGAGCTGATGTCAAAATCCTAGACAAGTGTGGGGTAAGGGAATGTGGTTACGATAACTGTTGACTTTTAGGGCTTGAGTGTGACAGTTTAAGGGATCAAACCGTGGAAGCTGGCGACCAAGGGACCCCGTACAAATCAGCATTTATACACTAAAGGCCTGAAACTGTACCAAGTGATAAAGTTCCAACTATAGCTACTGCCTTTACTATGAAGGATCTAATTCCTAATGGGTTAAATTATGAAATTGTGTAATGTTAGGTCACTTGTGTGTATGCAATGACATTAAGCTGAGCTATTGTGTTTTATAACCAGTATGCCATTAAAAGTAGCATTGTTCGAGTTGAATATTAAAAGAGGGTACTCGGGCACGTTAACAACTGGATCTAATTAATCAACAATCAACCTAATGCGGAAATGCAGGAAATTACTATAGTGTACTGAGAAGGCTAATGGTGGTGCAAAATAATGAGCTGAGTAAAGTCTACCAGTGTGTCTCTCAGTGTGATAGCTGTAGATTCACTTGATGGCAGTTGTAGTCGTTGTTTATGGGAAATTCAAACGGTAATACGCTACAGATTCGGTATGTCTGACTTACTTCATGAGTTTAGCTATGCAATATACATAGGCGCCGGGTCCAGTCCAGCCGGTCCGGCCATGGCCGGACTATTTCAGGGCTGTGTTTTTTAAAAACAAAATAATAGGCATTTATATTAAGTAGGGCGAGGTGATCGCCTAACCATAAATGCACATGGAGCTCGTTAGAGAATCTGAGAGACCTACCTGCGTAGTTAGATCGCAAAAAGTTCGGCCTTACCGCACAAAGATACGGGATCCTTGGTCTCGTTCTCAGATTGCAATATTGAGATCCGGTACGCCATGTGCACGTACCAGACACCGCACGCCACATACATAGCGCGCGTAGCGCTGCCGTGACAGCAGCAGTGACTATGCAGTGATGGCACAACTGCGTGGTCTGCGCGATCTGACTCTATCGAACCTTCCAGGAGAACCACACCATCCTCCACTCTCGTTCTCGTTCCTAAAACGGGCCTTCACAGCAGACAAAGGTAGTCAATAGGTCCTTTCAGTGTACGTGGTTTAAGTCGTGGCCTGATGCTTTTCCATATCAAAAAATTCTTGCTATTTCATCCCAAGATTGCATCAGAAATGATCTCAGAAGGTGTAAAAAGCCAAAACTTTCCTGGGAGTTGGCTCCCCAGACCCCCCTGCCTGGCACACTTCGTGCGCTTATGTCCGCCGGACCAAAGTACAATGACGTCCTCCACAACCATGGCCTGACCATCCAAAATTTGCTTCCGGCGCCCCTGATATATCCATCGCAGTGGGCATGGCACTTTTGCAAGTAGCAGGTGAATGAATGTAACTATCACGGTGAAAACTTGGATAATATATGCAAATTTGTTTCACGTTGATGCTGGTAGTTCAGTCAGAATCGGTTTAGCAAATGCAATCCAGGAAGTTGCATTTGTACCATGCAATATGGCATACTCAAGAAGCCATAATCACACGGTTGCAATTGCATGTGTCCGTTGATGACATCATCATGCAGATAAGGGGTGGAATAGGCAAAAAAATATCAACAGTATACTCAGATTTGGTAAAAATCAGCTGCAAGAGTATTGGTTCTAGTCCTTAACTATCCTGAGTCCTCAGAGAACGCTATAGCTATTGTGCTGATTTGCAGCTATCAAGCTAACTGTGTTGTGTTGTAGTGTTGATGATTCATTTCGATTATTTCTCAGATGACCCCGCTGCGTGTGGCAAAAAGGGAGAACCATCAGGACATAGTGGAGTACCTCATTGCACAAGGAGCTGATTCCAGTGACTTACTCAAGGTCAGGTTTCAATCCGTTCTCACTATTGTTTGCTCTGTGTATGGTTTGTTGGAGCCCACTATTGTTGTGGGTGTGCAATGGTGCTCAGGGTTAATTAAACACTTTTCTGATCTTGGATGCCGTATACTGTCATGCCAAATCATGTCAGAGACTATAGACACTCATAAGTTTAATAAACACATACTGTAGTCTCTGTTAATACCCCCCCCCCCCCCCCGATAGTTCCAGCCTAAAGTGGGGTGCTATGTAAGCCTACACAAATTATTATGACACTGCTAAGGTTCATGTTCACATAGCAACACAGTTACATTTAAAGTGCGAAGGATCGAGAGCACTGTTCATGGTCATCATGTTTACAAAGCTGCGTGGTCTCCCTACATTGGCAAGAAGAGCTGCCACTTCAACGTGAGGACTCGGACATTCACGATGACTTAGCTATAGCTATCCTCAAGAACAGCCATCGGAAGGGAGGTAATTGCATATATGCCATGTTGCATGGCTCAATGCAACTACCTCCCTTCCATCATAACATGCTATGATTTACCAACTTACACAACCTGCTGACACCACCTAGCTATAATAGCGAAACACACTATATTGAGTGCACCACATGATGCAGTAAGTTGTAGCGCATACAATTCTGGCTTGGCCTACATCGAGAACAATCCTGGAATGAGATGCACCCAGCTTCTGCTGTGATTTCAGTGTTGTAAATGAGGTACTGTATAAACATGCACCTCATTTATCGTTTAGGAGGATGCTCTGGAGGACCTCAAGAAGGCCATTCAAGAAAGTGATGTGGAGTTATTCAATCAGCGACTCTCTGAGGTTGAGAACCTTTTCAAGGACGATGACAATGCAGTGAGAGAGCAACTAGCTGTTAGTGGTGCTCTGCGGTGTGCTGCGGAAGTTGGTTCCATTCCAATGATGAATACCCTGATTCAGAAGGGTGTAGGTAAGGCACTGTACATACCAACCAGCTGAACAACTGTAATTAATGTTCATGCAGCGTAGATGTCTTTTTGAGTCGTCTTGTGCGCCTGCTCTAAAGCATACGTACATCGTTACACGCTTTGTGCCCAGGCCTCCATAATATTATCTCTGTGATCAAATATTGTTTCATTGTGAACTTTGTGTGCGTGCGTACTCTGAAGGGTACTGAGGTCAGGGCAGGTCCATGCACTAGTGCTCTGTTAGCAAAAAAGCCGCACAACACTCCACACAGCACAACTGTGCCACAAGGTATAATCCACGGATCAATAATGTGATTCCGCATTACGTGAAATTGATTGAGGCATGCCTTAACAAGCCTGACCAGTATCGATCCCAGGTGGCAGCCCAGCAACACCCAGCATTCGTGAGTCAGTCTAGTATCTGCTAGCATCATTCACTGTGTGACCCTTGAAGCATTTCATTTGCAGTTCTGTCATACACCCATGGTGGGAAATTGAACTAAAATTGTCACTGAACCAAACCACTCAGATAGGATTGTTTACATCTGAGATGTCTCCATTTTGCCATCTGAAGTGCTATTTGGATAGGGTGGTGTCTGTTCTGTTTCCAGTGTGTGGCTACTATTTTAAGTGTGCATGTGCTGTATGTACTTAACTAACTCCATTGTGGTAGGGAATGATCGTGTGCTGACTCGCATCCAAAGTAGGCAGCCCAGCTGTAAGCCTTGAATTTCCTCCCGTCACTGTTGATAGTGTGCTGGAATCTTTGATTCACCACACATGGAACGACCAGCCCCCAGATGTTACAGTGCAGCACATCTAGTTTGCCAGTCCCACCTACTAACACGGACAGCTTCGCCGCAAACCAGAGGGCCTTCGAAAACCTGAAGGCTACTTACAAGTATTGGAAGGTTTCATCCGAAGATGTAAAAAGTTTCTTCTGGAGAGCACTGGCACCTAAGTATCCGAAATGGTGCAGCTTCGATTACAGACCATCGTTTGGGCCTTCTGGAGCTGCGTTCAGGTCTTCTGGAGCTGCGTTTGTAATGGAAACCCTGCATGACCAATGGCAGAAAGGTTTCCAAATCTTGGCATCAATTTTAAAGATGCATACCATACCGTAGTTTTCTTTATACCCCTGGAGAACCAGGGAGAGTTGTAAAAAGTGTCCAGACTTTGAAATGTAACCCAATGTTTCTTATAATGAAATGGCTTATTATTCCTCTAGATATCAACGTCTTTGGGATTGACGGAGAGGTACGTAAGTGAATAATACCAAGTGTGTACAGCTGGTTTTTAGTAGGAGTGTAATCAGTGCTCAGTGGCGTGTCATTGGATAGCGAGAGTGATGTTAATTTTAAGCACAAGATGTGTTTTTATAGCATGAATTGTACTGCTGTTCTGACGTTGAGGATTAATACACTCTGGGGTGCAGAATACACACTATTATCATACACCTACATTTCAATAGTGTACAGCAGTCAATGGGAAAGCCTGGTATGCAAGCGCAGTTGATAAAAACGTACTGTAGGTCACGTGAAAAATCCGTATTAGTACTGTAGGTAAAATGAGAAATCCGTATTATGTATAGTAAGTCACGTGCGCTACAGCCAATCTGTGATAGTTTCATGTCAGAGACTAGCTGGTACTGACTACCTTTTGGGCTGCTGAAGAGGGCTAACTTACATCTCGATACTTCTGGAAGTGGAGGTTGAACTCGTTTGTATAGTCGGGCATCCCGTTTTAAGTGGACCGTACAACTGCCAGTTATTGTCGTGGACCGACCGTACAACTGCCAGTTATCGGCCTTGGCTTGGTTCGCAGGCCTTCTCACCCAAGCGTTTGTAGCTTGTCATACTAACGTGAATGGTTGGCAACCAGAAATGAAAGTATTGTCGCCAAGCAAGCTATGGTGTAACGCGCATTCGCTATGTTCATTGGTACCAAGCTATACCGGAAACATATCACTCGTTTTTCGCCTTCGGCATTGTTACTCGTGCTTCGCACTCATAACAATACTACGGCAACAAACTCATCCGGTATAGCTTTGTACTATGGTGATACTTAATATATTCTTTAATAACTCTGGGGCGCAGAATACACACTATTCTTGTAGTTCCTACTGAGGGAAATCCCGGCACATCATGCAAAAATTGGTTTACATAGGCAAATTTTCAGCAAAAATGTAAGTATTACAGCAATAGGTCAACTGGATCATTGATTGTTTTGTTTTGCTCTGAGGCAAGGTTAGAGAAAGCTAATACAATATGTGTTGTTGTCTCAATTGCTTCATACTGCAGAATGTGCCAGGAATTTGCTCAATGGGCCACATAGGTATGGATGCGCTATGAAAGAATAAAATGCAAGAAGGGAATTCGAAGTGTCATTCAAGCACATTTCCAGCAGTGGTAGTGGTATCTTGATCTTGAAGGCCACCTTGATCAGGGCCGTCGGAAGGTCTTTGGAGGTGGAGAGGCTATTATTTGTTGGACATGAAGTGGTTAGTTCTGCGCAAAATTTTTAGCGTGCAAAGCACGCGCAAATTTATTAGAGTGCGAAGCACGCCTTTCTAGGGGGGTCTAGGGAAAATTTTGAAATCCTGGACCTCTGAGATCCCATCTGCCGGCATTTCAGGCATCAAAAGACATGACGGGAAGCTGGGGGTGGGGCCTGGCTACATACGAGGCTATTGCCAGGGCCTGTGACCGGGTGTGGCTACTCCATGCACTACAACTGCAGATATCACTCAACACAGTATGGCCATGAATGAAGCAAAAAGGCTTACAATAGATCAGATGGCTTGAACTCAATGCCAAATACGTGCTTCCTGTGGTCATTACCAGCAATGAAATCATTGGCAACATCCACAAGGTTGGGACCATCAGTAATACTCTTGTGGATGTGCAAGAGCATCAAATGGTTGAGACGTTGCTGAGACATTGTTGCACGTAGGTAGGTCTTGATATGCCGCACAGCACTGCATTGGTGATGGGCATCACAAGCAGTAGCCTTACTAGCTTACATACTTAGCTACAGCCTTGAGGAGAAGTGCCTGTACTTTTCCATAGGTCTTGTAACCAGGCTGATCAAAGCGATCCTCAATGCATGAAATGATGAGGTCAAGTGCCTCAAAATAAACGACCCGAAAGCGGTCCTCCACTGTCTCATGGACGGTAGGTGTAGAACCATCATCAAAGCGGCAGGGAGCCTTGCGTCGGTGAGTCAAAACAGGCTTGTCAACACCAAAATAGTTAGCTGAAGCAGTGACTCTCTGCCAAAACAGACCAAACATAGAATCATTGCGCAGGGACTTCAAGGTTGAAAGGGTCATGGCTGTCACAGTTTGACCTTCTGCTGCCGACAAATCTGCCCTCTGCTGAGATTGTCAGTGTGTTGTAAGATCAGCAGACCCAGAGAGACACCAAAGAAGTAGTCAAACTTCACCATCTGAGCAGCAACACTGTAGATCCTTGCCTTCATCTCTGTATCCTTGACACGCTCCCCCGCTTCAGCCCAAAGCTCCAAAAGCACGTTGAAATTATCCACAATGCTCTTTAATGCTTCGGCTCAGACAGTCCACCTGGTTGGGCATAGAACACGAATTCCAGGAGAGTCACTGCCCATTTCCTCCTTCAGCCTTTTGAAGATCACATCACGAGCAGGTGATTTCTTGATCAACTTTGTGATTTCGTGTGTGGTATCCAGGGCATCCCGCATCAGCTTGCACTGCTTGATGGTATCAGCACAAGCCAAACTTAATGCATGCCCATAGCAATGAGTGAAAACAGCTCTAGGCTCAGCTGCGAGCAATCTTGTTGCCACACTTGATTTCGCACACGACATGGTAGCAGCCCCATCGTAGCACTGGCCACGTACCTTTGAAACCGAAAGATTCAGCCGTAGGAGCACATCAGTGATAGTAGCGTAAATGGTCTCAGCTCCAGTCGATGCCACAGCATACAATCCAACAACTCCTCACAAATGTCGAATTCTTCACTTACCCACCTCAGACAGACCACAACCTGCTCCATGTTCGAAATGTCTGTCGTTTCATCTACAAAAATGATGCACTCTGCAGCTTCCCAGCAATCTCTCGTAGGACACGTAAAGCCATCACTTTCACCATCTCATGCAATGGTTTTGTTGTAGTCCTGCTGTTGTTTTTCAGATATCAGTGAGGCCAGTCTCTTGAAGGTGGTTGTTGCAGCCGGTGCCATGCCTCCAGACGCGGAGAAAACTAATGGAGTGAAAGAGCCGTGTTCAACTTCTCGTACTCGCTGCTCATAGCTTCTCTTTTTGACATTCTTATGACGTCTGTAGGTCGCATTGAGAGAAGTCCTGCAGTTGCTGGGTGCAAGAGGGTTGAACACACGCACATCAAAGAAAGCACGGACATGCCTGTCTCCCCAAAATCCCTGTGCTGAGACATCCAGACGGGCTCCATCCTCATAGTTGGAGGTTCTGTGTGATAATGCTTCTCCTGTCAAAGGCTGAAGGTCAGGTTCAACGGCGACGTTGGGGCATACTTCCGTGAGCAACTTTGCTGTCAGGTCCCTGATGTCGTTGTGTCGGATCGATGGTAGAGTACCACTTGGGCAGCTGAAGGCATGTTCCACCGAGAAATTACAGCCACAAACACAATGTGATGGCATCCTTGATGGTTTCCACCCATAGCGGAGACACAGTGCATCCCGAAAGGAGCCTTTAAAGATCAATTATTGTATTGTACGTAGAAATTACAACGGTGCGCGCATGAAAGTTGTATATATAGCTAGGTATAAATTTTGAAAAAGGACGAAAAGTGGGGCGGCCACGGCCGCCCCAGCCGCCCCGCTTCTGACGGCCATGTTGATGGCTCATGATGTACAATATGACATTGAAACCAGAGCATGTGCTGTACCGTGAAGGAGAGTGAGGCCACGCGAGAGACTCCTTGTTTGGCCGTACATTTGTCACTGAGTAAGCCATTGACTCGCCTACTGGACGGTCTGCCAAGGCTGTGCTGGAGCTCCAATTTGTGAAATCTTGTAGCAACAGAATGTGACTATGTTGTGGATGTGGACCATAAAATTATTGCTTCCAAAAACAAATTTTGTTGCTGTCTATAGGCATACGGAAATATATTAACACCTCAAATCACCTATTTGTTTATTTGGTAATTAAAATTGGAGCTAACAAGATGTATTGTAGGGATACGTAGCAAAATGCCTAAGATATAGGAATATGGTTGGCAATTAGGTGTGCAACTTCCCTGCAGGCTTCATTTAAGAACATGCATGGGTGCATTATATGGTGGTCCCTACCTCAAACGTTAGCTGGTTTGACAGGAGAGTGTGTATTGAAGTGAAATTAGGTGTTTCCTAAGCAAAAAATAGGGCTGACTGATGATTTGTAAACTCTGTTTTTTCTCTAACATCCACAGACTCCTTTGAACATGGCAGCTAGCAGTGGCAATCTGGGAACAGTGAAATTCCTAGTTGACAAAGAAGCAAATGTCAACCTTGGAAATAGTAGTGGGGTAAGTAGGACTAATATTGACTCTGTACTATGAGAGCATTTTAACACCAATTTTTTTTTTTTTTTTTTTTGGGGGGGGGGGGGGTTAGTTAAAATTGCAGCTTACAAGATGTTAGGGAAAGAAAAATGCCCAAAACTATGTGAATAAAGGATAAGTGTACAGCTCCCCTACAAGCAACATTTCCATAAACCAAGAAAGTCCCGTGTAGAAATTGAAGATCATTCTGGAATGCAATTAGTGAGAAAAATACCATCTTTGTTCTCTATCCATTGTTGTAAGAGATGTACATCTAGAAAGATGGAGCAAAATGCTGCAGCAAGATGGATCCTTTTGCCAGAGAAACAACCAACTCTGAAGGAAAACTGCCAAGCAAAAACAGCACGATGAAATCATACTGTCCATCCCATATTGTAGTGATCTAACACTCAGTGTACAAGTTCTGCTTACCTGTTTCGCTTCAGAGGTGCTTTGGTTTTAGATGAAGCATCCCTCTCACTGTTGGCCCGTGTTTTAGCCGTAAATACAGAACATTGAATCAAATCATGCATATTCCGAGGGTAAGTGTGCTTCAGTTCGCATAACTACTCATACTTGCATGCAACAGATAGTGCTCACACTTGTGCACCATGTTGGGGAAGCCTAAGGCCTTGATTAACTAAGTTTTGACTAATGCGGACTAATCTTTGATTTCTACACGGGACTGCCACATGTATGGGTGTATTTAAAGTCATGCCTACCTCAAATGTTAGCTGGTTTGACAGGACAGTATGTTTTGAAGTGAGAATAGAATCTGATGTTTGTTAGACAAAGTTAATTGCAGTGAATGTTTAACTCTATTTCTTTCTCTAACTTCAGCGGACTCCTTTGATCATGGCAGTTCGGAGTGGCAATCTGGACACAGTGAGATACCTAATTGAAAAAGGAGCTAATGTCAACCATGGAGAGAGTAGTGGGGTAAGTAAATAATGCTGACTCCATATTAGTATCATCGTTTGGGTAGGAATGTAAGCTTTTGTGATTACTGGCAAGACACAAAATAGCCTCCAGTAGACAAACATGTGTGAAGTAGATTCTACTTACAAGGAGTACTGCATACATGGCTCTCCAAGTTTCCAGTAGTAAATGTTCTTTCTCTCCATCAGGAAACTCCACTGCTTTATGCAGCTACAACTGGCCATCTTGACTTTGTGGCATACCTTGTTGATAAAGGAGCTGATGTGAACCTTGCAAATTGTCTTCGGGTAAGTAAATGAGACTACTGCATATGCTCCATGTTAGTGTTGCGGTTTCGGTGGAATCAACAACATCAATGTGCTTTAGTTATGTGTGCTATGTTCGTTTGGGTTAGGAAGAGAGCTTTAGAATTTAGTACACACCTTTAATTAAGAAACTTCTTATGAACTTCTGTCTACAGTGTCTACCCTTATCTTCACATGCATGTATTATAGTACCGTAGTCTCCCATTCATACACTCTCCACCCCCCCATTTTGTACTGTAAAGTGGGAAGTGGGCTGATAATGGCCTGTACCACCCTCCCAAGCTTCTTCTAGACAGAAGCCCCTCATATGTTAATTAGTGTGCAGACACTTAGTCTAATTAACTCTATGTAAACACCCAAACAAAGTGGCCAGTCAAGTGGTAATTTGACCGCCCTGTCAGCTGCTTGCACGGAAATTGACCGATGGCCGCCTGTTATTTTCAGCTCTGGATCATCACCATGGCCTTAGCACTACCATCAGCATGAAAACCGCCTCACATCAATCCCATACCCCAAGACAAACAGTGTGGCGATACGCCCATGCTGACTTCGCAAAGGCCTCCTGAATGATTTCTGAACTAACTGCATGGGATCCACTCGTTTCTGAAGTTGTTGACCAATACAGCACACGATGGCAAACCACCTTCTTGGCAATCATGGACCAATGCTTCCCAAAGAAAGTTCTTCCTTCTAAAAGGTGCAATCTTCCCTGGCTGACGAAGTCCCTAGTCCAGTCCATGTGCAGAAGAAACAATCCCTTCAAAAGAGCTAAATGTGCGAGTTGTCCATCTCTGAAAGCACAGTACAACTGTGCTCGCAATAAGATAACATCGCCATGCCAAAGTGAATTCTTTGCTAACCTTGATCCATCCAACACTAAGCAGTTCTGGATGACAGTTAACACTCTTAGTAAGAAGGATGCATCAGTAAGCAAGCACACTGACACATGAAGGAGCAACTTGCCATTCAGACTTGCAAAAAGTCAATGCTCCTAATGAATTCTTCTCCACTGTTTCAATTCCTTCTCGGAGCCAGACACCACAAGACAGACAGACTGACAGGCAGACAGATGGGACACAACCGATCAAAGTTCAAAGTCAAAGTTCATCTTGCAGACACCTGTGAGGGCAATAGCACACAGCATGCAGGGCACACAAGCAGAACGATGGAACAATGGAACACCACGCATGATGATACATCACAACAGCACCTACATGTACATGACAACACACAGTATAGTGCAATGAGGACGATGTAGTGGAACTTTTGAGCTCCAAGTTTCCAGCACCCTTTTGCCTATTTATGAAGATGAATCCAACATTTTGTGTGAATTGATGAGCATCGTTTCAGCATTGCCTGGCTCATTTCAGTTAACTTCATTGCTTTCCAAAGATATAAGTAGACTACTTTGGCAACTGATCCAATATTTTGGCAACCGATCCAATACTTTGGCAACCAGGTATAGGGCTAACTATTGATGTTGCAGTAGTAAAATGTTCTTTCTCTCCATCAGAAAACTCCACTGCTTTATGCAGCTCAAACTGGCCATCTTGACCTTGTGTCATACCTTGTTGATAAGGGAGCTGATGTGAACCTTGCAAGTCATGATCGGGTAAGTAAATGAGACTGCTGCATGCTCCTCCATGTTAGTGTTGCGGTTTGGGTAGAATCAACAACATCAATGTGCTTTAGTTATGTGTGCTATGTTTGTTTGGGTTAGGAAGAGAGCTTTAGAATTTAGTACACACCTTAAACTTCTTATGAACTTCTACAGTGTCTACCCTTTTGTTCATATGCATGTATATATTATAGTCTCCCATTCATACACTCTCTCCCCCCCCCCCCCCCCCCCCCCCCCCCCCCCCCCTCCCATTTTGTACTGTAAAGTGGGAAGTGGGCTTTTACTCTCGGCTCATGGGAAGCCATACTATCAAAGGTGCCACTGACAGGTTGATTTGACATCCATTCTGATTATGTCATATTTGAATATCACATGGGTAGGGCTGCTGATAAACCACAAACCACAATAGCCACAGCAGCAAAACCATAGAAGTGTACTGTGTCAGTACATAACAGCTGGTACATATAAGACAGTAAGTGATGAGTCCAGACTTGGATTAGAGACGATATAGACCACTACTACGCTAACGCACTTCAACGATTTTGCAAAAGTTCATTCTGAATATGCGTGAGGAAATTTTTACAATGATGCAATGGGAAATGACAAAACAGGAAATGACAAGAAAATTACGCACAACATACCGCCGGTCTAAGACCTAGAGGGTCTTACAATCACATGAGAAATGTACAATCAATTAAAAAGGTGATCAGAGAATAGGCGACAAAAGCTCTAAATTCAGTTATTCAGTTTCGTTAGGCAAGATCAAGGCAACCTTGGTCACAGGTCGTCTGTAGACTCCAGATTGTGTCTTGACTTCAACAACACGCACCAAATGATCTTCACCATGGAAAGTTTTGACAATTCTTCCTAGAGGCCACCTGGTTGGAACCAGATTAGTATCTTGCAAAATAACAATGTCATTGACTTGGATGTTTCTTGAAGGCTTGTGCCATTTGTTGTAGGCTCTGAGACTTGTGAGGTATTCTTGACGCCATCTCTCCCAAAACTGTCGAATCAAATTCTGACACAAATCCCAGCGACGTAACAGAGACACGGGTCGATAAGAAAATGATGGGTCAGGGAGTGACTCTAGGGGTCTTCCGATTAGAAAATGGCCAGGCGTCAACACATCTATTCCCTCACCGTCACATGGTAAGGCAACAAGCGGCCGGCTGTTCATACATGCTTCAATTTGAGTCAAAATAGTAGAACACTCCTCAAAGGTAAGCTTCACATCGGACACAACACGCTTGAGATGATATTTCATACTCTTCACGGCTGACTCCCACAATCCTCCGAAGTGAGGTGCCTTTTCAGGTATGAACTTCCATTCTATGTGTTGAGTTGCACAAAATTCAGAAATGTCCTTCTGTGCCATCTGAGTGTTTAGAAACTTCACTAGTTCTTTGAGATCGCTCTTTGCACCAACAAAATTGGAACCATGGTCACTCCAGAGTAATTTGGGTTTTCCACGTCTGGCTATAAAGCGTCTCAGTGCAGAAATGAAACAGTCTGAGGTTAAGTCTGAAACTAGCTCAAGATGCACTGCCTTGACCGACAATGAGACAAATACACACACGTACGACTTCACAATCGTAGGTTTACGGACATACCCGTATTTGGTGTATATGGGTCCAGCGTAGTCCACTCCAACATTCTCGAAAACGATGTCAGGAGTCACTCTCTCACTTGGGAGTTGGCCCATCTGCTGTGGTTCTGGTTTCTTGGAGTGACGGCGACAAACAACACAACTGCGAGTAACAGTACGAATGGCCTTGCGACCACCAACTATGTGGTATTTACCATTGAGAGAAGAGCTGAGCAGAGTAACACCAGCGTGCAGAAGACGGGTGTGCTCTAACTGGATAATCAACTTGGTGAGTGTGTGCTTGCCAGACAGAATGGCTGGATGCATAGCAGAATATGCTAGGTTCGATTTCTGTTCTCTTCCTGAGACTCTCAACAGCCCATTAGTGTCCAAAAATGGGTGTAATCTTGTCAGTGAGCTGCTGGACGGGATAGATTTCTTCATTTTCAGATTCTCAATTTCTTTACTGAAGCAAGCGGCTTGTGAGGAAGACAACCAGTAGTTTTCTGCACGGGTTATCTCTTGAACAGTCAGATATGAGAAGTTTTGAGTGGCTTCAGTGTTGACACCGGAAACACGACAATTGTCGATGAATCGCATTACCCATGCGGTGACCCGGACTATTTTGAGATAAGAGGAGAAACGATCCAATGGGAATAGAGGGCGATTAGTTTCGACAGATGCTAGATGACAGGTAGTCACCAGTTCGGTATCACTCTCATCACGTGTCAATTGTGGCTGTCGTGGCCAGTTTAAAGTTGAGGATACGAGCCATTCAGGACCGTTCCACCAAAGGTCATGGTTTACCAGCTGACATGGGAGCAAGCCCCTTGAAGCACAATCAGCTGGATTCTGTTCTCCGGGAACGTGTTTCCATCGGTTGGGAGGGATGTGATCAAGTATGAATGAGATACGATTGCCAACATATATCTTGAAGCGACGTGGGCTGCCATCAAGCCAATTCAACACAATAGTGCTGTCGGTCCAAGCATGTATGTTCTCGATGGGAATGCCCAAGGTCTGCCTGATATGATCTAGCAACTTGCTAAGAAGGTACGCACCACAAAGCTCCAATCTGGGAATAGTGAGCCGTTTTAGCGGGGCAACTTTGGTCTTGGATGTAACCAATGAGACATGCACTCTTCCTCTGGTGTCGGTCAGGCGCAAATAGACAACTGCAGCATATGCACTCTCAGAGGCGTCACTGAATCCATGTAGTTGCATCGACACAATCTCAACTTCTTTCGGGAAGTAACATCGAGGTATGTGCACCTGAGAGAGAGATTTTAATTGTGAGCTCCAAAGAGTCCACTCATCAGCAACTGATTCTGGGACCTCTTCGTCCCAATCAACTCCAGCTTCCCACACTCTCTGCAGTAGAATCTTAGCCTTGATTATGACGGGAGCAAACCAACCTAAGACATCATAGGTTTTGGCTATAGCAGACACTAAAGCTCGTTTTGTCAACGGGTCATGAGGTGATTGATTGGCCACGCTAAGTCTGAAGTGGTCCAAAACAGAGTGCCACTCGATGCCGAGTGTCTTGTGGTAGATCTCATCTTGATCAGAGATGGTGAGTGAGGTTTCGTTATCTCTGAGCTCAGGGGGTACTCCTTCTAAGACACCGGGACTACTGGAATTCCACTTTCTTAGCAAGAAGTCGGCCTTGGCAAACAGTCCTTGAAGTTGACGACACAGTTCAATTCCTTCTTCAACTGAGTCAGCTCCTGTTAGGCAGTCATCAACATAGAAGGCCTCGTTCACGGTCTTGTTAGCCAAGGGATATTCGTGAGCAAAGTCAGCGGCATTTTGTTTAACTGCCATGTTTGCCACATAAGATGACGAAGACACACCAAATGTGACTCTGGTCATCCTGAAATCGTGGAGAGTCTCGTCTGGAGTACTTCTCCACACAAAGCGGTGAAGGTCACGATCAGATGGAGGTAGTTCAATGGCTCTGTACATCTTGCTGATGTCAGCCACCAGGGCAATACGATGCATTCGAAACCGAATCAGGACGTCAATCAGGGAAGAGTGTACTGTGGGGCCTACCATTAGTGTGTCATTCAGAGAGACACCTGTTGAGGTCTTCATAGAGGCATCAAAAACGGCACGAATCTTTGTTGTAGTACTGGAATCCTTTCGGACAGCATGCATCGGTAGATAGAAGACTTCATTAGGGGGTTTCTCAAGATCTCGGCGTGGAACTGCTTCCGCGTGACCAAGCTTGAAGTATTCTTCCATGACTGCTCCAAAGTCTTGGAACTGGTCCTTTGAGTGTAGATTACGCTCAAGAGAAAAGAACCTTCGAACTGCTTGGGTCCTGGATTCTCCCAGTTGCTTGACATTCTCTCTCCTTGGCAGCGGTACAACGAATCTACCATTCTCAGCACGAGTACAGTTGGCCTTGAAATGCTGAATAGCTGATCTCTCTTCAGGGTTCAGAGCAGGTTCTGCCAATGGACTCTCTTCTGTCACCCAAAACTTCTGAAGTAGATCATCTCCAGTGGCACATGAGATGTGGTAAGTCGCAACTTCCGACACAGGTGAACAGGATTCAGTAGAGCCAGCCAATACCCATCCAAAGTGTGTTTCAAAGGCTATAGGGGTTCCCATAGGTCCACTCCGCCGGCCATGCAAGATGGCTTCCACAAAGATGTCGATACCAAGGAGCACGTCTATCTTCCCAGGACAACCAAATCCAGGATCTGCAAGATCAATGCCTTCAAGGTGATTCCACTCCTTCTTCAGTGGGATAGGATTGAATGGGAGATCACAAGTTACTCTTGGCACAATGATGGCTGTGACATCAAACTTCTTGTTAGGAGATTTGATAGGTGAGACACTGAAGCTAGCGACAGACTGGTGTGAGGATTGCTGTGTTATGCCAGCTATGCCTGATATCCTAGCTCTCTGACTAGTCCTAGGCAATCGTAGAGTCTGAGCCAAGCGTTCAGATACGAAGGATGCAGAGGATCCATTGTCAAGCAAAGCTCTAGCCTCCACACGTGTGCCATCAGGTGAGCACACCAAAACTCGACAAGTCATTAACAAAGCTTGTGATCTAAGCTGAACAGCTGTGCTCGCGATCACGTCACTAGGAGGTTGGCTTTGGGATACACTCGTTAACTCCATCCCCTGAGGGTTAAATGGTGGAGCAGCAGGATTGATGGTTGAAGGAGGGGTAGCAACAGGACTAACAGGCATCCTTGGAGGAATGATAGTAGCAGGGGTTGAGCTGATAGGTATTGTGGAAGGAGTAGCAGCAGGACTTGAGCTAGTGGGTACACTATCCACGTGCAATAGGGTATGATGCGGCTTCTGACATCGCTTGCATCGATGCACGGATTTGCACTGCTTCACAAAATGATTGGGTGAAAAACAATTCATACACAGATTGTTTGACTTCAGAGTAGCAACCTTGTTTTCGTGTGACATGTCTTTGAATGTAGGACACGCATACAGTGGATGCTTGTCAGGTTTGCACAGAATGCATTGACTAGAGTACGGCTCAGCATGAGCCGCATGAGAGGCCACACTACCACTGGGGGCATAACCTCTTCTCAAATGAGTATCATGCTTTGGCTTCTTATTGCTACCCTCAGTGAGGGAGGATTCTGATGCCTGGGCACGGAGATTCAAAAAATCAAGGAGCTCTTGATAATGTGGGACATCAACACTCTTCTGGCTATGCCTCTGCCACTCAAACATGGTATTTTGATCAAGCTTCAATTCCAAGGCTGAGGTAATAAAGGGACCTGACGGACCATACCCCATAGACTTCAGTGCACGTAAATGTTGCAATACAGTGTCATGCAACTTACGAATCTCCCTTCCTGTTCCATCCTTAATGGGAGGAGCATCCAGGATGATCTTCACATGAGCCTGATGTATCTGACGAGGACGGTCGTACTTCGCCTTGAGGCAACGAACTGCTTCGTCATAGTTGTCACCACTACGAGAGAGACCTTCAATCGTGTTTCTTGCTGGACCACCCTTCAGGGCTTGTTGCAAATAGACAAGCTTCTCCGCTGAAGACAGGTTCGAGCGACTGTGTACTGAGATACAAAATTGTTCCCAGAAGCTTCTCCAATGGAGTATGTTCCCATTGAACGTGGGAACTTCCAATTTCGGTAACTTGACTCCTCTGGCATCTCCATCAGTGGGCATTGCTGCCCTTGCAGGGGTGTGCATCTCAAACAACTTCCTCAGTCGAACTGAGTAGTTGAACAAAGCTTTGTTAAGCTGTGCATGATGTGTCATGAGATCATCAGTTTCGGCTATCTCCAAGGAAAAGAGTTTGACATCAATGTCGGTTAGTTCCTTCTTGTACCCTTGAAACTGTTCATCATGTAGCTTCATACGGGGTACATCTGGACGCTCACCACCTTCCAATGCTGTGAGGGCTTCGTCGACTGGAGCCAACGATCTCTGCAAACGAGCCAATCTCTGAGAAAGCACCTTGTATTCATCATCAGGACTAAGCTTATCGGCAGAATCGATCACGGTCTGAATTCGGGCAGCTAATTCTTCGGAGGTATCAAGTAGCTCATCCAGTATGGCTTGCTCAGCCTCTAGCTCTTCTTCCTCGTTTATGGCATCGATCAATGACAGGTGAATGCGCTGGAACTCTTCAGTGGCACTTTGTAACTTTGTCAGCAATTGTTTGGCGTTTTTGCCAGCATCAGGTGCAGCCGCTTCTGCTTCTAGTTTAGCTGTACGAGTGATCAGACGAGTCACTGAGGATTTAGCCACACCTCTTCGCTTACGAAGGTTTGAAACGGCACGTGCATCAGCTTCCATTATGAAGTGGGCGTGTTCAACACAGTGCACATGGCGGAGAATGAACAACTTCAAGTAGCGATGGAAATAGCAGTAGACTGTTCACAACAACAAGCGGTTTCAAGTCAGGACCAAAAGACAACAAAGTTCAGACGACATCCGGCTCGAAGGACCAAATATGATGAGTCCAGACTTGGATTAGAGACGATATAGACCACTACTACGCTAACGCACTTCAACGATTTTGCAAAAGTTCATTCTGAATATGCGTGAGGAAATTTTTACAATGATGCAATGGGAAATGACAAAACAGGAAATGACAAGAAAATTACGCACAACAGTAAGTAATTACTACTTAAGCACAATGGGCCAAAACACTTGCGTAAAAGAACACAGCAAGCAAGGAGTGATTGGTTTTGCGTGGTATCTCTGGTTGATCACGTGTATCCTTCGCCATTATTATTACTCAGTTTGTTTTGACAAACAGCGATGGCATTATACCATGGGCTTTCATTGTCTGAGGGAGCCTTTGTTTTAGGCTGACAGTAAAGGATGTTTTCCATGAAAGCATATTCTGGCAATTTGGAAAGGTAAAATAACACCAAACAGTCCGGAATATTTTGAGCACAGCATACGTAGCAGGGAACACACGGTTGTGCTAATCCTCCATCCCTATTCTTCGGCCCATGCTCAATATAATTATGTGAAACAATCAGGGTCATGATTGTGCACAAACTGAGAAGGCACCAGATTCCGTTGTTCACCCCTTCTAAGACAGATGCGCTTACCGATATAAAAGAACACAGCATGCTGCAGAGTGTTGCAGCCAATCACCCGAAGCTTCTGTTCCACTTCTGCAGTAAATAGTGAGGAACCTTGGTCCCAATGCCTTGCTGGTGGTCATGATATCGCATGTCAAACACCGTCTGAGTATGATCCAATTATGTTGAGCATTAGGCTGCTTTTCAAGCACATACCTTTGTAAGTCTGACAGAGTGTGCTGTCAGTAGTCTTGGGAGGATATGGCTGGCCATCCTGCATGCTTCCTGATTTTGACTGTCAGGATTGTCGAGGAGATTGTCTGGACACTTTTCGGCACTGTCTGAATAGTTTTTGCTTCTTTCAGCTTTCCATTAAAACTCTCATTGCCTAGCCAGTGTTGTGTTAGCTAGAACAAAGCCTTTAGCAACAATGCTCATTTCCTGGTCAGATCTATGCTGGAACCGAGCGCTAGACTATGCCTACATAATTATAGAGTCTACAAACTCCATGATTAGCTATGTAGTTACACATACCATGCCTATGACTGTAGATTAGATAATTTCTCAAACAAGCTCCTTGGAGAGTATGTTGAAATGAAACCGCCTATTGCTACATGAATTCACAGTGAAAACAGTTTTCACTGCAAGATTGTCTAGTAGTGATGCAGCAGTGCATTTGGTCTCCAATAAGTTTGAAGAACCTTTGAGAAAGGTATAATATGCAAGCTGTGACTTCAGCTTTGTTTCTGCCTCTCCACCAGGAAACTCCCTTGACGATTGCAACAAGACGTAGGGATCTGGAGGTAGTGAGATACCTTGTTAAAAATGGAGCTGATGTGAACCTTGCAAGTCGTTATCGGGTAAGTAAATGAGACTGCTGCATGCTCCATGTTAGTGTTGCGGTTTGGGTAGAATCAACAACATCAATGTGTTTAGTTATGTGTGCTATGTTCGTTTGGGTTAGGAAGAGAGCTTTAGAATTTAGTACACAACTTTAATTAAGAAACTTCTTATGAACTTCTGTCTACAGTGTCTACCCTTATCTTCATATGCATGTATTATAGTACCGTAGTCTCCCATTCATACACTCTCTCCCCCCCCCCTCCCATTTTGTACTGTAAAGTGGGAAGTGGGCTTTTACTCTTGGCTCATAGAAAGCCATACTATCAAAGGTGCCACTGACAGGTTGATTTGACATCCTGTCTGATTATGTAATATTTGAATATCACATGGGTAGGCCTGCCGATAAACCACAAACCACAATAGCCACAGCAGCAAAACCATAGAAGTGTACAGTGTCAGTACATAACAGCTGGTACATATAAAACAGTAAGTAATTACTACTTAACTCTTTAGGGCCTAAATTTATTTCTCTAGGTCATTTTCAGTCTATAGAACACTTAAACATACCCTAATTTCTGTTCCCTGGCGTTGCTGGGCTCGAAACTGCTCACACAGGTAATTTCAGCTACACTAAGCATATACGTGACTTAACCACACCCACCAACTAACGAACTTGCAATCAAGCCTCCCGAGAAGTGGCCAACCTGCCGTAGCTAAAAACTGACCATGAACACTGGAAATGGAGGGCCTACAAGGCAAGACAGCTACTTTCTAAGTCCATTTATGCTTAAAACCCGAGAAATGGCCTACCCGGCTCCAACCAAGGGCCGTTCAAAGCTGAGCCCAAACGCGGCCATGCTGTTTGCACCCTTCGGGTGCACCACCCACCTCCCCCTGCCCCGCCCTTTCTGCTGGCGCAGAGCCTATCTCTCAAGGACATTGCCGGATGTGACATCATGAAGCTGAAAGTCTCACGTTGCAGATATGCAACGTTAGGTCTTAAAGGGTTAAGCACAATGGGCCAAAACACTTGCGTAAAAGAACACAGCAAGCAGGGAGTGATTGGTTTTGCGTGGTATCTCTGGTTGATCACGTGTATCCTTCGCCATAATTATTACTCAGTTTGTTTTGACAAACAGCGATGGCATCATACCATGGGCTTTCATTGTCTGAGGGAGCCTTTGTTTTAGGCTGACAGTAAAGGATGTTTTCCATGAAAGCATATTCTGGCAATTTGGAAAGGTAAAATAACACCAAACAGTCCGGAATATTTTGAGCACAGCATACGTAGCAGGGAACACACGGTTGTGCTAATCCTCCATCCCTATTCTTCGGCCCATGCTCAATATAATTATGTGAAACAATCAGGGTCATGATTGTGCACAAACTGAGAAGGCACCAGATTCCGTTGTTCACCCCTTCTAAGACAGATGCGCTTACCGATATAAAAGAACACAGCATGCTGCAGAGTGTTGCAGCCAATCACCCGAAGCTTCTGTTCCACTTCTGCAGTAAATAGTGAGGAACCTTGGTCCCAATGCCTTGCTGGTGGTCATGATATCGCATGTCAAACACCGTCTGAGTATGATCCAATTATGTTGAGCATTAGGCTGCTTTTCAAGCACATACCTTTGTAAGTCTGACAGAGTGTGCTGTCAGTAGTCTTGGGAGGATATGGCTGGCCATCCTGCATGCTTCCTGATTTTGACTGTCAGGATTGTCGAGGAGATTGTCTGGACACTTTTCGGCACTGTCTGAATAGTTTTTGCTTCTTTCAGCTTTCCATTAAAACTCTCATGCCCAGCCAGTGTTGTGTTAGCTAGAACAAAGCCTTTAGCAACAATGCTCATTTCCTGGTCAGATCTATGCTGGAACCGAGCGCTAGACTATGCCTACATAATTATAGAGTCTACAAACTCCATGATTAGCTATGTAGTTACACATACCATGCCTATGACTGTAGATTAGATAATTTCTCAAACAAGCTCCTTGGAGAGTATGTTGAAATGAGACCACCTATTGCTACATGAATTCACAGTGAAACAGCTGTGACTTCAGCTTTGTTTCTGCCTCTCCACCAGGGAACACCCTTGATGATTGCAGCAAAACGTGGGGATCTGGAGGTAATGAGATACCTTGTTGAAAATGAAGCCGATGCCAACTATAACTTTTCAAGGGAGGAAAAGGTAACCCGTCCGTAGTTCTGTAGCTGTTTAGGGTAGGAGAATATTCATGTTGGATTTACTATAAAAATGGTGCAGTACAGCTTACACCCTATGAACTAGTAAGATGAATTGACCAGGTCTTGTTGAGCAGCAGGTTTTGTCGGTGGAAAGTGCAAGATCCTCAGCTATATCAACCGGGCACCGATATAAATGCAGAGGTCTAATTTAGCAAACAGACAAACTGGCAATACCTTTTGCACCAACCACCTACCTGTGCAGACATTTGACAGCTGACTATCACGGGCACAAACACTAGCATGGTACTGGAGAGAGTGTTGTTTCATATTCGGACAGATTGTGTCAGTTGGTTGGGACCCCAGCTAGCGCTGAGAGATGATCATGAGGTTTATGGAATATGATCCCCTTTTGCAAATCCGGTCACATTTGTTGTTGGTGTTGCTATGTTACATCTTCAAATGCAAGTGGCGTATGTGAATGTTGAAGTTTTTTTTCTTTATCTGGATACACAAACAGCATATCAGCTAACATAAAGTGCACCCAAACAAGACAGACAGAACACGAAACATGTACTTTAAGACATAAAATGGCTAGACTATATATACTGCATAACATTATTGCTGAATGAAGACATGATGAGCGGCTCGGGGAGGGAGTTCCATATATTTACAGTATGAGGTACAAATGAATTGTGGTAAGTGCTTTGCGGGCAAAGGGTTGATGGAGAAGAAACTGCCCGTTGGTCCGCTGGAAGGAATTGGGTCTCTGTGATACAATGTCTGGAGTAAAGAACACAAGCCATGTACAATCTTGTACAATGTGCACAATGCAGCCTTCTGGACTCTAGGGAGGGAACGTTAGCCAGGTTCAGCAGCTCCTGATACCCAGTATCCCACCTCCTAGTAATCACCCTCATGGCAAACTTCTCCACATCTTCAATCGTTTTCACTTCTTTACGCATGAAAGGGCTCCAAACAGGGCTTGCATATTCAAGATGCGGTCTAACCATTGACAAATACAACTGCAACAATGTGTCATTTGTTTATCACGTAAATGCAATTTTTTTATGATGTTGCTATGGCATGTCAATATCTCATTCAGTAAGTAAGTAGCTTTAGGTTGCTAGCTCTGAACTCATTCAGTAAGTACATAGCTTTAGGTTGCTAGCTCTGGACTCATTCAGTAAGTAGCTTTAGGTAGCTTGCTACCCTTCTCATGACTCATCCAGTTGAAAGCTATATGTCAGATGGAGGGAAATGGATTGAAGAAGCTACAAGATGGTGTGAAAGCACACCTTTTGCTGGAAACAGTGTGTTCTGTATGTGTGGCAACACATTCATGCTCTATTATCTGCACGACAACATAGCGTGAGTTTGGGCTTATAACGCCAGAATGGAAGTAGAGCCGGGCTTAATACTGTAGCATCTTGCAGTCGAATAGGTCTCCTTTCCCACTGCTGTAATGATCACATTTTCAATGACTAAGTTACCTTCATCACTGGCTGATATGACGGGTTTTCCCTCAAATAACAATGTATTATTATGGCCTCCACTAACTCATTGCAACAGCAAGTTCAAATGAAAAATCTGGTATATAATTGTGTACCAATAGTATTGTTTGAGGTAGTGAATGTTTTTCTTTCTCTCGACTCCATCACAGACGCCCCTGCTCCTAGCAGTTCAGAATGGCTTTGTTGATGGAGTGAAATGCCTTGTTGATCATGGAGCTAATGTCAACTTTAAAGATCGCCATGGGGTTAGTGAATGAGACTCTCAGTATTGCTATTGCTGGTGATTTCTACTGCTAGTAAATGCATAAATTAACCTGTTGTGGGAAAACGCCTAATGCTGACCAGGGCAATTATGGTTGACAAACTTAACCTATACTCCTGCCCGGAACTGCATGTCAATGCTTAAATGTCAACAGCATAAACTCTTTATATTGCACAGTAAATAATTGATTTCTACTTCATAAAAAAACGTTGATGAAGAAATGCAATCAATCACTTTCTACACTTATCTTAGATTGCTAACTTACTAGCTTATCCCAGATACTGAATTTCACCAGTCGCAGAGCAAATATAATGTCAGTGCTAGAGAAGCCAAACTTTGTGACATGATAGTCAAGACTTAATAAATAACAGCTACGTACCAGCAATAGAGTATGGAATGTTTTGCACATGCGGCAAAGAGTAATGATCGTACACAAGGAGGGCTGATTAATAATTACCTTCTGAGACCTCTGAGATGGGCAAACCACAACATCTGCCCATTCAAACACTCCAGAGTAACAGTGAATTCTTTTAGTCTAGATCCTAAACGACCGGTCCCTTCGACCAAAGACAATGCGAGTCTATTACTGTAAACTAAATTAATAGTTAGCAGTCTTTGTTTGTACAAACTTCTTCATCAAAACAGTTGCGACGTTTCGATCCCGAGGGATCTTCATTAGGCAGATAGCAATACAAGTACAAAAATCACAAGTGGCTGGCTTAAATACTAAACTGGCAGACTTCTATAACGCCAGGGTTCTGCTTACATAAATAAGCAATAACACAAAGAGACATGGAAACAACTCATAACATTGACTAGCAGTTGCCAATGTACTCCAGAGACTGCACATGATGGGGGATTTTTCTTTAGCCTCCTATCACCATCACTCTAGAGCCAATCATCAGATTCCTTTGGCCACTCTTTGGTTGTGTACAGAGGGAATGGTGAAATTACAACTGTAGCTATACAAAAAACATCAAAAACTCTGTCATGTCTGTTAAATTCTTGTGTTCTTACACAGCAACCCCTCCCAGGTGCAGGCTCACACCATCGAGGCTGTCTTTCTCATATAACTTCCAGTTTTCTCATCCAGTTCCCCCACTCCCCCACCCAAACAAAAAAAACACCCTGCTTATCCAACAGCTATAGGTCGGTGGGATATCCCCAAAGAATACCACACCACACCACTGTACACCTCTTTGAGGTATGAGCTCAGACCACAGTTTGGTCGTTAGGCAAATCAAAAGAGAGCTCCCAGCCTGCTGCTTCAAATAACATCCTCCTTAGTGGACAGACTGGTGGGACGTCAACAAAGAAAAGAAAATCACCCTGCTGTACACTCTTTCGAGGCACAGGCTCGCACCACAGAAGTCGGATCTTAGCTCTCACTTAGAGCTACGTACCTATGCGCGGTCCAGCTATCAGTCAACAATGCACTTCATTCCATTTCACATCCATAAATTCCATTTCAGCACAAGCTCCAGTTCATGAATGAACTATTAGTACTTCTATACACCATTATAGCTGTACCATTTTCTTCTCTCCATCAGTATAATCCACTGCAACTGGCTGAACAAGGAGCTGTCGAAACAATCAAGTACCTTGTTGAACATGGAGCTGATGTTAACATGAAAGGATGTCATGGGGTAAGCAAGTGAGATTACTGCCCACTCCATAATTGGGGCGAGCCTGAGTGAGCCCCACATAGTTGTGCTCTCCAGGATGTCCGTCCGTCCGTCCGTCCATCCGTCAAGTTGGTGTCCGTCCGATGTCCTGTGTTCGTTTAGCGTATGACCGTATATCCAAGTGGAAAATCGTAATGTTGCGCCGCCTGCCCGTGTGCTGAATCGACAACATGTGTACAAGTCACCTAGCATAATGCACAACAGTACCGGGTCGAGCCTGCTATGTTTTACGCTGGTGCTACAAACTATTGTACTATAGACCTGTTGAGAGCTGCAGAGGTCAGCTGGAGGGAGAGATTCTCTTGGCAACTTGGGGTACTCCTCTCAGGTACAGTATAGCCTCATTCCCAGTCCCACGCCCAGCTTTTCATTGCTTGCCGTATGTTGCTTGCAGTATGGTAAGCGACGAAAAGCTAGGCGTGGGACTACTAAGGAACGAGGCTACCACGAACGTGAAACTGTAGACTGTCAATGATGAACGACAATTGGCTACATCGCAGACCCCACCCCCAGCTTCCCTTATAAGTTGCACCGCACCACCCGGGCCTCCCAGCCTCAGGGGTGGATCCAGGAAAAATGTTAAGGGGGGGCTATATGATCTGGCCACAGGCGAAGTATCCAGTGCAGTGGTGAACAGAGGTGTGAAGTGTTGATCCAATCCGCACGAAGCGCGGAAAAAATTTTTCACCATCATTTTCCAGTTGTCTAGATGGGCTCTCGTAGCACTTTCGTGCTCACTGCTTTCTGGTTCCGTGTCGTCCGTGAACGTCTCACTCTCGATGTGGAAAGGTAATTGTGACTAGTTGTGAAAGTCTAGAGAAGAAGATCTGCGGAGAAGCGCCTACTACTTCACAGATGGTGCACCGAATTAAAAGCATACTGGCTGCTGAAAATTATTATCCAGAGCATGTGATCATGGCCGACTGTGTACCTGGGTCATGCATTACTGCTACAGTGTATGCGCCGCTTCGCGGCACTCATAAGCTCCAGACGTATGCGTCCTAGGCATTGCTGACCTCCCTGATAGCTGTCAAGTTCACAGATCGTGGGCATCTAGATGCTGCTGAAACGTGACGGACACGACACTGCTCTCCATTTCACATGTCTTCGTCCTTGGTTTGTGAAGTGACATCGCACTCACTGCACGCATAGTTACGTCATACTTTTTCTGTCGAGATCTCCAAATTTTAAAATCGTCGAATTTATACCGAGCCATTTCAGGTCATTTTGCCAAATTTAATGGCCGCCAAAACTTCCCGGTATACGGTAGTTCAACATTGTTGAAATTTAGTGGTGTAATATGTTGTAATATCTTAGTTACTACTACTTTTGCTGGAGTGCTGTTTCCCCCTCAGCATGTCACATGAAATACACATACTTTGTACAATTACAATCAATACAGTAAGATTTTAAGAGTGTGTGTTTGTCGTGTGTCTGTACATGACTAGCGGAAAAGGGGTGGGACTAAAATAGCCTGCGATGTGTGAGGGACCTTTACATACCTTGATACCCTCTGAACCTCAAATGCTCGAGAATGTTGAACCTTTCAGAATGGCTGGGGGATGCAATCGGGGAGCAACAGCAGATGCAATCAGGCGGCAGCATACAGCTGAAGCGGATGCAAATGGGGAGCAGCAGCTGAATTGGACTTGATTGGGGAGCAGCAGCTGAGGCGGACACAATTGAGGAATAGCAGCTGAAGCAGACACCATCGGGAAGTAGCAGTTGAAGCGGACACAATCAGGGAGCAGCAGCTGAAGTGGCCGCAATCGGGGAGCAGCAAGCCGAAGTGGGTGCAATCAAGGGACAGCAGCTCTGCACAGAGTTACCTGGCACCGGCGCCGATGGGGAAGTAGCTGAGCAAGTGAAGCGAACGAAGCTACTTGTAAATAGTATGTCTTGTCTTTGAAAGCAAATATCTATTCTGCTAAAGTCAATACTCAAACATGCTTGCAGTATTGATACTGTTGCAAAGGCCAGCTCATCAGATACATAGTGTTAATTGCCTCATGGAAGTCTTTGGCTATTGAGGTAATTAATCTTAAAGAATTCATTTCTTTCTCTCCATCAGCGTACTCCACTGATTAGAGCAGCAAGGGCTGGCCGTGTTGACCTAATGAAATACCTTATTGAAAAAGGAGCTGATGTCAACATGAAGGCTACTTGGCTTGGTGTAAGTGAATGAGATTGCTTGTGTTGTTTTCTTGGGTCGGAGTGTAGTGCTCAAAGGACAAAAGATAGTCAGCATTATACACTTTACCAACTCCCTTGTTACACATATCATGCCGAATCTTTTGAGGTTGGGAAGATATAATATTGCTGCTAAGCACCACAAGGCGAATGAAACCTAAGTGAATGATATCACTTGGGTATACGTTGGGGGACATAATTATCTCTTTGCACGCCACGGGCACATTTATGTGCCCGTGGCGATTTTGAACGGTTAGCTTTTAAATACCTGTACGCGTTAGAGAAGGATAGTACGGCGATTTGGTGTAGTCGGCAGTGCGCTTGCGTGTTAATGCGGACATAGGTGGATCGAATCCAGAAAGAGGAACTCTTTTTTTTTATCTTCCATTTTGGTTTTTCTAACTTATTAATTATTCATAAGTGCATATCCCGCGTGCAAAGAGTTGGGGGCCACATATTGAAATTTTTTTTGGTTGTTTCGTTGCCAGCCATTAATGTCCCTGAGTGATATTGAACTGTGTATTTGGATTTATTAGCGATTCCTACTCCAAAGTGTGCATGCCTACTCGTATATAAAGTACCAAATTCCAGAAAATACTGCAAGAAATGGAAGAGGGAGTGGCTGGGTAACGAGGCTGGGGTACCTGACTGAGTAGTAATGCTTGCTGGTTATTGCAAGTGCACTCTTTGCTTTACCTATACTACTTACTATCTTCTTTGGTATAGGTAACACCTTTGCACATTGCATGTGATGGTGGAAATGTTGAAATTGTGAAATGTTTATTGGACAAAGGGGCAGACCCGACTGCTAAAGACGATCGTGGAGAGAACTTCATCTCCAAGGCCATCCGTTCAAGACAAAAGTAAGATAACTAGTGGAATGTGTGACATTGTGGGGCGAGCGTGAGCGAGTGCATGTGCGAAATTAGCTATGTGGAACGGTTGTAGCTACTGACGTACAAGACTGTCATAATTATGCATCAGAATGTGACTAGCCCTACATGAGAACAGCTCAGGTCACAGAATGTCACACCAAAAGTACACTGTCGCATATGCACAACACAGAGTGAGGCTAGCTGAAGTAGTCTAGCGGCGATATGGATATGGCAGGTATTAAACACAAAACCTATAGCTACTAGCTAGCTATGCATGCTGCACACTGGTCCAGCACACCATGTGCTCTGCAGGACACGTACACGTAGCTACGGCTCTGAGGTCAATGAATAGGTAGGTCCACCAGCGGTGTTCGTCTTTGCTGTCGCCACTGGGGAGGTACAGAGGTACATGTAGGTAGGTCACGATCGATCTGTTGTTGCCATAGTCCGAGGCTCGGTGCCAGACTCTCGCGCACGGTGGAGATTTACGGTACGACGTCCGGAAATGAATGCAATGTTTCGTACGTTATATTGCACGTGCTGGATTTACGGTATGGGAGACAGATCGACAACATCGATCATACATAATTATACGTAGTACAGCGCCATATAGCGCCGCGCGCGAGACTACGACTAGTGTGGGGCTCGCTCACACTCGCCCAATTACTTTGTACTTATTGTATCCATGGAAATTGATAATTGATTGTTATTATCCAAGGCACAACATCAAAAGCAGCTCAGTCCTTGTGCACAGCCACTAATACACAATTTTAGACACAGAAGCTTAGGTCTTAAAAGTTCCAACTCCGCATGCACTGCCGGCTGAGCCACTGATTACAGCCCTATTGACTTTGCTGCTTCGGGCAATATCATCTGAGGTGGCCTCATTCCCTACACCCCCAACAACTGGTCCACTTTGCGGCAACTGCCTTTTGAGACTTTTCCGCATTAGTCTCCAGGGCTAGGGTCTCTATGGGCGGATGCTTTTCTTTCTGGGCCATCTCCATTGTCTCCTGTTGATTTGCAATGCATAGCATTTTGCACATGGTTCTAGGCATCTCTAGCATCAACCAAAGCTGAACAGATGAGGGTCGAATCCCTTGAACAAATTCACCTTGTAGAATTGCTTGTGGCTGTTCAGTGGAACATACCGTATGGCCGGAAAATTTGGCGGGGAATTTAATTTGGTGGTTTGGCGGATTATGAACACACCGCCAAATTAAATTCCGCCAATATTTACGACGTGCGTGTGGGCGGGGTCTCATAGCGACGCTCGAAGTCTCGCGCAAGCACTCATAATACTACAGTACCTCTGCTGTCTCTGGAAATAGCGAGCAAGCAACTGATCGGCAAGAAATAGCAAGCAAGCAGCTGATCGGCCAGAAATAGCGAGCGAGCAGCTGACATCTTCCTGACGGTAGCCGACGATGGTGCGCCTTCGCATCACTGCTACTGCGTACCACTCACACGGCAGTTCCTCTCCCAGAGATTTTGTAGACGTGGTACCTCGAACACAGCTCTCCACCGCAAACTCGGACTCCATCGCAGCCTGACACAAGATCTCACGTAAACCACAGAGCGCTCTGTGGCCACGCGGCCGTGCGGTAAGTATCACGTCATTCTCACCCTGCAAATCCGCCAAATTTTAATCCGCCAAATACAATTCACAGCTTTTTAGAGCCGATCTGCCAAATTTAATTCCCACCAATTTTTCCGGCCATACGGTATAGGATAGGCTTTGTCAGCGAGCACATGCACACACAGGACGAGTCCCTCTAGTTTTTACAGCTTGGCTACTAGAGATGGGTGACTGTCGTACAGTGATGGAGTGCCTGTGGCAATGCTACGCACCAGACAGAAATGAACTCGAATGGCAGTACAAGATACAAACCAGAGTTGAGAAGCCAGTTGGCTGGCTTCATTGGAGCCCTGTGTGTGCTCGCTGACAAGGTTTATTGTATGGTTCAACCGGGAATGTGTCACTCCTTCACGTGTCCAAGTACGCCACTGCACTTGACGAGTTTCATCAGGCCTTCCCCACATTAGTGCTGCAAGCAACAAGTGCTGGTGTGATAAGGCTGGGTACGAGGTTACCGTGCTAGTGTGTGATTATATGTGTCATCTGAAGATATGAGGGGTTACTCTACTGAAAATACTTGCCTCTATTCCTTAATAGGGGTGTTGCTCTAACCCTACTGGACCATAAGAATTGGAAGGAGCTACTGAAGTCTTCACTGAAGATTGATGGCAGGGAGACTACGACCAATTTGAGGGAGCTAATTGCCATCATGCCAGGTAGGCTATGGTTGAATACGCATTTCACTGTTGATTTGCACTGTTCCCAGCCACCGGCCTCATTGACTGGTGATTGCCTACCTCATGCTTAAATTCTGGCTAGTATTCAGGAGGCTTTGGCTCAATCCCAACAAGAACTAGGATCCGATGTATTTCTCTATTCCTGTGTACATCTTGAAAAATGACACTGTCATTTGGACTGATTTTCTGAACTTGCCTTTACTGGGCAGGTTCATCGTAAATTGGAGGGCTTCTTTGGGGAGTTGGAAAGCATTATTGGGTGCTTTCTTTCTAAAATGCAGAAGAGTTAGTAGGAGTGGAAAGCCCTTTGCAAAGGAGCAGAAGGTTTTGTAAGCTACTGATCTAACAAACATCTTCTGCCAACTTTTACCTAATAATTCGATCACTGTATTAATTCTAATTCGTATGTCCCCTTTTCCAAGAAATGCTTGTGATTCCAAGAAGTTCGAACATCCACTTCTGAATTTATTATTCCAACAGTTATTTGCAAGTACAGCCCACAGGAGTTAGTCTTGCGGGCCTGGCTTTACAATTGTCTGGTAACAAGACGATGCCAGAAATGCACAACGGATACCATGCAGTTACAGTAAAGAGCAGTCCAGATTCAACAAAAGGTAGGCATTCCGCTCACTGCATGTAAGGCCTGGGTCGAGTTGACCACAGCAAGAATTTCGTGTGCCGTGCGTATCTATGGAAACGATTGCACACAGCAGGGGCGGATCCAGGATTATTTAAAGGGGGGGGGGGGGGGGGGGGGGGCACAAGTGATCAGTATGCGAGAAACAATGCGCGTGTGTCGCGCGCAAAGCGCGCAGTAGGAAGGGGGTCTGGGGGCATGCCCCCCCAGGAAAATTTTGCATTTTAGACGCTCTGAGATCGATTCTGGCGGCGTTTTGAGACACTTTTTCCATTGTAAGGTAGCTACTTATGCAACATGGATAATATGGACTTGTCTACATGACATTGTAGGATAACTGATACAGTATTAGCTAACTAGCTTAGCTGTTAGCTCTATATACATGAATAGCTAGAAAACTGTCACGTGACCGATTAGTCCGTCTATAGCAACATTCGACGTGGGTGGCGAATAGCGAACTCTTGCACAACTTCCTCTGGACTAAGTTCGACGTCGCGATGGTACTGTACATATGTACATACTTCTAGCGTAGGAATTGCCACCTGTTTGAGCTCTTCACATGGACTTGACTTCCAGTGTTATGTACATAAGCAGCTAACCTTAGGCTACATGTAACTGTACGCAGTGTTAAATGGCTGGTGATTGAGGACTAGGTTTGTGTCTGTAAATTTATCTGACTGCAGACCCCTCTCACCTGTAAAGGTTGCTTGCTTATGAATGATGTGCCTACTTTATTGCATATAATTATCATTTGCTTGCAGGGTTTTATTAGCAGTCAGTACTACATTCCAGCATCTAATTCTTCCACACAGATGTTGCGGAAAAGGCCTTCAATAAGTGTGTTGAAACCAATGAAACCACCGATCAAAAAGATGAAAGTGAAACCACCGATCAAAAAGATGAAAGTGAAACCACTGATAAAAAAAAGAAAGCAAAAAAAGTGTATCCTACTAGTCACGACTTTTGGGTTGAATTCAACTATGAAGTTCTTGAAGACTTCCAAGACGAACCCACGGAGGATGCAACCAGACGGAGAACAAGGTACAGCAACCCTATACACATTATCTTGAGTTCACAAGTTACGGTGATCCTCTGTTCTCCCACAGTGATGAAAAGAAATTCACAAAATACAATCACCCTCTTCACCTCATAGTGAGTATTGCAGTTAAAGTTACCTTGCCTGCAGGCCAGCATATTGATTGAAGATAGGTTAGTTAGGTAGGTGAGTAGGTATAGTTGAACAAAAGGTGTGTGTATGTCAGCGAGTTCGAAGCATTATGGCTGCACCGATGCAAAATTAGCCATTCAGAGCATGAATTGGCATCAGAATTTGGGACCAGAAGACAGCGCTTCCTGATGTGGCAACTACGTATAGGCCTGTGCATGTGATTACTGATACATATTGTTATAAATACACTGCAGGTATGAATTAATGAATGACTTGTGCTATAATTATATTGTTCTTGATACACAGGGAAAGCATGGCTGCTCAAACCTTTTGAAGCACCCATTGGTGATCAGCCTCCTTGAACACAAGTGGACCAGATTTGGCCGCTACATCTTCTTTGGGAATCTATTGATCTACCTCTTCTTCCTGACATTTCTGACAGCATTTGGTCTTGTAGTCCTCAGCCCTTTGGAGGGAACATGTTAGCATGTCTTATAGCTGTTGTATGGTGCTAATGTGATGAGAGTATTCACATATGTACCTTTACAGGTGTTGATGTTTTGAACGGATCATTCAATGGGACAGCTCCAGAGGATTGTGAAGGTGGGATATTACCTACAGTAGTACGTAGCAGCTTGGTGTGATTAATTTCATTGTAATTGCTCATACCATCTACGTAGGTCTATCAGTTCATGAGTACCGATTCCTCTACGTTGGTGCTGCGGTTACCATTCTGACAGCATTCCTTCGAATGGCGGTAGAGATATTCCAACTCTGCAGGCACCCACTGGAGTACCTTCTGGACTGGGTCAACTGGCTGGAGCTTCCACTTTATCTATTCTCCATAATATTTACGTTTGTATTTGCCACCCCCTGTCTGTGTGTTTACAACTGGCAGTGGCAAATTGGAGTGGTAGCTGTATTTCTGGGATGGATAGGACTAATAGCGTTTCTCCAAAAATGGTCTGTGACGGGAGTCTATGTTCTGATGTTCGTGAACATTCTGGTCTCTTTTCTGAAGATAGCCTTTCTGGCTCTGTTGCTGGTGATTGCTTTTGCTCTGGCATTTTACATGCTGTTATTTGAGCCAGATGAGATGGTAAGTGAAATTAATGATCCATACTTGAATGAGCTTTCATAATCAGTTTACCACTGTGATCATATAGGGAGCATGGTTTCTTCAAAGTTCAGTTTCATAGCACACCACATGTAAGGTTTATAATAGTGATTCAGCTTGCACCTAGGAAGCTTTGCTTGGCACAACATTACACAGAGAATGCCGTAACTGATACTGCTAACTACATCTATCCTCCAGCGTACTGCCTTCTCCCACCCTGGACGGGCCATTTTGAAGTTGATGGCCATGACCATTGGAGAACTGGATTATGATGACCTATTCCACCAGCAGGAGGGAGAGGATGAGATAGCCTTCCCACCAGTATCATTCCTTCTCTGGATCACCTTCCTAGTCTTGATGCCTGTTCTACTGAGCAACTTGCTGGTGAGTTGCTAAAATGCTTCTGGACTCTGTTTTGACGCGATTGCAGCATGGCTGTGTGCTAAGGAATCAGAAACTAAATCATCACATAACTAGCTACAGATAACGTTTTGCAAATATGATATAGTATTCATGCAGTAGCAGCATTTAATATTTTAACGGTATTTTTCACTTCTGTTTAAGTGTGATATCGCTGGTGTGACGGATTTTTTGTTAGCTTAGTGTGTAATGCATTTTTCCTATTTCTTTAATTTGTAAGCCTTTTTGTTTAGTTATGAACTTAAAGTGTTTTAGAACCAAAGAACAGCCCATTGTTTTAGGACATGCTATGCTTTGCCTTTCGACTCATCTACATGTGATTGATTTAGTATTCAGTCATGTCTGAACGTTCTTGTACATGCTTGCACTTGACTATCATCATTTTGTATTAATGGATACTGTAGGTTGGTTTGGCTGTTGGTGATGTCGATCGTCTTCAGAAAACTGCTAGTGAGAACAGAATTCTATTACAGGTAGGCAGTGTGATGTTAAATACCTACTGACCATGAGGAAGGATTTCTAAACTCTTGCCAATAGCATTCATTCATTGTACATTAAAATTAATACTTTTCAGATTGACCTTGTCTTGAGTTTTGAGGAGCTGCTTGAGTCTCTGGGTATTCGTCATCGATTTGCAATTAAGTCGAAGAAATGTTATCCAAATGTGCCATCAACCTTACTTCCTCAATGTTGCAAGCGTGGTTCAACTGATGACAACTTGGTTAAAGAAGCTGAGCAGGAGAGAGGCCTAGGAAGACCAGCCAAGGTTCGAAAATGGATTGCCAAGTGGTATTCAAAGTTGTGGATCACAGATGAGTACAGCACCTCTGGAGTGAATATTTCTGAAGCCATCAAACCACCTCCGGTAAGTACTTCAGTAGTCATGTTACAGACAAAGTAGCAGCAAGGAAATACTGAAACTAAATTCAATTTGACCAGTCATGGAACTGGGTGCCCAAAAGTGGATGCCCTTTGACCATGCAAACCTTTCATAATTAAATTTGTTTGTATAAAGAATTTATATCTGGGGAGTGATTCACACAGCACAACTGTGATAAATCACTGATTTTGGGCACTGCACTTAAGTAGCTAATGCATAAATGATTTCAGATAATTAGATCCGTGCTCCTGTGCACACAGCTCGTGTTATATTGTACACTGCAATATGAATCCCCCCTATCAGAAGTATAACTATACTCTCGCTCTTGTTTCTGAAATAGAATATGGCTAAAACATGTCTCAAGCCCTTCTACTTATGGCTAGTAATAACTAGCAATGTGGAGACTTTCTGAAAACTATTGACAAGGCTTGATTCTTACGTATCCCCTGTAAACTCAATTCAAATCTCATTCAGGATTGCATAGAAGATCAGCTGCAGAAACAAAGTCAGCATCAAAGCGAGCAGTTGGAAACCAAATTGAAGGAGCAGAGTGAACGATTGGACACTAAGCTTAAGGAACTGAAGAAGCAGAGTGAGCGATTGGATACCAAGCTAATGGAGCAGAGTGAGCGATTGGATACTAAGCTGATGGAGCAGAGTGAGCGATTGGATACTAAGCTAAAGGAACAAGATGCACACTTGGAAACCAAACTGAAGGAGCAGAGTGCGCAGTTTGAAAACCAACTGAAGGAACACAGTGAAAAACAGAGTGATCAGCTTCAAGGAGCAATCAGACAGCTTTCAGAGTGTCAGAAGGTACACAACAGTCACATTGTACTATATAGGCTGCAGGGCTGTAGCTAGGTACGTATATGGTGACATTACTGGATGGTCAAAATCAGAAGTGAACTACATTGTGAACATTTTCAACTGGGAGAGTCTGGTATGTTTCCTTGTGAGCTCAACAAATTGCCAAAATTAGAATGAAAAGGTGAAGTTTTGTGTATTGTTCAACCAATTACACGTTCAACGCTTGGTGTGTATGACAGTCACCCCCCGCTAGCCAGACACAGATGGTAAGTTACCTGGTACCTTAGCTCTTCTTGCTGTTCCGAGCGTCAGATTGCCCACGTTCAATTACCGGGTAAGTCCTTTCTACCACCTTTCTACCCTTGACGTCGTGCAAGTGAGGAAAGATGCCAGGCCCTCCGCGTTCTTTCGTGCAACCAAAAGTGGTGCGAGGCTATTTCAACTGTACAATGATTTCAAGGGATGTGTGGTGCTTAAGTGGTTTTGTTGGCATCTGGTCTTCCAAAGTGAAGCCTCCGTCCCTACAGTTAGTTCTCTGTGCTATAGCCTGGGTTTCTCAAAGTGGGATCCCATTTCTCTTGTTGCAGGAGCCGGCAAAGAAAATGGAGGAGCGAGCTGAACAGCTGGCTGGTGAAGTTGCTTCCCTGAGGGAGACACTTGAGAAACTTGTCACCCAGATGGCTGCAAAATGAGACCATAGTGATTGCGCCATAAAGAAACTGAGTAGTTATTTTGTATCCCAGTAGATAGCATTAACAATACAGTTTATATAAGATGCTGATTGGGAATTGGACAACAAAATATTTTTGTAGATGTATGATTGGACTCCACTTTATAAGATGATTTTAATTAGTTTAGGTGCACATGCAAACTTGTACAAATCATGTATGTTGATTCTACTATACACCCACAATATTATTATAAGATGATCTTATTATTAGTTTAGGTGCACAAACTTGTACAATTGTGATTGTTGATTCTACTATAGCTAGCTCCACATTATTATATCATTTTAATGATTATAGTTGCACAATCGTGTGCATGTATCTAGATTGAAGATGAATTTGACAACTAATGATTTGCTAACTGTAAGCTATAGTACTTTTACAAACCACTCTTCATTCTGAAACAGCAATTCTAAGATGGAAGAGCATATACCGTCTTGTATTTTTACTGCTCCAGGTGGGAATCTGTATATATAGCTTCTCGTTCCCATGCAGGCCCCTCCCAGCTTTCCTTCACTTGCAGTATGGTTGAGCTGGGGCGGTGGCCTGGGAATGAGGTTAGGGGATCTGAACAATTAGACAAGTGATGCTACTATGATGTCATCCATGGAGAAACTGAAAGTGAAGGTGGATTGCTTTGCTGTTCACTGTTATTGTTATTATATCCTGTTATTGTTTTTGCATTATTATCTTCTGCTATTGTCGGCTATGATCTCCTGTTATTGTTATTTTCATTGATTATCATTGCCAACATTGCAGCCATCTGTTTCAGATTAGTCAATCCGCACCAAACTTATTACAATTTTAACAGACCTAATAATATTCACATGAAGTGAAATTCCAGGTCTTTATACCACTTGGTCACTGCACAGAGAAGCTCAATGACATGGTTGTTCATAAATTGGTTGTGTGGTGTCTGAGTTACGTATGACCTCATATCGATTTCCTGTTTTACCTCAATGACATGCTTTCTCCAGTTGATTAATATTGCACTATGCAAGCACAGCTGCAAGTGATAACTTATAAGATTTGGTCTACAGTGGCTTGTGCCACTTCTGAATAAATTATTCGGTGTAATGCACAACCATGCATCACTTTCCATATTCGGTACACAATCCTACAGTGCACAATCCTGTCAGTCTACTCTGTCAAAGATTGCATGTACCTCACACTCCTATAATTTTAATAACATCCATCTGGGATAATGTAGTTGAGCTGGTGTTTAATCATTCGGAGGGATCCAATCCTTAATCATGTTACACCTGTGGAAATACTCTATCGGAAGTGATGTTGCAGGACTCTATATTATACAGGTCACATGACGCTGGTACCTGACCTGATGTTACCTTGAGAGGATGCGTCTGTTTGTATAAGGCACTGTTTAGATTGCAACTTCTCATAAAGTTGGCGCCTCTTGTTCCTTGCACTGTTATTTTTACCACTGCTGTTGATATTTTGTATTCGAGATTGTGTCATCGCTTTCAATGATTCATTATCCTTTCGAGTCAATCTGCATTGCTATATTATGTACCAGTTGGGTTCCATCAGAACACTCTAGTCAATTTGGTTCTGCCCATGTAGGCAGGTTATCATCCAAACAGAATTGCAGCTATCTTTGTGGCAGAATTTCAGCTTGATGTGAGTGTTTTGAATTGAAGTTTTGTACCGTGCAAAAACATGTATGGTCAATTGCACAGGGTATAGTATTGCTCATATATGCAGGACAGTTGTGTTGGTTGATCATTGATTGCTAGGGGATTCCGCAAAATTGTCCAAGGCTGTTACAGTTCACGCCGTATTTGTACCAACTAATCAATTATTCTACATCTTGAGGATTAATATAGTTATTGACATGTTTCCAATCCTCTCTCCCTACTAGGTCAGTGCAATGTATGTGTCTCATCATTCGTTAGTGGTGGTTCATATTGCCATTCTCTGCATGGTAAGTATAGACTATAGAGATGTTATGTGAACTCTGATTGGATTTCGGTTTTTGGTTTCTGTGATGCAGATCCAGATTGCTTGAGGAGTTCCTCAGATATGATGGGGTATCACAGTTACAGACACCATTTAGCAAAATCCCACCCAATGAGCACATAACGTATTTTCTCACTGGGCCACACACTATGTGTTTTGAAGGAGGTTCAAAGTGCATGCTGTAGTATGACCTTGACTATGACTGCAATATTGGCACTGGGCTCAGTGAGGCTATATATATTGCCATTGGCAATACCTTGAATATAACTTCTGTTTAGCTATACCCATGCAGGTGCTAATAATATAATGTGCTATTCTCTTCCATTGCACCATTTTCTCAACACAGATTGTCTATGCTGCTGCAGCATCTAGTTCCAGTGAAGTCCAAACCATCACATATTCGCGCAGCTGTCCCCCGTGGTTTTTGCTACGCAACAATTCAGCAGGAAAGGAGTGTTCTTCTCGCTGTGAGTGCAAAAAAGATTTTGGAGACATTGTCATCTGTGATGAAAAACTGCAGCAATCCTACCTCGACTTGGGTAACTGCATGACATACAATGACAGCGAACCTAATGTGCAAGAATCTGATGCCATATCATTCGGCGGCTGTCCTTACGTTTACTACAGCAACATAGTAAACCGCAGATACATAGCTCTACCACGCAACATATCAGATCTGAATGATGTCTTCTGTGCCCCAGTAAATAGACGTGGACTGCTGTGCAGAGATTGTATCGATGGGTTTGGCCCTTCAGTGGTTACCACTGACTATGCTTGTGCAAACTGTACGGAGATTCACAGCTGTGGGTGGATGCTATACATCCTATCAGAACTGGTTCCTGCCACTGTCTTCTATTTTGCAATTCTCATACTTCGAATCCGAATAACATCTGCGCCAATGAACTGCTTTGTGATGTTCAGCCAACTACTCATAAATGTTTTAAACCACAGTCCATGGTTCATGTCGTCTTTAATGGCAAGCCTAGATGTAACCTCACGTGCTTTTCTAAAAGTCATTCTCACAGGGTATGGATTCTGGAACCTGGACTTCTTCCGCTATCTCATTCCACCATTCTGTGTGAGCCGAGGCCTCAAGAACATCCACGTGCTTACCCTCCAGTACGTGTCTGCCTTTTACCCACTATTACTAATTGCACTTACATATGCTTGTGTGGAATTACATGGGCACAACTTTAGACCATTTGTCTGGCTATGGAAACCTTTTCACAGATGTTGTGTTAAAGTCAGAAGGAGTTGGAATACAAAAGCATCCATTATTGATGTCTTTGCCACATTCCTTGTTCTCTCTTACTCTAAGCTTTTGTTTGTGTCAGCCTTCCTTCTAAAAGGGACCGAGATATATAATGCTGATGGTGAGCTTGTGTCAGGCACTCCTTATGTGCTAAGAGCAGATGCCACTGTGAAATTTCTAGGCGAGGAACACCTCCCATTTGCCATCATTGCGTATTGTGTCATAAGTTTTACGCTTATCCCTCCACTTCTGTTGATTTTCTACCCCTGCAACATCTTCAAGAAGTGTCTCAATCGCTGCAGTGCGAGAAGGTGGCATGCTCTGCACATTTTCGTAGAAGCTTTTCAAGGATGCTACAAAGAC
The DNA here is from genome assembly GCA_963931865.1 of Axinella damicornis. Taxonomy (NCBI): domain Eukaryota; kingdom Metazoa; phylum Porifera; class Demospongiae; order Axinellida; family Axinellidae; genus Axinella; species Axinella damicornis. Next base: position 7,364,601 of record OZ007517.1, read on the forward strand.
GGAGTCACCGGAGGATGGGATTTAAGGTCAATGTCTGGAGTCTACTTGCTGTTTCGGTTCTTACTCCTCATTGCAAATTGCAACATTGGGAATAAAATTGGCTGGCTGTTGCGTGCATTGATGTTCCTGAGCTTATCCATACTCGTACTAATTGTGCAGCCCTACAAGAAGACCTACATGAATGTAGCGGATGGTTTATTACTTGCTCTACTGGGGTTTCTGACACTAGTGCTTGTCATATTCCAATATTTTCATATAGCAGTTGGATATGCAACATTGCCGCTCATACTTGCGACAACCTGCAGTCTACCACAGCTTGTCCTGCTGCTGAGTGTAACCTACAGACAACTGAAAGGAAAGCAAGTTGTGCAATATATCACAAGGCAGGTTCGCACTTTCATAAAGCGAGTATGCAAACGAAACCGGGCAGAAAACGAACTATCAGAAGCCAATCCACTGCCCCATCGATTGATTGATCCTAACCAGTACAACAACAGGCCTGTGGGCACTTATGGCTCAATCAACTAGAGAGAAGGAACCTCCAACTTCGTTATGTTTGTGTACTGTGATGCTCCAAATCACATCTAAAGTAACTTCAACTTAGTTGTGGATGCATACATGTATAATAACAGTGTGGTTAAACAGTTCACATCCAGTATCATGATTGTACAACCTTGTCTCAGTTATTAATAGCTGTGCAATAATAGTAAGTTGGGAACACTTAAGTTTTATGACACATACATTATACATTTTCCTCTCTCCATAAGTGTACCTATCATGACTGTATTCTTTCATATGCATTACAGAGGAAGTGGCACCATCAATGCCACTAGTGCAAGTTTATCTGGTTGTTATAAGTTTGTTGGTGAGCACCTTCTTCATGCTTTCTAACATCTTGTTGGGATGCACTCATCGTTGGTAAATACATTTTCGTACTGCAACTGCTCAAAATGACCTGGTATCAGGCAGCTAACTAGTGAGTGTGTGTGTAGCGATGTTATTTGGACACCCACCTATTATGATAAAGGCAGGATACCTAGCCTTATGCGGTGAACGGCCATTAACTCTTTGTGTGTTTTGACTTCTCATGTTGCTGTAAGAGATTGTCTTCATCCTTATAATAATGGTAACATTTGTCCAGTTATCTGTTGTTGTTGTTGTAGTAGCCATTGTTATTTTTTACATCCATCAGTGGCATACATTCATACCTTTTATGTTGCTAGTGTTGCTTCTCTTTTCATATCGAGCTCTAGTCATTTTGGCATCCATAGCTATTGTTGGACGATTGCAGCTAGCTAGCCAGTGTTGGTGGTAAGTGTGTGATGTAACTGATGTATTTTGCATAAAAAGGCCTAATGTCACAGCACTGTGACATGTATTATTTATGTGACCAGTCAATGTGATTGTAAAGAAGTACCCGCTATTCATTTATGTGCATATCTGCTTGCTGAAATGCAGTTTGCTCTTTGCATATATAATATGACAAGAACAACAAACTTAATGTAGAATGCAATTCTTCACATGTGGGGTAACTTTGCTACACTAATTACATTAACCGGAATTCTGCTGTACAACAGCACTGTTCTGAATCAGCTAGTAGGTAGCTATAGCTAGTACCGGACACCACCATTGAGATGGTATGTATATTGGCCAAACATTTTAACCAGGGGCGTAGCTAGGATTTAGAGACGGAGGAGGCATGGAGTTCTCTGCGCGCGCGAATCGCGAGGCGAAAATTTTTTGAGCTAATTAATTATTCATAAGTTAATACGCAGTGCGCGCAAACAGTTGCTCTCGAAATGCTACTAATGCTACAGCAATATTCCGGTGCCCTGACTGTCCAGACTTGCAGCACTATCAGCATTAATTAAAGAGTATACGTCCGCTCATGGTCAGCCTAGCTCCTGTCTCTGTCATCAGATCAAACGCACATCGTACGCGGAGTGTGCGAGACTCCGGACACGCGCGTCATTGTCCAGAAAAGCGAGGAGGCAACTGCCTCCCTTGCCTCATTGCTAGCTACGCCCTAGTTTTAACATATGTTGACTTGGAGATGGGGAGTGGGTCATAGTGTGTCTCTGGTTTATATTAGCTATGTATCAGGCTGGAATTGTGTGGCTTATACCAATTCTCTATCTCTACTATAGGTCATCATGTTCTTGTCACGCTATTGGTCAGTGGTGGTACTAACAGTACATACTGCCATTCTTCATGAGGTGAGAAGATGTTCTTAAGACTATTGTTCATTCATACAGAGTATTTCTAGTTTTCAAGGAAGTTCAAAGTTGTTTTTAATAACTTAAATAACTGAAGGGTTGAGAAGAAAAACAAAGTAGGTAGTACATGCTGAATTTTCAAAAGTTTCGCCGCATGCTCACAGAATACGGCAGGTGCATGCATACATATTTTCAAATGTAATTTATAGCCACTTAATGAGGGTAAGCTGACTTTTTTCAACTATGACCTCTGAACGCACTGTTATAGTCGATAGCTACAAAACTCAGCAAAATTCACGGAAATCTCAAGCGTCCATGCTACATGCAACAGTCTTACTATGTTAACGAACAGAATCTTATCCTTTGATCTACTGTGTATTTGATTTAGGTTGCTGCTGAGTCCAACGAAGTTCAAACCATCCCAAATGCTGACAGCTGCCCTCCGTGGTTTGTGTACAGCAACAACTCAGATGGAAAGGGGTGTTCTCCCTGTGAGTGCAAGGAAAATTTCGGAGACATTGTCATCTGTGATGAGAAACTGCAGGTATCCTACCTTCACGTGGGTAACTGCATGACATACAACAGCAGTTTTGACGGGCAAGAACCTGATGCCATATCGTTTGGTGCGTGTCCTTATGCTTACTACAACAACATAATAAACAATGCATACATAGCTCTACCACATAACGCATCTGAGCTGAACAATGTTTTCTGTGCACCACTAAACAGAGATGGACTGCTGTGCAGGGAGTGTATTGATGGGTTTGGCCCTTCAGTCATTGGGGTTGGCTATGCTTGTGCAAACTGCACTGAGAACAACTACGGGTGGATGCTGTACATCTTGTCAGAGTTTGTTCCTGCAACTGTCTTTTACTTTGCAGTTCTCACACTTCGAATCCGTATTGCATCTGCACCAATGAACTGCTTTGTCATGTTCAGCCAATTAGTGATACTTGTCCTAAACAACAATTCTGGGTTTCGTGGGGCCTTAATGGCAGAACTGGATGCAACTTCACTCATTGTGTTCAAAGTCATTCTCACAGGATATGGATTCTGGAACCTGGACTACTTCCGTTATTTCATTCCACCATTTTGTGTGAGCCGAGGCCACAAGAACATCCATGTCCTTGCCCTCCAATATGTGTCTGCCTTTTACCCACTACTGCTCATTACACTGACATATGCTTGTGTTGAATTACATGGTCACAATTTCAGACCAATTGTCTGGCTATGGAAGCCATTTCATCAATGTTGTGTTAAGGCTAGACGAAGGTGGGAGATAAAAGCATCCATTATCGATGTCTTTGCTACATTTCTTCTTCTTTCTTACTCGAAACTTCTGTTTGTGTCATTGCTTCTGCTGCAAAGGACAGAGATATACAATGCTGACGGTGAGGGTACTTCATACACTCTACTGGTAGATGCCACTGTGCATTACTTAAGCGCGGAACACCTTCCTTTTGCCATCATTGCTTTTCTTGTCTTGTTTCTTGTATCTCTCCCTCCACTCCTGCTGATCTTTTACCCATGCAAAATAATTAACAGGTGTCGCTACAAGAGAAGGTGGCATGCACTGCGCACATTTGTTGAAGCATTTCACGGATGCTACAAAAATGGTGTTACTGGAGGATGGGATTTTCGATCTGGATCCGGAGTCCATATGCTCAATCGTTTTGGTGTGGTCATTGCCAATTACTGTAGTGTGAATCCACAAAATGCCTGGCTACTGTGTGCATTGTGGTTTGTGACTTCATCCATACTCATACTGATTATGCAGCCCTTCAAGAAAAGTTACATGAGTGTAGCGGATGCTTTACTACTAGCTCTGTTGGGGTTTCTGGCACTTCTAGTTGTCACGTTCCTGTATATCCCGCCATCAGCAAATGAAATACTGCCACACTTAATGGTGATTGCCTGCGGTTTTCCGCAACTTGTTCTCCTGTTGAGCGTCACCTACAGACAGCTGAAAGGAAAACAGATAACATGATACATTGCAGGCAAAGTTAGCACGTTGTTAAAGCAGATACATAAATCAAACCCACCAGAAGATGAACCATCGGAGGAGTCTAACCAACTGCCTGATCGATTGGTTAGTCCCGACCAGTACAACAGGTCTCTGCTGTCCGAGTCTGAGCAAGCACATTTCAACACTGAAACACACACAGTACGAGGACAGCTAATACCTGTGTACACTTACGGATCAATCAGCTAATAATCCTAACTTTGTAAGGAACCAAAGTGCAAGTAGCTAATCATCCATATCACTCACTGAGTAGATGCTATAACATAGTACTAGCTAAGTCTTTAATATTTGTACGTTGTACATATTTTATGAACACACTATTTCCCCTTCATTGCTTTTTTTCCTTTTTTTTCTCCTTTTTTTTTTCAATTTGTAATCACATGGGTTCGAGTACAAACTGGGAATATATAGCTAACAGCAACAGGAACAGACGAAGTATATAGTTGCATGAGTGCTACAAGTGTTGTGAGTGCAATTTCCCTAAACTACGTAGTAACAAGTGAATTCGTGTCATTATCGTTGATACCAAAACAGATACAAATATATAATAGAAAACAAACTACTTACTACTATACAGTAAAATATAAGAGACATGTTGGGTGTCCAGCAGGTGCTGCTATAAACAACAAAATACAGAGTACAAAACAGAGATACACAAAGTTGAGCATAATACATCAAATACACAACAATAACTATTGACAAGTATATAAAAAATAATAAGAATAATAAATACAGCAGGGTGATGTGAAAATGGTGACTAATGCATGGCCGCAGTGGCCGGCGCAGCCAGGCCTGCCATTGCTTGCTATGCTATAATGCTTTGCTTATGGTAAAGAGAGTTTCCTCTTATAATAATTATTGCAATCTCCGCACATATTATGCATATTCCTAGTAATATTATTGTCTGGCCATCATTCACAGGTCCTTGGGGTTATTTGGTTCTGGCTCTTGTAACAGAGTGTGTGTACTCTTACGGCTCAATCAGTTAGAGAGACTTGTTATAACCATGATGATCCAAAGTATGTCATTTGTTACATTACTAGTGAATTATTGTATGACTTAGTTATGCATTATATAGCACCTGCTTGATATAGCTAAAAATAACTAATAACAATAACATTAAACGGCAGCAATCCACCTTCACTTTCAGTTTCTCCATGGATCTCATCATAGTAGCATCACTTGTCTAGTTGTTCAGATCCCCTAGCCTCATTCCCAGGCCCCCACCCCAGATCAACCATACTGCAAGTGAAGGAAAGCTGGGGAATGAGGCTATAGATCCCGACCTGGACCATCAAAAGTACAGGAAGGTATTATGCTCTTCCACCTTAGAATTGCTGTTGCAGAATGAAGAGCAGATTGTGAATGTACTATAGTTGTCAAATTCATCTTTCAATCTAGATATATACATGTACACATTTGTGCAACTAAACTCATTAAAATGATATTATATGTATAATGTGGAGTTATAGTAGAATCAACAAACGGGATTGTAGAACCTAAACTAATAATAAGATCATCTTATATTGTGGAGAGTATAGTAGAATCAATGTACTTGAAGTTTGTGCCCTAAACACATTTAGCTACAATTATACACATACAAAAACATTTTTTGTTGTTGTCCAATTCCTAATCAGCATCTTATCAACTTAGGATAACTACTTAGTTTCTTTAATGCACAATCAATATGGTCTCATTTTGCAGCCATCTGGGTGACAAGTTTCTCAAGTGTCTCCCTCAGGGAAGCAACCTCACCAGCCAGCTGTTCAGCTCGCTCCTCCATTTTCTTTGCCGGCTCCTGCAACAAGAGAAACACATGAAAGGGATCCCACTTTGAGGAACCAATTCCAGGCTATAGCACAGAGAAAGCTTCACTTTGGGAGTGTACTAAATCTCAGCACAGAGACGAGACACCAACAAAACCACTTAAGCACCACATAAAGTTGTACAGTTGAAAATCAAAGTCCACAATGCATCTCACTTTTGATTTTGACCATCCAGTAATGTCACCATAATTATACGTACCTGTAGCTACGTCCTCCTACCACTTGTGGGTCTATAATAATGTGCTCCTATACCAGTAGTACAATGTGACTGTTGTGTACCTTATGCCACTCTGAAAGCTGTCTGATTGCTCCTTGAAGCTGATCACTCTGTTTTTCACTGTGTTCCTTCAGTTGGTTTTCAAACCGCTCACTCTGCTCCTTCAGCTTGGTTTCCAAGTGTGCATCTTGTTCCTTTAGCTTAGTATCCAATCGCTCACTCTGCTCCATCAGCTTAGTATCCAATTGCTCACTCTGCTCCTTTAGCTTAGTATCCAATTGCTCACTCTGCTCCATCAGCTTAGTATCCAATCGCTCACTCTGCTCCATCAGCTTAGTATCCAATCGCTCACTCTGCTCCATCAGCTTAGTATCCAATTGCTCACTCTGCTCCATCAGCTTAGTATCCAATCGCTCACTCTGCTCCTTCAGTTCCTTCAGCTTAGTATCCAATCGCTCACTCTGCTCCTTTAGCTTAGTATCCAAACACTCACTCTGCTCCATCATCTTAGTATCCAATCGCTCACTCTGCTCCATTAGCTTGGTTTCCAACTGTTCACTTTGATGCCCTCCTTGTACCAGCAGCTGGGCTTCCAACAGCTGACTTTGTTTCTGCAGCTGACTCTCCATGCCATCCTGAATATTTGAATTGAGTTTACAAACATATAGGGGATACGTAAGAATCCAATAGTTATATCTATCAGACAAATCAGAAAAGTCCCCATATTGCTAGTTATTACTAGCCATCAGTAGAAGGGCTTGAGGCATGTTTCAAATCTCTTTGTGTAATAAGTTACCAGATAGTGTCAAATATTCCTCTATTTCTGTATTCAAGGCTCATATACCACATTAGCATGGTTGCTATTCATGTAGCCTTTGTCATAAATTTTCATAGAAAAAAAAAGAAAAAGAAACAACAGAGAGCACTCCTGAAAGGGATCCATATTGCAGTGTACAATAGCACGAGCTGTGGACAGGAGCACGGATCTACGTTGTAACCCATTATGCATTAGCTACTTAAGTGCAGTGCCCAAAATTCAAAATCAATGATACATCCCAGTTGTGCTGTGTGAATCACTCCCTGGATATAAATTATCACTCTTTATACTGACTACAAGAAATTAATGGTTTGCATGGTCAAAGGGCATCCACTTTTGGACACCCACTTCCATGACTGCTACTTTGTGTCCGTAACATGACTACTGAAGTACTTACCGGAGGTGGTTTGATAGCTTCGGAAATATTCACTCCAGAGGTGCTGTACTCATCTGTGATCCACAACTTTGAATACCACTTGGCAATCCACTTTCGAACCTTGGCTGGTCTTCCTAGGTCACTCTCAATCTCAGCTTCATCAACCAAGATGTCATCAGTTGAACCACGCTTGCAACATTGAGGAAGTAAGGTTGCTGGCACATTTGGATAACATTCCTTCGATTTAATAGCAAATCGATGACGACAACCCAGAGACTCAAGCAGCTCCTCAAAACTCAAGACAAGGTCAATCTGAAATGTACAAGGCATATGAATGCTATAAGAGTTTAGAAATCCTTGCTCGTGGCCAGTAGGTATTTAACACCACACTGCCTACCTGTAATAAAATTCTGTTCTCATTAGCAGTTTTCTGAAGACGATCGACATCACCAACAGCCAAACCAACCTACAGTATCCATTAATACAAAATGATGATAGTCAAGTGCAAGCATGTACAAGAACGTTTAGACATTACTGAATGCTAAATCAATCACATGTAGATGAATCGAAAAGCAAAGCATAGTATGTCCTAAAACAATGGGCTGCTCTTTGGTTCTAAAACACTTCAAGTTTATAACTAAACAAAAAGGCTTACAAATTAAAGAAATAGCATTACACACTAAGCTAACAAAAATCAGTCACACCAGCGATATCACACTTAAACAGAAGTGGCAAAAATACCGTTAAAATATTAAATGCTGCTACAGCATGAATACTCATTCATACTTCGCAATATTGTTATCTGTAGTTAGCTAGTTATGTGATGATTTAGTTTCTGATTCCTTAGCACACAGCCATGTTGCAACCATCAAAACACAGTCCAGAAGCTCTTTAGCAACTCACCAGCAAGTTGCTCAGTAGAACAGGCATCAGGACTAGGAAGATGATCCAGAGAAGGAATGATACTGGTGGGAAGGCTATCTCATCCTCTCCCTCCTGCTGGTGGAATAGGTCATCATAATCCAGTTCTCCAATGGTCATGGCCATCAGCTTCAAAATGGCCCGTCCAGGGTGGGAGAAGGCAGTACGCTGGAGGATAGATGTAGTTAGCTGTATCAGTTACGGCATTCTCTGTGTAAAGTTGTGTCAGCATAGCTTCCTAGGTGCAAGCTGAATCACTATTCAAAACCTCACAGGCCAAATAAGCAGTGTGCTATGAAACTGAACTTACTGAAGAAACCATGCTCCCTATATGATCAGTGGTAAAAGCTCATTCAAGTATTGATCATTAATTTCACTTACCATCTCATCTGGCTCAAATAACAGCATGTAAAATGCCAGAGCAAAAGCAATCACCAGCAACAGAGCCAGAAAGGCTATCTTCAGAAAAGAGACCAGAATGTTCACGAACATCAGAACATAGACCCCCGTCACAGGCCATTTTTGGAGAAAGGTTATTAGTCCTATCCATCCCAGAAATACAGCTACCACTCCAATTTGCCACTGCCAGCTGTAAACACACAGACAGGGGGTGGCAAATACAAATGTAAATATTATGGAGAATAGATAGAGTGGAAGCTCCAGCCAGTTGACCCAGTCCAGAAGGTACTCCAGTGGGTGCCTGCAGAGTTGGAATATCTCTAACGCCATTCGAAGGAATGCAGTCAGAATGGTAACTACAGCACCAACGTAGAGGAATCGGTACTCATGAACTGATAGACCTACGTAGATAGTATGAGCAATTACAATAAAATTAATCACACCAAGCTGCTACGTACTACTGTAGGTAATAATATCCCACCTTCACAATCCTGTGGTGCTGTCCCATTGAATGATCCGTTCAAAACATCAGCACCTGTAAAGGTACATATCTCTTCACATTAGCACCATACAACAGCTATAAGACATGCTAACATGTTCCCTCCAAAGGGCTGAGGACTACAAGACCAAATGCTGTCAGAAATGTCAGGAAGATGAGGTAGATCAATAGATTCCCAAAGAAGATGTATCGGCCAAATCTGTTCCACTTGTGTTCGAGGAGGCTGATCACCAATGGGTGCTTCAACAGGTTTGAGCAGCCATGCTTCCCCTGTGTATCAAGAACAATATAATTATAGCACATTGTCATACCTGCAGGGTACGTATAATATTATGTACCAGTAATCACACCTAGTAGTTGCCATATCAGGAAGTGCTGTCTTCTGGTCCCGAATTCTGATGCCAATTCATGCTCTGAATGGGCTAATTATGCATCAGTGCAGCCGTAATTGCACAACCTTTCAAATTTGCTGACGGGCACACACTTTTTGTTCAACTACACTACTAACCTACCCACTTCAATCAAATCATGGCCTGTAAGCATGGTAACTTTAACTGCCATACTCACTATCAAGTGAAGTGGGTGATTGTATTTTGTGAATTTCTTTGGGCGCCAGGAATCATCACTGCGGGAGAACAGAGGATCACCGTAACTAGTGAACTGAAGATAACGTGTATAGGATTGCTGTACCTTGTTCTCTGTTCGGTTGCATCCTCCGTGGGTTTGTCTTTGTCTTGGAAGTCTTCAAGAAATTCGTAATTGAATTTAACCAAAAAGTCGTGACTAGTAGGATACGCTGTATGTTTTTGGTCGGCGGTTTCACTTTCATTGGTGGCAACACACTTATTGAAGGCCTTTTCTGCAACATCTGTGTGGAAGAATTGGATGCTGGAATGCAGTTCTTGTTGGGATTAGAGCCAAAAACCTCCTGAATACTAGCAAGATTTTATAACAAGTAAACATGAGGTAGGCAATCACCAGTGAATGAGGCCAGTGGCTAGGTACAGTACAAATCAACAGTGAAATGGGTATTCAACCATAGCCTACCTGGCATGGTGGCAATTAGCTCCCTCAAATTTGTTGTAGTCTCCTTGCCATAAATCTCCAGTGAGCACTTCAGTAGCTCCTTCCATTTCTCATGGTCCAGTAGGGTTACAGCAATACCCCTATCAAGGAATAGAGGTGAAACCAAGTATTTTCAATAGAGTAACCCATCATATCTTCAGATGACACATATTATCACACACAAGCACGGTAGCCTCGTACCCAGGCCTTATCACACCAGCACTTGTTGCTTGCAGCACTAATGTGGGGAAGGCCTGATGAAACTCGTCATGTGCAGTGACGTACTTGGACACGTGAAGGAGTGACACATTCCCGGTTGAACCAGAGGATAAACCTTGCCAGCGAGCACACACAGGGCTCCAATGAAGCCAGCCAACTGGCTTCTCAACTCTGGTGTGTATCTTGTACTTCCATTCGAGTTCATTTCTGTGTGGTGCGTAGCATTGCCACAGGCACTCCACCACTGTACGAGTCACCCATCTCTAGTAGCCAAGCTGTAAAAACTAGGACTCATCCTGTGTGTGCACGTGCTTGCTGACAAAGCCTATCCTATATGTTCCGCTGAACAGCCACAAGCAATTCTACAGTCCAAGGGATTCGATCCTCGTCTGTTCAGCTGTCTGAAGCAATAGGGCTGTAATCAGTGGCTCAGCCAGCAGCACGGGTCAACTGCCAGCTGGAGCTTTTAGCTAAGACCCAAGGTTCCTTGTCTGAAATTGTATATAAGTGGCTGTGAACAAGGACTGAGTTTCTTTGAGTTGTGCCTTGGATAAATTTCATTATGTCAATTACCAAGTTCCATGGATACAATTAATACAAAGAAATAATCTTACTTTTGTCTTGAACGGATGGCCTTGGAGAGGGAGTTCTCTCCACCATCGTCTTTAGCAGTTAGATCTGCCCCTTTGTCCAATAAACATTTCACAACTTCAATATTTCCACCACGACATGCAACATGCAAAGGTGTTACCTATAACAAAGAAGATAGCAAGTAGTATAGGTAAAGCAAAGAGTCCACTTGCAATTACCAGCAAGCATTACTACTCAGTCAGGTACCCTAGCCTCATTACCCAGCCACTCCCTCCTCCATTTCTTGCGGTATGTCACCCGGAGCCCAATTTGCTGTTGGGGAGCCAAGGAATGAGGCTAGGGGCACTTGAATGGTGACTGAAACTGACAGTAATGCTGCATGAAGTATTGTACAAAGACAGTGCCTACATAGTATTCATTGACCAGATAAAGGTTTTCAGATGATGTCAACACTATAGGTAAATAACCGGTGTGCTTTACAGAGCAAGAATTAGACTGGGACTGATTGCACCTCAATTGTTCGGTTATGGGCATCACTTAATACTGAAGACTACGTTTGGCATATCTAAAAAATAATCTATAAAATTGTTTCCTTGCAACTGAAGGCTATGATGGAATGAAATGGACAGTAGCTACAAACCAGCGTGAAATGAAACACTTTGTGGTAAATACGTAGTGCGTAGCAATGCTTTCTGCGGGGTTGTAATGCCTGAATGGAAGTAGAGTCAGGCCTGCTTTATTTGAAATCCAAGGGCCATTGGCCAATTACCGCAGTTAAAAAGTTACTACATTGTGTATAACAGTACAACACACGTCGATGTGCGTTTGCAGAACCGCTTCCGTCACGGTGCCTGATTTATTTGGCAAACACAGCTCCGGAATACCTACTTACGGTTAGTCTCGTTCCCAGACCACACCCCCCGAGGGGAGAGACGGTCTGATGAACAAAGTCGAATTTCTTGGGCTTATTACCGGATGTGGTAAGGACCAATGAGATTGCGAGATTGTTAATAATTATGTAGTAATCGCTTGGAATACTCGGAGAAGACAACAGCCAAGAGCCTTCGCCAGGGCCAGTTTTCCCTTAGCGCTTACTGTGTAGGGCAACAACTTCTGAAGACTTGCGCTCGATTGTGCTAGTTGTGAGCCCTGTGACATCAGGATCAAGTTGAGAGCTTTGGAAGCGAGGTCAGCAAAGGGATCAAGTACAACAAAGCAAGCTATTGCTAGCCATCGGCATAGCCCTAAGGGGCCGTTCTTCGCATTTGACCCCAGTAGAGTGCCTGAAAGGACTGCCAACCAAACAGGAAGCAGATTCCATGGACGGCCAAGGATGCTTCAAAAATCTTCTATGGGCCATGGGTGAGCGGCAAAAGGTTAGTACATCTTCTTTCCTGATATAATTATAAGTAGCCATGCTCGCGCTTGGTCAAAACGGGAGCCTTCAGCAGACGCTTTCGCAGGCACCACGGGATTATACAATGATTACACATAAGTACGCTTCAAGCCCAAGAAATTGGAATTCGTTCACCAGACCGTCTCTCCCCTCGGGGGGTGTGTTCTGGGCACGAGACTAACTTACAGTACGTGTCTTTAAAATCGATGCTGTGATTCAGAAACCTACAAAGCCAGAGCTTCTCGGAAGAATCCTTCCGCATCTTTGGTTCCAATTCTCGGAAGAAGCCTTCTGATTTGTGGCAAAGCTGCACCACGGAAGCATAATGATCGGAAAAGCGTTCCAAATGTTGGCATTAAGTTTAAAGATGTGTACTGTAAGTATAAAGACGTGTACTGTAAGTATAAAGACACGTACAAGCCAGTGCTCATCAGAAGAAGCCTTCCAATTTTCAACTTCTTCCGATTTTCAGAAGGAGACTTCCAATTTGTAGTGAAGCTGCACTGCAAGTCGGAAAAACGTTCCAAATCTCGGCATCAATTTTAAGAGAGCAGACTGTAATACTGCTTGCTACCTTATGTAATCACTAAAGGTTGCAAAACAGCTACACTAATATGGTGGCCAGTAGTAATCATACTCACCCCGTGATCTGCTGTAAAGTTGGGAGGAGCTCTAAAGTTGGGATCAGCTCCATGATCATGAAAGCATCTCACAAGCTCCAGATTCCGAATTGTAACTGCCATATGCTTATGAATATCCTGATGAAGGGAAACAAAATTACCATAAATCAACAACAGATATTAGGCCTTTTAGCTGGTTTCAAACCAATTTGGTTTGTTCAGCAAACACCTGAGATCATATAACCTTGCTTCCATGGAATTTGGTACCACTTTATACACCAGTTGGCATGCACACTTTGAACTAGCAACTGCAACAAATCCAAATACATAGTTCAAGGACATTAATGTCTGGCAGTGATATCATTGACTTAGGTGTCATTCGCCTTGTGGTGCTTAGCAACAATCTTCCAAACCTCAAAAGATTTGGCATGGGAGCTGGTGAAGTGTATAATGCCTACTATCTTTTGTCCTTTGAGCACTATATGTATACACTCCAACCCAAGAAAACAACACCAGCAATCTTATTCACTTACACCATGCCTAGTATCCTTCATGTTGACATCAGCTCCTTTTTCAATAAGGTATTTCGTTATGTCAAGGCGGCCATCCATTGCAGCTCTAATCAGTGGAGTACGCTGATGGAGAGAAAGAAATGAATTCTTTAAGATTAATTACCTCAATAGCCAAAGACTTCCGCGAGGCAATTAACATTATGTATCTGATGAGCTGGCCTTTTGTAACACTATCAATACTGCAAGCATGTTTGAGTATTGACTTGCAGAATAGATATATGCTTTCAAAGACATGATATAATATTTACAAGTAGCTTCGTTCACTTCACTTGCTCAGCTACTCCCCCATCGGCGCTGGTGCCAGGTAACTCTGTGCAGAACTGCTGTCCCTTGATAGCACCCATGTGCTTTGGCTTGCTACTCCCCGATTGCGGCTACTTCAGCTGCTGCTCCCCAGAAGTGCCCGCTTCAGCTGCTGCTCCCTGGTGGCATCTACTTCAACTGCTACCATGCATGCTATTGCATCCCCCAGCCATTCTGGAAGGTTCAACGTTCTCGAGCATTCGAGGTTCAGAGGGTATCATATTGATTGTGCTTCTTCTCAAATTCTTTCAGAAGAAATACTTGGCACTGAAAACACACCGTAGATAATTATTACTTCACTGCAAATTGGCATTTTCTGATTAAAGATTAATCTAAGTTAGAAATGATGTTCAAGACCTTTGTGATGGGTGGGCCCTTAATACACTGGTTTTGAACCCTGTGCAAGAAATTTTGCGTCATGCAGGAGAGGGGTGGGCTCTTGATATGTACTCTACGTTATCAAGCTATTTATAGTGTTATGAACCGGAACCCAATAATCATTTGGTTATTAACACTGCAAGAGTTAGGCAGAGCTGCAGCTGCTCCAAAACGAAACATTCCAATCTACTCCTGTGTCTTACTACCTAGTTACAAATGTTTGGTGTGTACTTATGGCTATCATGTGTGCCATTTCTTGTCAGTAATCACTGAAAGGTACTACACTGTTACCCAAAACAGCACTAGTACAATTATGGAGTGGGCAGTAATCTCACTTGCTTACCCCATGACGTCCTTTCATGTTAACATCAGCTCCATGTTCAACAAGGTACCTGATTGTTTCAACAGCTCCTTGATCAACTGCCACCGTCAATGGAGTGAACTGATGGAGAAAAACATGAAGGTACAGTTTTTCACAGCTATAAGTAATATTTAGATACCACTTTGCAGTGCATTACGGGTTTTAGTGCACGAGGGCAATCTAGTTAACGGTCGAGGGCGAGATAATGCACGAGCCGAAGGCGAATGCATTATCCGCCCGAGACCGTTAACTAGATTGCCCGAGTGCACTAAGCCCGTAATGCACTGCAAACTGGTATCTAAACTACTTAGTGCAACTCACTGACCCGAGACAGCCTTTCATCTTTGAGATAGTGCACACTAAAGTGTGCATTAAAGTTACGGGATACTCGTGCGCGTGCCGTGCGAAATGTATTGGGAAATGCATACTTAAGCTCGCTAACCAAAAATCTCGACTACGAAGAGCGTGAGCAACTTGATTCTGGCCGTGGAGGTGCGCTGTCACAAGATGCAGGGCATGACGGAAGCTTTTACAGATACGCTGTATAGCCGTGCAAAAACGAGCAGTTCAGTTCACCAAAAAGCCGTATTTACCGCTTTTCTCGAGCGACACAGCATATAGCTAAGTTTGCCAAGGATTATGCTATCAAAAAAAGCTTCCGTCATGCCCTGCACCTTGTGACAGCGCACCTCCACCGCCAGAATCAAGTTGCTCACGCTCTTCGCACTCAAGATTTTTGGTTAGCGAGCTTAAGTATGCATTTCCCTATACATTTCGGACGGCGCGCGCACGAGTAATGCTCCATCATGTGATCAATTCTGAGGCGTCTGATTCGTTGAGGGTCACGTGAGTAGCACTAATGGTGTATAGAAGTACTAATAGTTCATTCATGAACTGGAGCTTGTGCTGAAATGGAATTTATGCACATGAAATGGAATGAAAGGGAATGAAGTGCATTGTTGACTGATAGCAGGACCGCGCATATGTACGTATATAGGTGTCTTCCCATTTGGTCAATTCCCATTTCGTCAATTCCCACTAAGATCCGACTTCTGTGGTGCGAGCCTGTGCCTCGAAAGAGTGTACAGCAGGGTGATTTTCTTTCCTTTGTTGACGTCCCACCAGTCTCTCCACTAAGGAGGATGTTATTTGAAGCAGCAGGCTGGGAGCTCTTTTTTCATTTGCCTAAAGACAAACTGTGGTCTGAGCTTATACCTCAAAGGGGTGTACAGTGGTGTGGTGTGGTATTCTTTGGGGACATCCCACCGGCCTGTTGGGTTCTTTTTTGTTTGGGGGGGGGAGTGGGGGAACTGGATCTGATAAAACTGCGTGGAAGTTATATGAGAAAGACAAGCCTCAATGGTGTGACCCTGCACTTGGGAGGGGTTGCTGTGTAAGAACACAGGAATTTAACAGACATGACAGAGTTTCTGATGGTGACTGGATTTCTTGTATAGCTACAGTTGTAATTTCACCATTCCCTCTGTGTATGATGTACACAACCAAAGAGTGGCCAAAGGAATCTGATGATTGGCTCTAGAGTGATGGTGATAGGAGGCTAAACAAAAATCCCCCATCATGTGCAGTCTCTGGAGTACCTTGGCAGCTGTTAGTCAATGTTATGAGTTGTTACTCTGGAGTGTTTGAATGGGCAGATGTCGTGGTTTGCCCATCTCAGAGGTCTCAGAAGGTAATTATTAATCGGCCCTCCCTGTGTACGATCATTGCTCTTTGCCGCATGTGCTAAACATTCTATACTCTAATGCTGGTACGTAGCTGTGATTTATTAAGTCTTGACTATCCTGTCACAAAGTTTGGCTTCTCTAGCACCGACATAAAATTTGCTCTGCCACTGGTGAAATTCAGTATCTGGGATAAACTAGTAAGTTAGCACTCTAAGATAGGTGTAGTAAGTGATTGATTGTATTTCTTTCAACCATAATTACCCTAGTCAGCATCAATTTGGATGGTGTTTTCCCACAACAGGTTAATTTATGCATTTACTAGCCTGTAGAATTCACCAGCAATAGCAATACTGAGTCTGTAATTAATTCACTAACCGAACGGTAATCTTTACAGTTGACATTAGCTCCATGATCGACAAGGCATTTTACTCCATCAACAAAGCCATTCCAAACTGCAATGAGCAGGGGTGTCTGTGATGGAGTCGAGACAAACAATATTATTGGTACACAATTATGTACCAGAACTTTTCATTTGAACTTGCTGAGTTAGTGGAGGCCATAATACATTGTTATTTGAAGGAAAACCCGTCATATCAGCCAGTGATGAAGGTAACGAAAGTGATCATTACAGCAGTGGGAAGGAGACTCTTCGACTGCAAGATGCTACAGTATTAAGCCTGGCTCTACTTCCATTCCTGCGTTATAAGCCCAAATTCATGCTATGTTGCTGTGCATAAAATAGAGCATGAATGTGTTGCCACACAAACAGAACACACTTTTTCCAGCAAAAGATGTGCTTTCACACTATCTTGTAACTTCTTCAATCCATTTCCCTCCGTCTGACATATAGTTTCAACTGAATGAGTCATGAGAAGGGTAGCAAGCTACCTAAAGGAACTTACTGAATGAGTTCAGAGCTAGCAACCTACTTACTGAATGAGTTCAGGGAAATATTGACATGCCATAGCAACATCAATGAAAAATTGTATTTACATGATAAACAAACCTTCAACATTCACATACGCTGCATGCATTTCAAGATGACTGTACCACAGCAACACCAACAAGAAATGAGACTGGATTTGCTAAATGAGACTGGATTTGCTAAATGAGACTGGATTTGCTAAATGAGACTGGATTTGCTAAATGAGACTGGATTTGCTAAATAAGACTGGATTTGCTAAACCATAACAAATCAAATTAGAGAGCGCTGGACAAAGGAAATTGGAGAGCACTGTTTTTGCGTGCGGGTCATCGAGACTAGCCTCCCGATCGCCTCTCAGCACGAGCTGGGGTCCCGACCAACTGACACAATCTGTCTGAATTTGAAAAAACATTCTCTCCAGTACCATGCTAGCTAGCTAGCTAGTGTTTGTGCCCGTGATAGTCAGCTGTCAAACGTCTGCACAGGTAAATGGTTGGTGCAAAAGGTATTTCCAGTTTGTCTATTCACTAAATTAGACCTCTGTATTTATATCGATGCCCGGTTGATATAGCTGTGGATCTTACACTTTCCACCGACAAAACCTACTGCTTGGGTGTAAGCTGCATGTACTGCACCATTAATTATAGTAGATTTCCAACATGAATATTCCCCTACCCTAAACAGCTACAGAACTACGGACGGGTTACCCTTTTGTCGACAGCCTGAACGTTGACATCAGCTCCATTTTCAACAAGGCATCTCACTACCTCCAGATTCCCTTCCTTTGCTGCAATGATCAAGGGAGTCGTTTCCTGGTGGAGAGGCAGAAACAACAACGCTGAAATCACACAGCTCGGGAATGTGGTATACGTCACTCAAAGGTTCTTCAAACTTACTGGAGACCAAATGCACTGCTACGTACATCACTACTAGACAAACGTGCAGTGAACGGTTTTGATTGTGAATTCATGTACGTAGCAATGGGCCGTCTCACTTCAAAATACTCTCCTTGGAACTTGTTTGAGAAATTATCTAATCTACAGCCATAGGCATGGTACGTATGTGTAACTACACAGTCATGGAGTTGGCAGATACTATTATGTAGGCATAGTGCTGACTATAGGGCTGTGATCTTGCTCCTGGAATTAACACTCATTATTGGAGGTCGAATAATTATCCTGGGTTGAATAATTGCCAATTATCCAATTATTGGGTGGAGAAATATGTTGTAGGTACCATGACTTTAATAATATATGGTTTGCTACAAAATTTGAAGTGTTAAACTGTTGCATGTGACCATTTTCTGTTCACTTTATTGTGCTCACTAACATACCCATAAACAGGTTTCAATAATTGATATCTCAATTTTACCTCCAATAATTGGTTAAGATCTCTTACATCAATCAATTATTCTTTAGTAGACAAAAGAGTAAAAGCCCACTTCCCACTTAACAGTACAAAATGGGGGGAGCGTATGATCGGGATACTACGGTACCATGATAAGGGCATACATAAAAGTGCAGAATTATTCCCTTCATACGACGTATGGCTTCTCACTTCGCAGTGACAGACAGACTTCGACTAGCACTACTCCTGGAGACTTGTCAGTTGTCCCTTACTGCAGAACTACAGAATTAAGGGCACCAAGCGTCTGAGCTGGCAGCTGAAACAAGTCCGCCATTGTAAGTCGATCGAACAGTAAAGCTAAAAAGCCTTATCTCACCATCAGTATACGCTTACTTGTAATAACGCTCCTGTTTCGACTTACTGTTGCTCTCCCCTCTCCAGCAATAAAATAAGTAGCGATGGTCCTCCGCGTATGGCAAGACACCATCGAGTTTTTAATGAACGGCGGGATAACCACACAGCTAGCTCAGTTATCGGCTCCACCCAGTGCATCCGCCCCTTCCTGCCTTGGTGAACGGTGAGTGTAATCATTACTACTAATAGCCAGGGGCAGCCTCCCGAGTTTTGTTGGAGGCTGTGTGCCCTAGACAACGCTAAATGTTGTGTGCAGATACAAATTTTATCTGTGGAGGGAGATTTCAATAAACTTGGACCCTAAAGAGTTAATTAATTAACTAAAGGTGTGCACTAAATCCTAACCCTCTTCCTAACCTAAACAAACATAACCCAAACAAACATAACCCACACACATTGATGTTGTTGATTCTACCCAAACCGCAACACTAACATGAACTTACCTGATAAGTACCATCATTTAGGTTGACATCAGCTCCCTTATCAATGAGGCATCTCACAACCTCAAGATGGCCAATTCGAACTGCAATATGCAGTGAAGAGTCCTGATGGAGAGAAAGAACATTCAATATACTGCAACATCCATAGTTAGCCCTAAACCCAGTTGCCAAAGTACTGGATTAGTGCGGCCACGATATGAGATATTGTATGTCACAGATCACAGTGTTTTGTGTCACAATCGCCTGTCATGACATAATATATATGCAGCGCAAAGCCGGCTCATCGAGTACACTGCTGCACGGAAATCGACGGTAGCTGTGAACAGTAAGTGTCAAGAATGATTCACAGTAACATGAAAAGGGTCGTTTTGGCAGTTATTTCTGCCAGATTTCAGCATTGCTATTGAAAAACTGTCTTGATGTCTCAGCTAGCAATTTGCTCAAACTTAATGTGTGACGTTCCAACGCCAAGTGGTCCAAGGCGGCCGGCTGAAGTAAATAAAATGTGTGCGCCATGACATCGAGTAAACAATGTTGTATCATATCGCCATCTTTTGTATTGCAATATATCACATGTCGCAATTATCGTGGCAGCACTATAAATTATTGGATTGGTTGCTAAAGTATTTATATCCTTGGAAAGCGATGAAGTTAATTCCACAACATGTCAAACTAAAGTTGTACACCAAATCCCAACCCACTTCCTAACCCAAAAACACGCATAACAGAGTCTTTGTCGGTTCCCAACTGGACATTTGGATGAGCCAGGCATGCTGGCTATCGATTGCCACAAAATGTCGGATTCATCTTGCGGAGATTAAAGAAAGCAAAAGGGAGCCGCATGGAAACTTGGAGAGCCATGTATGCGGTACTCCTTGTAAGAGAGGGTCAATTTCTGCAGTTGTTTGATTACTGGAGGCTATTTTGTGCCTTGCCAGTAGCTAATCACAAAAAATTATATTCCAACGCCAAAACCACGATACTACTATGGAGTCAGAATTAGTCTTGCTTACTTACATTGACATTAGCTCCTTCATCAATCAGGAATGTCACTGTTCCCAGATTGCCACTGCTAGCTGCCATGTTCAATGGAGTCTGCTACATGATGATAGAGAAAGAAATAGAGTTTAACATTCACTGGCATTTATGTCCAGCAAACATCCATCTAATCTCACTTCAAAACATAACCTCCTTTCAAACCAGCTAACTTTTGAGGCATAGGGATACCCATGCATGCAGCAGTCCCTGTAGAAATTGAAGATTATCGGCCAAATTGTGCCATTCTAATTCTAAGCCTTGGGGCTTCCCCCAATATGGTGATCAAGTATGAGCTCTGAGTACATGAAGTGCACTTACCTCCGGAATACGCATGTGGTAGTGTAAAAACATGGTAAAATTTTGCTAGATCCAACGCACTGTATCTCTGATTCTGGCTTGGCTAAAAACACAGGTTAAGGTTACGGGTTACAGTTTGCTATTGCACATGCGTGTTGCGGGCTTGCGGTTTACAGTCAACAGTGAAATGTGTGCGTGACTTTGGTGTCAATTTTTTATCGGTAAAGTAACATCTAACGGTATACTAGACTGGACTTCAATTCTACAAAGAAAGGGGCAGGGCGGCTCGAAAAGTTTTACCGAGATAAACATCCTGTTCGTGAGATGCTGTGTGTTCTACTTGCCTGATCAGGCAAAAAGCGAATGGCTTTGTGGTATGAACGACCATCCCTCATTTTTCCAATGGCAGCAAAGCGAAATCACTCAGAGCCGCCCTCCAGTCAGTTGAAAACTTCCCTTGGATGCTGCCAAGCTGGCCTGTTAGCCCTTCCTGATTGCAAAATGTGACGCTAAAGTTTGCCAACTCGACCTTGAAGTTTGATGCCACTTCCCATGTTGGCATGTTGTACTCAGGCGCTAAGATCATACCAGCTAGAAGGTACTCATATTGCTGTTATACGTCATCTTGTTGCATGTCCTTAGCTAGTTCCTGCGCGGAGGGACAAAGGTAACTTGTACGTTATGTATATTTAATGAGCACACGATATCCCGTAACCTTAAATGCCAACAGCAAGACGGATCCTTCGTCTAAAACCGAAGCACCTCTGAAGTGAAAGAGGTAAGCAGAACTCTTCCACACTGACTGTTAGATGACTACAATATGGCGTTTTTTTTCATTGGGCCATTAATGTGCTGTCTTTGCTCGGTGGTTTTCCTTCAGAAATGGTTGTTTACCAAAGGATCCATCTTGCTGCAGCAGTTTGCCCCATCTTTATAGAGGCTTTAGTACGAGGGCTAGACAATGAATATTGCATAATTACATTCGGAATATTCTTCAATCTCCATACAGGACTCTCACAAATTTCGTGCTTTTTCCTTTCCCTAATATCTTGTTAACTGCAATTTTAATCATCAAAAAAAAATTGGTGTTAAAACTTTTAAGTGCTACTTACCCCACTACCACCTCCAAGGCTGACATCTGCTCCTCTGTCAACTAGGAACCTCACTGTGTCCAAATTGCCTCTGCTAGCTGCCATGTTCAAAGGAGTCTGCGGAAAAAATAGAGTATCGTATTCCCGCGATCAAATGCCACGGCTACTATTTACTTCATCACATGATTTACGGTGGCTACTAATCAAAGGTGGCATTTATTAAACTCAGCATGAACAATTTAAGGAAGTAAGGAAACAGTGAATCGAGGTGTTAAATATTTTCGTAGGCCTACGTATAGACAGGACGTGACTAAAACACGGAACGGACCGGAAAACAGACCAGAAAACGGACCGAGTTTTTTTCATGCCCGGGCGCCCTAGACACCGTATATTTGATCGTGCAGTGATCCAGCAGACAGTCACCAGCACCCAAGTCCGCAGTCACAGTGGTCACGGGATTATCCGTGGTATCGCTCTGAACATCGCCGAGCCGCCCGAGCGCCAGCCTCCCGGGTCTGGCTTCGCCGCCAGACTTGACTGCCCTCCTGTAGATCGCCTACGTGAGCGCTTACTACTAACGTTGGTGCAGTGCTCCTATGCACTGAAGTAGTTCATAGATTCATGACAGGCAGGTTGGCACGCGAGACTACTGAGGTAGATCGTGGTGTAATTGATCGACCAGTGATGTCGACCTGAGCTGTGTACCAGACTTGAGCTGCGAGGCGCTGGTCACCGTTCATCCATGGCTGCGCGGAGGCACAGGTGGTCGTCCGCTGGGCTGCAGACTGGCTGTACTAAGCTAAAATGTGCGATGGAGTAGACGCCGTGTCTAGTGCATGAAAACCCAGTCCGTTTTCTGGTCCGTTTTTCAGTCCGTTCCGTGTTTTAGTCATGTCCGTATAGACAGCAAAAAAATTAAAATCATGAACATAACAATCGCCTTAATGGCATGCCCGATAATTTTCCAGTCCGAATCCACAGCATGGTCACACATCTGCTGCTACAGGATTTTGCAAATTGGAGCTCCAGCACAGTCTTGGCAGACCGTCCAGTAGGCGAGCCAATGGCTTACTCAGTGCATTAGCTTTCTCTAACCTTGCCACGGAGCAAAACAAAACGATCAGTGATCCAGTTGACCCATTGCTGTAATAGTTACATTTTCGCTGAAATGTTGCATCAGAAACCATTTTTGCGCAATGTGCCGGGTTCCCTCTATAATTTTATTAAAGAATAGTGTGTATGTCTAGTAGATCGAAGTCACACTGTTGTACACACAAACTGTGGAGCAGTTTAGTGCCTAATTTTGACCCCCTATAGTAGCAGGCATGCATCAGCGCTAACTCAGAACGGCAGTACAATTCATGCTATAGAAAACATCTTGTGCTTAAAATTAACATCACTCTGATGACATGCCATTGAGCACACTCCTAAAAATCCAGCTGTACACACTTGGTATTATTCACTTACGCACCTTTCCGTCAATCTCAACAACATTGATATCTAAAGGAATAACAAGGCATTTCATTCTAAGAACAGTTACTAGCCACTCGGTTACATTTCAAAGTCTGGACATGTTTTACTGATTCTCCATGAAATTATATATGGTATGTGTCTTTAAAATTGATATTGACGTTCGGAAACCTTTCAACTGTTTGACTCCAGTTTGACTCTGTATGTAGCTGCTCCAGCTCTGCAAGCCCTGGAGCACCGCACGCTCGTCCACTGATCTGTTTCTCAAGGTTGTAGTTCGCGCACCGTCGAGCCCTCGCAGCAAATAAAACTCAATTGGCCAGCAAGAAACCCGCAACATTCTGAGCGTGACATATTCTGGTACGTACGTACCACGTATGTACGTATGCACGTACGTACATACGTATATAGTGAGAAATAGATCCCCAATTCAGAGCCTCACGCTAATGGGCTTGGCAATTATGAATACTACAGAGTTTACACAGCCTTATGTACATGTAGACCACACTGATTGCCATGTCATACTGCTGAGATGGCAGTAGTGGGACCCATATGGCAGTTGCACACTCTTATTGTTATGAACTCTTGACGATGTACGTATGCAAGACGGCTAAAAAAACACATCTATGCTGCATGAACATTCAATACAGTTGTTCAGCTGGTTGGTATGTACAGTGCCTTACCTACACCCTTCTGAATCAGGGTATTCATCATTGGAATGGAACCAACTTCTGCAGCACACCGCAGAGCACCACTAACAGCTAGTTGCTCTCTCACTGCATTGTCATCGTCCTTGAAAAGGTTCTCAACCTCAGAGAGTTGCTGATGGAATAAATCCACATCAATTTCTTGAATGGCCTTCTTGAGGTTCTCCAGAGCATCCTCCTAAAGGGTAAATGAGGTGCATGTTTATGCAATACCTCATTTACAACACTGAAATCACAGCAGAAAGCTGGCTGCATCTCGTCCCAGGATTGCTCTCGATGTAGGCCAAGCCAGAATTGTGTGTGCCACAACTTACTGCATCACATGGTGCACTCAATGTGTGAGTGTCATGTGACCAAGGAGTGTGTTTTACTATTATAGCTAGGTGGTGTCAGCAGCTTGTGTAAGTTGGTAATCATGGCATGTTATGATGGAAGGGAAGTAATTGCATTGAGCCATGCAACTGGTCTAGTATAGCCAAACTAATGTTGAATATCATGTTCGGTATTACGTCTATCTTCAAGTCAGCCTTAAGAAAGCGGAGTGGGAGACGGGCTGGGAACAAGGCCAGCCCATAGCTGCGGCTGAATCATGTTCAGACTTGCAGTTTCCTTGGTTACTTGCTCTGCAATATCAACTCAGACAACCTGTGGGTATATACCATTTTTTCTTGAATCAGATCTTCTTATCTGACACACATTAGCAGCTCAAGTGTAAAGGTACTACATAGCTTCCAAAGGTACTTTGTCCCAGTAGTACTGAAATCAGTAAGCACAACTGTCAAGTGCATTCATCCCTGTGGGTAACTGCGGTTATGAGTGGGTGTGGTGGAGGTACACAATGTCATGTATGTGCTCATGAATCTTTAGCCTAGCTGCTGCATCCACACTGTTGTACATTGTTTGTTTATTATTATTGTCTACACTGTCCGACAGGCAGACTCAGAATTTAGTGCGGTTTTGCGTTCCCCCACGCAAAACCTCTCCTGTATATATGGGAAAGGTTTTGCGTACCCCCACGCAAGCTGAAACTCAGGCTTTCCCATATATATAGGAACAATTTTGTGGACCCCTACTCAAAATCTTCCCTATATATATGGGAAACAAAATGAAATTGGGTAATTTTATCCTATCCCATTTGGCATGACAGTATACAGCATCCAAGATCAGGCGTTTAACCCTGAGCACCCTTGCACACCCACAACAGTAGTAGACTCCAACAAACCATACACAGAGCAAACAATAGTGAGAACGGATTGAAGCCTGACCTTGAGTAAGTCACTGGAATCAGCTCCTTGTGCAATGAGGTAGTCCACTATGTCCTGATGGTTCTCCCTTTTTGCCACACGCAACGGGGTCATCTGAGAAATAATCGAAATGAATCATCAACACCGTGACATAACACAGCATGCAGTTAGCTGCATTCTCATGCATGAAGACTCAGGGTAGTTAAGGACTAGAACTAATACTTTTGCAGCTGAGTTTTACCAATCTGAGTATACTGTTATTGAAAACTAATGCATTCTTTGCCTACTCCACCTCTTATCTGCACGATGATGTCACCAATGGACTGGACACACCAACCGTAATCGGATGTTAATGGCTTCATGAGAAGCATGCAAGTGCAACTTTCTGGGTTACAATGTACCTGCAAAACCGATTCTGACTGAACTACCAGCAAAAAACGTGAAACAATATGCACATCCAAGTTTTCACCGTGATAACTACTTTCATTCACCTGCTACTTGCAAAAGTGCCATGCCCACTGCAATAGATATACTGCATAGCTACACTCATGAAGTAAGTCCCATGGTAGAATTGAAGAGGACGT
Organism: Axinella damicornis; assembly: GCA_963931865.1. Taxonomy (NCBI): domain Eukaryota; kingdom Metazoa; phylum Porifera; class Demospongiae; order Axinellida; family Axinellidae; genus Axinella; species Axinella damicornis. The sequence goes on from OZ007517.1 coordinate 7,390,642, forward strand.
TGACACAAACATCCCAATGGTGACAGATTGCCCGCACATTTGACGCGTGCGATCACCTCGACTCCAGTAGGACCGCCATACCAAATCTGTAGCATACTAGTTTGAATTTCACAGTGGCTCGAGGTGTTTCCACCAAGCGAATCTACAGTTATCACCCCGAGAAACACAGCGGTAGATTTTACCCAACTCCTTATTGTACACCACATTAGCCTTCTCAGTACACTGTAGTTATTTCCGTGTATTTCCTCATTAGGTTAATTGATTAGACCCATCCTTAACCCTTTCCCAACCAATGACGCCTTTTGGCGTCATGAGACTTTCAGCTTCATGATGTCACATCCGGTAATGTCCTTGGGAGATAGGCTCTGCGCCAGCAGAAAGGGCGGGGCAGGGGGAGGTGGGTGGGTGCACCCAAAGGGTGCAAACAGCATGGCGGTGTCTGGGCTCAGCTTTGAACAGCCCTTTGGTTGGAGCTGGGTAGGCCATTTCTCGGGTTTTAAGCATAAATGGGCCTAGAAAACAGTGGTCTCACCTTGCACAGCCTCGAATTCCAGTGTTCAAGGCTGATTTTTCTGCTAGAGCGAGTTACCGTCGTGTGTGAAGTTTTGAGCGTGGAAACCGTTGGGAACCTTATCTAGGGTATGTTTAAGTAGAGTACAAGCTAAAAAACTTACCTCCATAATCTGTGGTTGGTAAAGAGTTAACAAGCCCGAGTACCCTCTTTTAACAATCAACTCGAACAATGCTAGTTCAATGGCATGCTAGTTCAATGGCATACTGGTTATCTAACACAACAGTTCAGCTTAATGTCATTGCATACACACAAGTGCAGACCTAACATTACAAGTTAACCCATCAGGAATTAGATCCTTCAGACTAATTATAAAGGCAGTATAGCCGGAACTTTATCACTTGGTATTATACCGTACTTACGCTAATAAAATGGTACATCTAATCTAGTAGTAGAAATTCAATTCCTGGAATTTCCACTAATCTAGCTCAGGACACTAATGATTTTCTGCGGTGGCCCTGGAGGTCGCGTCTAATGCATAGGGCCTATGGCCTAATGACGTAATACCCAATACGCAAATACCTAATACCCAATGCACAATACCTAATACCCAATGCGCAATACCTAATACACGATAGACTTAATACCTGACACCCGATGCATAATACGCCTAATACATATGTCCTAACGCGCAATACGCGACAGACGTAATACCTGATACCCGATACACAATATGCCTAATACCTACGACCTAACACCGCAATACCCAAAGCGTAATACCTAATACCCAACACGGAATAGCCCGCAATGGGCTCACTAAGTTCGCACAATCTGAGGATAAGATGTCATCGCAATTGCAAGAATGAACCCTGACCTTGCGATGGACGCCAACTTCGCCACCTGTGAAGAATGGCGTAGCTACTACGGAAGCTTCACCTTGGGCTTTAGAAGTGGGCTGTACTAAGAGAGCCTGGAGAAGACGCCGGAACTTCATCGTAACAACTTCTGGCATCAGAACTTCCCGCAAGAAAAACAGGAATGTAGGGATGTCAGAAAATTGACTGGCAAGTAAGGAGTTAGCTAGTTTCCAACCAACGGGGACATTATCAATCATGATTGCCTGTTTCTTGGATGAACAATTTGTGCGTGGAAGTGTGTGTGTGTGTTGGTAGGCTATAATCAAATTTAGATTCGTCGTCCAGAAGAGGCTCAACAGCATGAGATGTATATGACATGATTATATATAGCGAAGAGATATGCTAGCCTAGGACACAAGGTAGCCTCTGAGAGAAGACTTTGGCTGAACTGTACATAAGCAAGTTACTTGCAAAACAGAAATAGGCAATTACAGTGTGTGTGTGTGTGTGTGGGGGGGGGGGGGGGGGGGGGGGGGAGTCTCAGCTCAATGAGTTATATACAAATGTGGAATGAACACACATGCAATTCACATCTTCGGCAGAATTGTGTCAAGGTATTGGCATGGTTGTCCCAGAGAGGATATATATATCTCCATACAGCTGTGCAGTTAAGGATATCTCCTGACGGACACTGGAGAATTTATCTCACAGTCAGTCTCCTAGCTAGCTACATGTTTCATTGATAGATAGCTAGATATATAGCTAGCCTGAAGAAATTCTTACAATGAAGACACCGGCGTCTTCTCCAGGTTCTCTTAGTACAGCCCACTTCTAAAGCCCAAGGTGAAGCTTCCGTAGTAGCTACCGTCACCATTCTAAACAACAGGTACAGGTGCAGGTCATCGAAGTTGGCGTCCATCGCAAGGTCAGGGTTCATTCTTGCGATGACATCATATCCTCAGATCGTGCGAACTTAGTGAGCCCCAATTGCAGGGCATTGCAACATTAGGGCTATTCCGTGTTGGGTATTAGGTATTACGGTTTGGGTATTGCGGCGTTAGGTCGTAGGTGTTAGGCATATTGTGTATCGGGTATCAGGTATTACGTCTGTCGCGTATTGGGTATTGCGCGTTAGGTCATAGGTATTAGGCGTATTATGCATCGGGTGTCAGGTATTAAGTCTATCGTGTATTAGGTATTGCGCATTGGGTATTACGTCATTAGGCCATAGGTCCTATGCATTAGACGCGACCTCCAGGGCCACCGCAGTTTTTATGATTCCAATGTACCGATACCAGGAAATGTACTTATCAAAACAACACGAGTTCCAAGTACACATTTACACTGTTCATAGCCAGTCTGATTGGGTCAAAATACAACAGTCACAAATGCCGAATGCCAGCGTGTGGCATGGCAGTTGATGTCAATGTTCCTGGAATAACAGTCACAAATGCTCGAAATGCAGCGCATGGCAAATTATGATTCTGTGGCAGTAGACGCCTATATGCCATGGCAGTAGATGCCTATATGCCATGGCAGTAGACGCCTATGATGCCATGGCAGTAGTTCCTGGAATAGTGCAGCCACAACAGTCACAAATGCTCGAAATGCAGTATGTGGCATGGTAGTTCGATGCCCATTTCCTGGAATAACAACGGTCACAAACGATTACGATTTCTCTCCAAATGCAGCGCATGGCAATTTCTATCTATTACAACGGTCCATCCAATCTAGCAATACAAATTCATTTCCTGGAATTTCAATCCTATGGTAGTGAATATTTTTTCATACTGTTTTACGAGGGGCAACCGCACTCCTGGTAGCCGCGGTTAAGCGGTAGCACAAGCTATGTGTGACAGTTCGTTCCAATTATCACACATCACCATGATAGCTATATACAGGGAAGATCACAAATTATTCAGAGTGCTCTCAAGTACCATTCATAAAGTAGCCGCGTTGCAACCTGCCGTAGCGCAAGCTAAGTATTGCAATACGTTCTAATTAACGCACATGCCACGTGGCAACCACGCTCAACTCGATCGCGAGCAATGGCGACCAAAAGTAAGACAAGACATTATTACAGCACTCACAACTTAGCCAGCACGGTGAGTTTCGGTATATAAGCGTCAGTGAACGACAGCGATCACGGCCGTGTGGTCAGAATCTTCGTGTGCCTTTCCTAAGAATGGTACTGCCACCGGAAGTCGAGAGAGCGCTCGAGCAATGGCGGCCAACGGCGAGACAAAAGCGCTCATATCTCCACCACCAAGGTGAGTTTCAGCACCAACTTTCATCATTCAGGTCAGTGCATGATAGCGATCACGGCGGTGTAGTCAGAATCTCTGTAGGCCAATCCTAAGTACTCAAACATTATTTATATTATGTTATATTGGATTATATTATATTATTTACGCGGCACAATTTTTCCCCTACCAGGAGTGTAATTAGCATAAATGCGGTAAATGCTGATTTGTACGGGGTCCCTTGGTCACCTGCTTCCACGGTTTGATCCATTAATCTGTCATACTCAAGCCCTAAAAGTCAACAGTACTCGTAACCACATTCCCTTACCCCAAACTTGTCTAGGATTTTGGCATCAGCTCCAAGTTCAACAAGGATTTTCACTGCAGCATGATTGCCGTCCTTAGCCATAGCGTGCAGGGTAGTGTTCTGTTGAACAAAGAAACAAGATTAGCACCACGTACACATCCTATGTGTACAGCTGGCTGCTTAAGCACAACCTCGTTACTGCTTAGTGCTCTAAGATGTAGTTGCTACTCTTTACAGCTCATTTTGAGGAGAAAAAGTTACCGCCAGCTGCACCCCTCATGCCGCCATAGTTGACTCAGACACATAATATTTCTCAGTCTCAAATAATGCACATACCATTCACGCATTCACTTGGCTCGCAGGGGCGGAGACAGCTACCAAAAAGTGTGTGTGTGTGTGTGTGTGTTTGGGGGGGGGGGGGGGGGGGCTAATAGCACAATTGCACACTGCCGAAGGCAGTGCATAGAGGCGTGTAGTGCTGATCAGTCCGCGCGAAGCGTGGAAAATGTTTTCGCCATCATTTTTCAGTTATCAGGATGGGCTCTCGTGGCACCTTCGTGCTTTGTACTGCAAGTTAGAGATGCCAGCCCCCAAGAAATGAGGTGACATAGCTATAAGTTGGTGCTAGATTTCGTGGGATAGTATCGTCCAGTCTGTTGTTTTGGGGGGGCTCAGCCCCCCTGCTTTTGAAAGTGGGGGGGGGGGGGGGGGGGGGGGGGGGGGGTGTCAAGCCCCCCTTGCCCCCCTTATATCTCCGCCCCTGGCTCCCTTTTGGCCACGCTACTTGATCGTGAAACTACTCAGTCTTATATGCTTCTCAATGCCTAGAAGTAGAAGCACAATGCTACAGTGGCCCTCACTTGCTGTTGGTGAGAAAAACCAAAGATGCTACATGCAAGGAGAAATAAGCAAACTCTGTACCGTAAGTATATGACTTATTACTCATCGTCCCAACCAGTGATAGATTTGTTGACAACACTGAAATGAATCAGTTCATCTAAATCCAACGTTTCGGCCTTAATGCCAAGGCCATCATCAGGGATATTACAAGACTGCCTGGCTCCGCAATGAGTCGGAACGAGTCAGAATACACAGCAACAAGCGTGATGACGTCACCTAATGGACTCGCTAGCTAGTATTTAAGCAAACATGCATTCAGATCTTATTGTCTTGTATTATCCCTGATGATGGCCTTGGCATTAAGGCCGAAACGTTGGATTTAGATTAACTGATTCAAGTCTCTATGCCTTGCAGGTGGAGGTCTCAGTAAACTAGCACTCAAATTAAAGGGTGGAAGTGATGCACTGGTAGAGTGAGAGTCTGTAGTGCTCAGCTCAGGCTCAGTGCTGGAATTGAATACCCTTGACTTTCTGTTGAAGGGTGGTGCGCCTTAACAAAAGTAACTAGCCATTCCAGAAGGACAGGCTTGACTATTGCCATTTATGGTAACTCAAGTGAGTTCAGTGATGATGTCATCATTCCCCAGTAATTGGTGGCCAGGACCACAGGAAAACCACACAGTTACTAAATGAATACTGCTGGCTGTCTTGTGTCTAGTCGGTAATCGTATTACACTCCACAATGACTACCGTAGATCGGGAAATTTTCGCCGTAATGAATTTTCGTCGATATTGCATTACAACGAAAATTAAAAACACGAAAAATTTTCAACGTCGAATAATTTGTGATTCTATTTAACGTGTGAGTTTTCGTGAATCGAAGTACAAGCATGGTTCTGCTGCGCTACCAGAAACCTGTCGATGGTGTTCCTGATCCTGGAAGATCGCTGAGCTCTTCTATACCCGCCCAAGCGCGCGATCGTGGAAGCGAACTTCTGAAGGCAGTTGGAACCGCGGACCGAGACAGACGGGTGAAATCTTTCGAGGTAAGTAGCCGATGGCAGTTCCCTCTCTACCAGTGATACGGCATGGGTGTCTGCTGCATTCCCTCGCTGGCGCTGATCCGAGGCTCCAGCTTCTCTCCAATGGCGGACATGGTATCCGGTCCCGGGATCGGGAACGTGCACGTGTACGCGTGAGCAAAATTTTTGCGTGGTTTAATTTTCGTCGGTGTGCTCGAGCGACGAAAATAAAACAACGCGAAAAATTAAAAGGCAAAGTATATTTAACGCGAAAATTTCCGGATCTACGGTATAACAGTCCCACTCACTTACCCCATCTTTATTCTTGATGTTCACATCAGCTCCTTTGTGAACTAGACATCTCACCAAGTCACCGTCTTGTGACTTGTAGCCATACAGGTGAAACATGCTCTGCAGGGGAGTCCTCTGTAGCAGATACGTAAGAAGGTTTAGCTAGCATCTTCTATATCAATGGGTCTATTTTCAGTGCCACGGGTCTATTTTCAGTACCACGGGTCTCTATTTTCAGTGCCACGGGTCTCTATTTTCAGTGCCACGGGTCTCTATTTTCAGTACCATGGGTCTATTTTCAGTGCCACAGGTCTCTATTTTCAGTACCATGGGTCTATTTTCAGTGCCACGGGTCTCTATTTTCAGTACCATAGGTCTATTTTCAGTGCCACGGGGCTATTTTCAGTGCTATTTGCAGTGCCATATGGCTATTTCTGGAGTATGGCAATAAGGTGCAAAAATAGCTGCCAACATCATTTCAGTCACTTACTCCATCAGCATCCCCAATGTTGACATCAGCTCCCTTGTCAATGAGGTAGCTCACTGCTTCAAGATTCCCGTTATTAGCTGCCACATGCAGGGGAGTCAACTGATGGAGAGACTGAAACAAATTTCATCCACAGATCCACAGCCTTACAGCTGGTTGCTAGGTATATTGGTTTGTAAGTTTCGACCAATAGAGTGCATTCTACTCACTTACCCTCCCAAATTCACCACCCACTCCTTCAGTGGTGCCAACATCTGGAGGGGAAACACGTCACTTGTTCAAATTAGGCTGTCGACCTTGACAGGTATGTGACAAGCTCATGCTAAATTGGAGGAACCTATGGACCTTGATAGGACTGTGACAAGCTCATGCTAAACTGGAGGAACCTATGGACCTTGATAGGACTGTGACAAGCTCATGCTAAATTGGAGGAACCTATGGACCTTGATAGGACTGTGACAAGCTCATGCTAAACTGGAGGAACCTATGGACCTTGATAGGACTGTGACAAGCTCATGCTAAACTGGAGGAACCTATGGACCTTGATAGGACTGTGACAAGCTCATGCTAAACTGGAGGAACCTATGGACCTTGATAGGACTGTGACAAGCTCATGCTAAACTGGAGGAACCTATGGACCTTGATAGGACAAGCTCATGCTAAACTGGAGGAACCTATGGACCTTGATAGGACTGTGACAAGCTCATGCTAAACTGGAGGAACCTATGGACCTTGATAGGACTGTGACAAGCTCATGCTAAACTGGAGGAACATATGGTACACAGTTGAAATGGTGTGAATATGCAGAACCTCTTCCGTCACGGCTCTGGATAAAATGCAGTCCTGGAAGACCTTATAATGCAGCTAATTTTAGTCCCCATTGCTTGTTGGGCTCAAAACCGCTCCCAGAGGTAATTTCTGTCACCCTAAGCCGACATGTAACACTAACTACACCCACCAATTAAAAGGACAGAATATGGCCCTCAAGGCATTTGGACCTAGGAATGAGTGCATGAACAAACTATACCACTCTTCAGTTGTTCCCAGTGCCTTACCTGCACCCTTTTCAATCAGGGTATTCATCATCGGAATGGATCCAGCCTTTGTTGCATGAAGAAGAAGACGGGAGAACCATGCTTTGTCACAGATTTTCTCAAAATCAGCAAGGTGTCGGTTGAATGACTCCAAATTCTTAGCTTCAATGGCATTCTTGACGTTCTCCACTAGTTCATCCACCTATAGGGTGAAGAGGCCTTTTGGTAACTTGCTACAACACTGGGTTCACAAACACCTCAGATGTAGTCTGATCCCCAAGCATACAGCCTTTGACACCTATTGTGGGTGCTTAACCAGCAAATATATATATTATAGTAAATCCAGCATTGAATTGTAGCCGGTTCTCCGTACCATGTGCAGGGCAACACATACTGTGCCAGGCCAGGTAATTGAAACCACGTGTTGGATCATACTACTGTATCTATGGTTTGTCAAGCTAGACGCTGTCCGAATGAGATCCAAGCCAAGTCTGAAGTCAGATGCAATACAATCCAAGCCAGATCCAAGCCAACTTAGATGCTATCCAGCCTAGAACCAAGCCATCAAGCCAAGCCTGACCCATGCAAGCCAAGCCAGATCCAAGCCAACCTAGATGCTATCCAACCTAGATCCAAGCCGAGTCTGATTCAAGCCAAGCCAGATCCAAGCCATGCAAGCTAGATGCTATCCAACCTAGTCTGATTCAAGCCAAGCCTGACCCAAGCCAAGCCAGATCCAAGCCAAGCTAGATATCGATAATATCCAACCCAGATCCAAGCCAGAAGCAATCCAACCCAAACCAGATCCAAGCCAGATACCAGCCAAGTCTGATCACAGCAAGCTAGATGCTATCCAACCTAGATCCGAGCTAAACCAGATCCAAGCTAAGCCAGATCCTGATCTAGCTAGCTGCTATCCAACCCAGATCCAAACAAAATCCAAATCCATGCAGTTCCAAGCCAAGCCAAATCCAAGCCAAGCCAGCTAGCTAACTTACATCTTTCCAGTAATTGCTATAAACTAATGGTTAATTGGGGCAAGGCTGAGCGAGCCCCACATACAGTCGTAATCTCAGGATGTCCGTCTGGCCGTTGTCTGTTTTGGTGTCTGTTTAGCATATGACCGTATATCCAAGCAGAATATCGTAATGTTGCGCCACCCGTGTACACATGCTGGACAACACTGCGTACCAGTCAACAAGCACAGTGCACAACAGTACTGGGTCAGACCGTCTAGCCTGCTACGTTTACTACAAACTACGTACTACAAACTTTAAGGAATGGGCTCAGTATAGTCTAGCTATGTACCACGAACTTGAAACTGCAGACCGCCAATGATGAACGACAATTTGCTCAACGTAGTGTCGTAATCAAACTTGACACTCCCGACTGAGCGGAGCATGAGTTACGAAATTGAAACTGCAGACCGGTATCAACCAGAGGCTCAATGTATGTACTGATAGTCTACAATAATTAAAAGTGACAAATGAGATAGTGCAAATCACTCTGAGAATAAAGATAGTGTACATGTAAGTGTCAGAGAATCATTGAAAGTTATACAAAGTAAAATGACCTAAACATGCAGTCTTTCAGCAAACTAATTAGCTCTCATGTACAACAACATTGCTAGCCTGGTAACAACCGTTACAAGTACCTAGCTACTACATTTCCCTACATCACCTACAACACTGCCATGCAGTAGCTACGTCACTTTATCGGGCAAGCTCCACAATGCCCCGCATTCTCCTAGTACGTAATCTCTTCCACTTACATCTTTGATGCTGACATCAGCTCCACGCTCAACTAGACACAGCTCTGTTTTCTTATGGTGCTCCTTTTTTGCCATGTGCAGGGCCGTTTCCTGATGGAGAGAAGGAAATTGCACAGTCAACACGACTGCCCAACCAAAGGCCCAGTTCCAAAGTTTAGCATGTCACATGCAATCACTGCTACATGCAGAGTGCCAATACACATATCGAAAAATTGAAATGCTAATTTAACAACCTATCTACTTCCCTTTAACTAACTCCCAGCATGTAAAACACTACATTAATGGAACTGTCGGGCCACTTACCCCAAAGCGAGTTAGGACATTGACATCTGCTCCCTTGTCAATGAGATAGCTCACTGCGATGTGATTGTCCGTCCTTGCTGCCCAGTGAAGGGAAGTTATCTAGCAGAAACAAAATTTTACCAGATATATAATGATTGCTGGTTGGCAACACAGTAATAGGGCCCAGGTGTCAGCTTATTCCTATTCTAGTAGTCACAACCAGAGCAGTGGTGTAGGAAGTAGTCTACATAGGGGGTGCACCATGCGAGACCAACTGGTAAATGAATATGGGTGATCTTGTAATACGGAGTTCAAACATAACAAATCATAAGTTGCAGGATAATGAAATCTGAAAACGATATGGGTGCACCAGCACCCGTGGTTCCTACGCCACTGCAGAGGATGCTATAGTGGTGAAATTGAGCGTGCAGTGGAGGAGATCTTGGAGCTACCCAGTGTTGCAGAAGTATCTAAGAAAGCTCCTTCAGAGAAGCAACTGGGAGCAGCATATGTAAACATGCACAGATAATATCTTTGACAGGCTATAACTCCAGAACCAAACGTGCCAGCAACCTCTGCGCACTTAAGGACAGCACAAGCCATGGCCATAAAATCTACCTACACTATAGTGTTTGTTGATGCATTGGAATTGGACTAAACTGAAGCATAATTATTCTTGTTACTGAATGATTGGAGATTCTTGTGAGTATCATTTTGGCCACACCCCTCCCTCACGTGAGACACAGGATCCGCTTTGTCCCATGAAGATTCTCGACTCGGAAAGGAAAAACGTCCTTCAGAGCGAGTTTAACGCTAAGGACGTTGATTATTAGCTTTCTATCCCGTGGAATTATTTCCTTACCTCGCATAAGCGGAGTAATCGGTGGTTATCCTTCGCTTCACCCCACCCACAAGGAGAATTCTGAACTGCCACGGGAAGGCATGAGGCATTTTCAACAAACCCACGGGCTGAATCGATAGGCGAGGATGCACCTTCAAACAGCGAGACGGTCTTGAAGCATAGGGAGGAGGTTTTCCTTTCCAAGTCAAGCTTTTTTGTGTGCTCGTCAGTCGTCGTAATGCAATTAAGTCACATGCAAGTCACACGTTGCCACGTGATCACGAGACGTTTGTGCGGCACAAAACAGACAACTAAGTTTACGCGTAAAGCAGAACAGCGTGAAGAAGCTACCTAGAGATGCTGAGAGTCTATAGCAGCAGTGACCAACACTGGAGCAAGCGTTGACAGCTAGCAGTCCGTATTTCTTCTTGCAGGAGGATTATGTGAGGACCTTTCACAGCATCTGATTATCTACTTAGCCAACCACATGTGAAGCCATAATACATGAAAACTTAGAAGGGTTGCTTGCATAATATTATAGTAAGCAGAACTGTCCTTAACTGCACAGAGACACCAGATGTGGAACACACATGGTACGACCAGTGTACAATCTAAGCCACAAGGTTAAATGGCCAAACAAATTGGTAAAACAGGACAATATCCAAATACTTAATGTGCACCACCCAAAACAAAAATTAGCTGATATTTCAGTGACGAATACTATCTAGAATGCGTTGAGGTCTTTCAGAGATGCATCTGTAACGGAACCCAGACCAGCCACAGTAAAGTTTGCACACAACTCTATTTCTTATCTCTTCTCTTTGTAAACCAGAGCATGACATGCAGTTGTGTGCCAGCAATCACTATTCCTACTCAGAAATATTGTGTCGGTAGTAGTCTCATTCACTTACCCCTTCCCCGGTATCTTTAGTGTTGGCATCAGCTCCCTTGTCAAGAAGATGTTTCACTGCAGCAGTACTGCGCATCGCAGCTGCCCACATCAAGGGAGTGCACTGATGGGGAACAAAGTTTATTCTACTTTGTCCATGTATGTGCAGGAGGATTGTGTGTAATGCTTTCATCACTGGATATGAAGGGCTGCTGACAATACCTTTTGGTAGTTGTCTGTATGGTACAGTGTAGCTACTTCTTTATGTTCGACGTTCTATACAATCAGCATGGAAATCAATCTTTCGTGGATCTCATATTAGATTTTCTATTAAGCAAGTCAACTGGCAGGGTTTGGCCATGCATAAATGGAAGCAGTGAGAAATGATCAAAATTTGGGCTATTTTGTGGGTGGCCAATGACTGCTACCTATAATCAAACTCAAACCAGTTCTAGGTGCCATAGTTACTCACTTACCACATACACTTCAAACTTATACTTCCTTTCAAATTCAGAGTCATAGCTGGTCACACCTGACATGGTATCGACATCTAGAGGGGAAACAAGCCACTTCATGCTGAAACCACAGCACTACTAATTTCGTTGTTCCAGATTTCCTTCCACATATCACTCAATTTCATGAATTATTATGAAACTTAAGCTCAAGAAAATTGGCGTAGGGTAGGCCGGCCTCACAGTACAACACCATAGCTAACACAATCCCTCCCAGTCTTTCAGTTGGGTAAGGCCTGCAAACAAAGCTATGTACATAGGTACGGTACTATGCGTGGATATCATACGGCAGGCTCTATCAATTTCTTACAACACACTGTCTTGAAAAACGCACTACTCAGCCCATAAGTGCCTTACCTACACCCTTCTGAATCAGGGTGTTCATGATTGGAATGGACCCAACCTCTGCAGCATAGTGCAGAGCACCACTAGCAGCAAGTGCTTTCCCCACTGTGATGTCACAATCTTGGAAAAGCTTCTCCAGTTCCGTGAGGTGCTGATTGAATGACTCCACATTCTTAAGCCGAATGGCCTTTTTAAGGTCCTGTAGCACAATCTTCTAAAAGGAGAATGAGGCATATGGTAACGTGTTACAAAACAGATCTCATTCAGCTTGGGGTGCAGTCTCATCCCCATTATGAAAGGTCCTAGTTGAAGGGCATACAGTACACATATTTAAAACTGATGCCAGGATTCAGAACGCTTTTATAACATGCGTTTGTGCAACAACTTTGCTGTAAATCGTAAGACTCCTTTGGAAAATCGGAAGGCTCCTTCGGAAAACCAGAAGGCGAGAATCGGAAGTTTTTTCCGAAGATGCAGAAGGCTTCTTCATGTACAGTGCAGATTCGCTTACAGCTCTTCCAGAGTTTGTTTAGGCATTCTGTATCTGCATTTAAGTCTTCTAGAGCTGCTTTGTGGAGTAAATCACCGTGCTGGAGGTGGTTCTGCAAACGTGTGGCATTTATAAAGACATGTACCTTAGGCAATGTAAGCGTGAATACATATTACATGCAGTAATTTTTAACTTTGTGTCAAAATCACTTCCACAACTTGTCATATTTTATATCTGATCTATATCACTAGGAGGAATCAGATTTTAAGTACGTAATGTGGCATTTACCCCATCTTTGACATTGACATCAGCTCCATGATCAACTAGGTACTTCTCTGTGTCTAGATGGTGCCCTTTGGTTGCCAAATGCAGGGGAGTCGTCTGATGGACAGAAAGGAACAAATGTCAACAGTGTAACTAGGTCTAAGTTCGCTCAGAAGCCACATATAATTGTCAGAGTGCACACATGCATGTGCACATGTTGCACGTTGCCCACTTTGCTGCAAGTGGAAGAAGTGCGAACTTGTTTTGAGGAAGAAAGTTTCCAGAGATGGATAGCTAATTTCGTTTAGTGATGTGTGCTCCCAAATGGCATACAATGAAGCCCAGTATGAAGTACAAAGCAATGCCACTTTTAAGTAGCTAGTATCTTTGTTTTCCACTGTCTGAGCTCCATGGGTTGCCAAACACTGCTGCCGTTTGGCAAGCGTCTGCATGGCAACCCCACCGCTAGTCTCAATTTACAATCGTGCACAGACTGCTCTCTATTATCAGCCTCTTTTGCAATAGACTTCATGCAGCAGCTCCAGACTAATCTGGCATCTACTCACACGTTAGCTTGACTGGCAAGATGGCAAAGTTTTGCATGGTTTATATAGCTACTTTCAGAGAAGCTATTCTAGGATCTCAGAACCCTCTCAAGCAGCTCTACACAACGTATGAATACCAGACTTGTACCGTTGTGTTGCTGAGAAGCTGCATATTCCAGTGATGTCCACATTGATCATCCGTCGAAGTGTGTCAAAAGCCGGTCGAGAAACAAACAAAATATAAATTTCACAATGGGCAAGTGCTGTCCACAGCCAGAGCTAAGTTTCAAGATTAGCTGTCATTTTGCAACAAAGCGGTATACACACTGGATGAGGACGATGATGAATAAGGTCCCTTGTGGGCATGGAGGATGATGATGATGAGCTGAAGGAGAATGAAACTGTCTTCCACGGCTGTCTAGATGACGTACAAATCGCCCACGTGTGAGGGCGACATTTATTTCACTCAGCACCTCCAATTGCGTGGCGTTTATTTGAGGGCAGCACCTATTCGAAGAAATACGGAACTTACTTTCACAGCAATTAGCTCGACAGTAGAGCTGGCTAGTGAAGATTCAGAACTCATTCATCATAAAATATAGTACGTAATAATTATGAGGTTGCACTTCAGCGTCGTGGTATGCACACACCACTCATTGAGTAATCTCATTCACTTACCCCAAACTGGTTTCTGATGTTGACATTAGCTCCCGCATCAACAAGATATGTCACCGCATCGTGATATCCCCTCTTAGCAGCCAAGTGCAGGGGAGTATCCTGGTGGGAAACCAAACCTTAACATTCACTACAAAACTGTTCTCATAGCTGGTTACAAACTTAAATCAACAACAGTGTAGGTAAACCCTCAACTGGGCCCAGGCCTGGGTATCAACGTATTCTCGTCCTAGGGATGAAGAATGTCCATTGCTGCTTGAAATTGTGTTGTGTGGCCACACAAGACCCTCACCCTATTCTGTTTCATCCCTAATAATATTTATTGAATTTGCAGACAGCAATCATGGTTTTGAGAGAGGGTCTCACTGCAGCAGCCATTCATAATCATATTCCATGAACAAGTACAAACATTCAAAGTCATACGGTTTCAATCGTAGAAGTACAACAAGTGGCAACCATACCAAGGACATTGCTGGATGTGACATCATGAAGCTGAAATCTCACATTGCAGGTATGCAACGTTAGGTATTAAAGGGTTAACTTAATGAAGTACAACCAGTACAACAAGCAGCAACCATACCATGCAGCCAATGCAACTCACTGGTTGGGCAAAAACACTTCAGAATCATGCCCGAGGTGTTACGAGAGCGTCTTGCTGCTAACAACTGTTCGCCACAATGAGCTAACTCAGTGTGGATCTTTTGTGTTTGACAAGGGATGCAGAACTTCGCTAATGTGTTCGTCCTCCTCGAGGGGACGCTTTCCATCTTCTCAGTGAACTGAACTTTGCACCTTACTGCACTGGCCCACGAAACCACGCCTGTTTATGCGTTATTGCAAGCTCGCGCGTGAGGCAGACACTGCGAATGCGTATTCCTAGTACAATTATCGAACTTTCACCAGTGCCTGAGGAAGACTGCAAAAAAGTAGTTGAAACGTCATGTTTTATAATTCTCACTGCTGAAAGTTAAAAGAACCCACGCTATTCGATGTATACACCAGAACAATGACGTTCTCCAATCATATCTTGTGTCTCGCCAATAACCATGATACACTCCAGCCCAAGCAGCGAATAGTCTCATTCACTTACACCACTGACACCTATGATGTTGACATCAGCTCCCATGTCACCTAGGTGTCTCATCAGACCCACGTTGCCTGTCCTAGCTGCCTCATGCAGAGGAGTCCACTGGTGAAGAAAAAGAAACAAAGCTTAATAAAAAGTATTTTGGTTTGTCCACCACTAAGATTACACTCCTGCTTGACATACACTTTCATTTTGAACTTGCAGTGCCATGGCAATGGCTCTAATCTCACTTGTCCCTTTCTGCTCTTGGAAAACACTCAGTGACTCAACAAGATGTAAATGTTCTTGGCTCACTGTGCTGCATGGTGCTGAAGAAGTCAGCTACTGACTGCAAAGAACAGCCAGGCTATGATCCTCCCAAACTTATTTAGTTGGCCTATGCTGCTGTGCTCAAAGATACCTATCGCATTATGAAAATTATGAGATGAGCAGGAGAGCTGATAAAACTCAGGTGTTTCGGATGGAATCATTAAATTTTGTGCCACCACTAAACCACTCAATCTGTAGCATCAATAGATTCTGTATCGACTTACCTCACAATTGACACCTTCAAACTTGAGGTATACCTTGGTGTTGATACCTATAGAGGGAAAGCAAGCCAATCCACCATTCAATTGGCTAGTACATTCACAAGGCTTCCAACAATACCGCATAGTTCATCAGAAAATCATTTTAGCCACACAAATAATAATTAATAGCCAGGAGGCAGGAGGACCCTCGCCTACTACATGTATCAAATTTTAACCCTTTGCATGGTCATCGCTAGCTAGCCTTATAAGGGAAGCTGGGGATGGGGCCTGCGATGTAGCTAGCCAATTGTCGCTCATCATTGACGGTCTGCAGTTTCAAGTTCGTGGTAGCCTCGTTCCTTGTCCCACGCCCAGCTTTTCGTCCTGCAAGCGACGTATGGAAAGCAACAAAAAGCTGGGCGTGGGACTGGGAACGAGGCTACACTGCAAGGAGTACCCCAAGCTGCCGAGAGAATCTCTCCCTCCAGCTCAACAAGTCTGTAGTACGTAGTTTGTAGCACCGGCGTAAAACGTAGCAGGCTCGACCCGGTACTCTCGTGCATTATGCTGGGCGATTTGTACGCATGTTGTCGATCCAGCATGCACGCGGGCGGCGCAACATTACGACTTTCCACTTGGATATAAGGTCATACACTAAACGAACACCGGATGTCGGACAGACACCAACTGGATGGACGGACGGACAGACATCCTGGAGAGCACGACTATGTGGGGCTCGTTCAGGCTCGCCCCAATAATAGAGTGCAGAATATCGGAAGATATATTGGAGACTGAATACATAGGAAGCCGCCCAAGAAGCTGTACAACTATAGTTGAGGAACATAATTATATGTTTCTCAGATCTGTGTAAACATAATTATATCTGAGGAACATAATTATATGTTCAGATCTGTGTAAACATATATCTGAGGAACATATATTATGTTCCTTCTTTGTACCATGGCAGCCATACAAATCAAAGGCACAGCGCACGGTTTATATAGTGCAGACGTGTTCTAACTCCCCTAACTTCCAATGGCTGTATACAATCGGTGGACTGGACTACTGGACTCACCCAAAATTCCATGAAACGCCCTTTTCAGTGAGAAGCTAAACCTCCTTACTCAGCCTATTAGTTCGCTAAAGTTGCTTCCTAGCCTGTTGCGGCATCGTCTCCTCGATTTCCGAGGTCAAAGGTCACGTGCATATTCAACAATTCATGTGGGTTCTGTACTGGCTTTGAGCTAGCCTCGTTCCCAGGCCTACCCGGATGGGGAAGTGCTTTGAGCATCCATGCTAGCTAGCTTTGAGCATCCATGACTTGTACCAACTGTTTTCTTATGGAGGTCACACGCATTTGTTGGGAAGTCAAATTTCAATTGAGCTCCAGGATTCTCCGCCTGCTTGAACGATTAGATGAGCAGTTAGCACGTTATCAGCAGAAACCAAACTCCAGCCTGCCTTTAAGTGTAGCTACCATGATTGTTATCCCTGAGCTCGCTCATTAAATATGCACGTGACCTTTGACCTCGGAAATCGAGGAGACGATGCCGCAACAGGCTAGGAAGCAACTTTAGCGAACTAATAGGCTGAGTAAGGAGGTTTAGCTTCTCACTGAAAAAGGGCGTTTCATGGAATTTTGGGTGAGTCCAGTAGTCCAGTAGTCCAGTCCAGTAGTCCAGTCCACCGATTGTATACAGCCACGTATTAGTTAGAGCATGTAACCAAGGTTTCTGAGCTGTATAGTAACTGGAGTGGAGTGGTGCTGCGTAGTGGCTGAAGCCAGACCACTAAATGACCGAGGCAGAGGTCATTTAGTGGTCTGGCTGAAGCCACTGCTCGCCACGAGGGTTACTATACAGCTAAGAAACCTTGGTTACATGCTCTAACTAATTTAGAAAATTTAGAGACCTGTGGGTAGGTCTCTAACCCAGTTAGAGACCTGATGGTGGTTCCTACACTATATAGGATACTCATTAAGGCTACACACATCAAAGCTTGAATATTCAAAAATTTTCTAATTCCAATTAGAGGCAGTTAGAACATGGCAATTAGGGCAGTTAGAACACACCTGTCAAAAGCACTTAGCAGGTGCCTTTGATTTGTATGGTTGCCATGGTACAAGCCAGCTAAACCATGTTTTCAGGTGGCTTGCTTCATCCAAACTTGGAATGCAAAACTGCGAAGTATCACGTGACTTGAATCCACCAATAGAATCCAAGTTGTCACGTGACAACTTGGATTCTATTGGTGGATTCAAGTCACGTGATACTTTGCAGTTTTACATTCCGAGTTTGAACGAAGCAAGCAACCTGAAAAACACGGTAGACGTGTTTACCACGTAATACATTCGACAGTTCCGGGTGGGTAAACCCCAGCTTGGGCTTCGCCCTCAGGGTTTACCCGGAACTGTCTCATGTATTACTGGTAAACGCGTCTTGGGGGTGGTTTAACTATAACGTATAAACATATATCTGGGTAACAATGTAGCAGTTACAACAACTAGACTAAGACACTGACACAGTCACTGGTTGCATGAACTGCCCTTCAACTTAAAAAAAATATTGTCCCCAGTGCCTTACCTACACCCTTCTGAAGCAGCGTATTCAGGATTGGAATGGACCCAACTGTTGCAGCAAAGACCTGAGCACCACTAGCAGCTAGTCGCTCTCCCACTGTACAATCTGGGAGAAGCTTCTCCAGGCAGGCTAGGTGCTTGTTGAATGACTCCACATCATTACGCTGAATGGCCTTCTTGAGCACCTTCAGCACATCCTCCTAAATAGGTAAGAGAGAAAGAAAATCTCCTATGGCATGGTGTCGAACCAGCAACCTTGCGATTAACCATGGAATGCTTTAAAACCACTCGGCCACCTGCCACTCCATATCACTTCCATAACATGAGGTATAGGTGTTTGATTT
Organism: Axinella damicornis; assembly: GCA_963931865.1. Taxonomy (NCBI): domain Eukaryota; kingdom Metazoa; phylum Porifera; class Demospongiae; order Axinellida; family Axinellidae; genus Axinella; species Axinella damicornis. Next base: position 7,409,365 of record OZ007517.1, read on the forward strand.
GTTTCACTGCAAACAGTGAACAAGTAATCTTTGTATAACATGCCTACTTTGGTGAACACAGAAAAACAGATTACAGTGGATAGCACAAAGGTACCCTAATACTCTAAGACTTGCCACTATCTGAACTGAGCGTATGTTGTACCCAGTAAGCAGGTAAATTAATGGGCTATCTCTCTCTCTAAGTATTATTTAGACCACCACATGTAGGTGTAGCTACATGGATCGAGGAGTGTTTTCCCACGAACACCTACAAGTGGTGGTCTACATTTCGTGTATCCCAGAGGAGGTTGGACACGGTCATGTAACCTACGTGAGTAGGCAAATTTATATGGAGGTTCGCTATACTGAAGTATGTTCTCGGTAGTCTTTACGAGTAACAAACTTAAAAATATGCCGTCAAACTCGTTCAACCCTAGGGTCACTTAGGCAGTACGGCCTCTTGAAGGATCAGCCGCGCGGATGGTGGAGAAGCCACACTCCCGGTACTCCAACCTGAATGTACTCCTATACCTTTCAAACTCCCCAACTGTACATGTAGCTTCACTTCTCGTTGGCAATTTACGTTTACCTTTGGTCCTAGGCCATATTGACGTAGGAATGAGGCTGGCGAGGTTAGGAACGTAACACACGCATTATTTCTGTTCAAACGCAGTGCATAGTCACCTGTGCACAAATGTGTCCAACCTCCTCTGCTTGTATCCCTAGAACTGCTGCACTTGTAGGTAATGCTTTCCTGACAGCTACTGAGGTGTTGCACTTGCATGGCTTGGGGATTAAATGACTTCTTTGTACATGGGACACCTTTGAACCACCCACACAGCCTCAACTGATATGTTAATGGCGGTAGAGGTAGTCTTTATGGCTCAGAATCTTTGCAAAACTAGTAAGAGTACGTATGTGCAATACCTCAAGATGATACGGCCAAACCTGGCTTTGGGTGCCATGTGTGCATGGAACGTGTGCCTTAGCAATTAGGAGGAAATGCTGCATGAGTAGCATGCGCAGTTGGAGGGCCCCCTCAATATCCTGTAGATCTGGCAGGTTCCCTACTCATGCCAGTTGATAGCAGTAGTTGTACAAAGCCATTGCAGCTATAACTGGCGACTGGTATTGACCATGCAAGAGCAGTATGTATCAAAACAGCAACATGCACCCACTGTTAAATCACCATGCACCCACTGTTACATCACCATGCACCCACTGTTACATCACCATGTAGATTGATGATTGAACAGAGCAAATTCACCATGGTAACAAAAAGCATTGGCACCTGTTCAGGGTCGGGCCTATACCCACCATGCACACCGCAAAAGACCAAGCTTGTTTTTTACAGAGCATCAGCACACATGACACCAAGGAGTTCTACAACACAATCCAAACACCTGGCACTAGCTATCATATAACAAGACACAACACAAGAGTGAGTTGTACATAACTACAAAGGAATGTAGGTGACAAGCATTCAAGTGGCTGCTGGTTTGTCAAGCTGTTAAGAAGCTGAAATGTAAGTATGTGTAATAATGCACTTGTGCATTATTACATTTCAGCTTTGAAAACACTTCGAGTAAGCTCACACTGATCACTGTGCAGCTACAGTGGCTAGGTAGTTACAAAGCAGTAGCTACATGTTTGTCTCAATACACGATTGCAAATGACTGGAGTAATGAAGCTAATATACTGGCCATTTGGCCACAGTGCAGGGGTCAGAAAGTACATGTTACAATGGAGTACATGTTTGTCTTATAAATTATATGCTTCTACCACAGAGTTCTGACTCCTGCACTGTGGCCAAATGGCCAGTATGTGAGCTTCGTTACCTCAGTTGCTATTGGATATGCCGTAGCTCAAGTATGTACATGTATGCAAGTAATAATACCTAGCTACTGTAGCTGCACAGTAGCAGCTACTCGAAGTGTTTTCAAAACTACAAACTACATTTATAGGATGGATCCAGCAAGACTGAGGCTGAAAAGTAGATATAGGCTTATATACTAAGTATCTTATGTCGATTAGGGTCAGGTCGGCAGGGTGCAGTTCCATCATTTCACTATGGAATCGTAAGCATGATCATTGAGAATGCTACAGGTTAACATGACTCATATACATGAAACTCCTAGATGAAATACCACACCTAGAGTGATTTAAGGTCCACACATTAGCGCCTACCAACACTAACATGACAATACATCCTTGCACATTAACATATATATTACAGCATGCCTGCCAGGGAGCTCATGGAGGTGTAAACCGCATAGCACGGCCACTCCACTGTTTCGACGCTTCCGCCTCACTGCAGGCTCTTTATCCAGTTATGCAGTACAGAGAACTGCCCTGCGCCGGACCACACACACAAACACTATATTATAAGGAAGGCCACGAGAGTTCGCGACGGCATCTGCACACTATACAGAGAACACCCAGGCATGCAGAGGCTGTGGGGAAGGCCTCAAGAGCTGTCCAGCACTGAACTCACCCCCATGTAATGAGGGAGGATGCAGGCGAGGGCCTCAATCTACATGGGGCTGCCCAGTGTCAGAATCGCATGGACACAGTACAAAAGAGTGCAGGACTTACACAGACGAAGTGATTGGGCAACAGCTAGCTGAAGCAAGCAAAGTTAGAATGCAACCAAAAGTAATTTATAGAGTAGCTAATTAATATATTTTCGGGCACCATCAACCAGATAATGCAATATCTCTTGTACATAGCATGACAACAAACCATGCTTGTGCTTTGTGCGTCAATTTTCATGAGGCAGTGAACAAGAAGCATAGCTAATGAATTTCAAACTCACCTGCTTGCAGGTGTGTCAAAAACAAAAATTAGTAATTGCAACTTGACCAGACCCTCCCTTCCGTGTGGGTCTGGCCCCGCGAGACTAATGTTTTTAGGCACTAAACAGCATGCTCCAAATCAGTGGCGTATCACACTGGTCTCCCAAATCATGTTAGCTATGCCCAAATAATTGTATCCCCGCGGCAAAAACACAAAATTATCAATCTTACTGGTGTACGTCTGCTGGCGTCCGCTACTGGTGGCATATCAACCCGCACTTCCTGGAGTTCAACGTATTGAGTCGCCATGTGTAGTGCCAGCCCCACGCATGACGCAGAGAGAGAAAAAAACAGCTTGCGAATGCGGTTGACCGGCCGGGCGGAGAGGGGCTAGTGGCTAGACTACTCAACCTTTATAGACGGGATCCACTTTGCGCCTCGCGCCCATGATGTCATAAATTTCATATCGTGCAGCGCATGCGCATTGCGGAAGGAATAGAAAGCCGTGCTGTATTGTTCTTTTCTATACAATTGTTTCCTAATCCAGTGCAGAGATCTGTAGAGAAGCCATTTTTGTATATACCCCAACATCAGATGTGCAGAAAACATCTGGAAATGACATCAAGGTGCACAGTTCCAATAACTTGCTGAGACAGGAAGCCAAACCAATTCCATGATAATTGGTTGATTTAGCAGGATCAAATCACCGGAGCCGTGTTAGCACAATGTTCACTTTCTTTATTTCCCTCGAAAGTCTCTTGAGCAATTGGCAGCCAAGGCATTACACTTCTTTTCACGTCGTACATATTTCTGTCGTCTTAGTCTTCGCCTTGCTTCAGCCTTGTAACACTGTTTTGTCTTCTTTCTGATTGCAGCGGTGACTTCAACTGAGGGATACCCATGCACAATCCACCCAAAGTTGATGCCAGATGGAAGCTGCCATTTCCAGAGACAAGCAGACTCGTTCCATCCAGCTACATGCTTGCAATGCGAATTAACATTCATTTGCAGACTGAACAAGACAATCACAAATTGCCTTATATTACAATGTGTATCCAAATCATGTGGGTGGTTGTGGCAACAGGGTTCAGTACAATGCACAATGTCATTGGGTAGTGAGATATCTTGCAATCTATGATTCACATTCAGAATAACGTACTGTTGCATGTCCTCGTTAGACTCAGAGGCTTTGTCCCTCACAATGGAAATCTTCCGTTCCGTCCCAACTGACAGACTGCAAGTACTGGTCTATGGTCAGAGAGATTGGATACACAATCCAAGGTATAGACACCGGCCTCGGAGACTGCAGTAGCTATCCTGCTTGAAGCAAGTACATGATCAATCCATGCATGAGTGACTTATACCAGAATGACTTTCAAAGGTCCAACCAAGTCTCCCAACTGTACATCATCAATAATTAATTTTGTCAACAAAATCCAAAAGTGCCTTACTAAAGGTTGTTTGCGAGAAATAAAATCACCAGCAACAAGTAGACTGCTGTGAGGCCAGCATCCCTTCTAAGGTGTCATTGAGATTGACTTCCATCGTTTGTAGGAAAGTAAACACCAATTAATATTGTCCGCCTGCCAGCTGAACAACGATAGCATTAACATGCTTCGACCCAGTAGGACAGATCGAAATGCATCCGGCTTATACTCCTTACCATTGTCCAACCAAAGCATGCAGTTGTATGTTACGAGGTTGTAAATCATTCACTTGTCTGGGATAGATCCTCATTTGCGATCCTCCCAGTGCTTTCACCACTTTGCTCGTTCATCAGCAGACATGTCAGCTCGCACATAAAACTAGCCAAACTCAAATTCCTGCAATTTGCGGCGTGCAAGAAGCACTACTCTATTCTTGGTAAGTTGGTACCAGACTCTTGATTCACGGCGGTAGCTATATATGTATGGTTTTCTTACTGTGCAGCAACTACAGTCACCATACCTGAATTTTGTATTACTTTGGCCACTTTCCCATGCATTAATATTCTGCAGTAATGCTGTTAGAACATGTTGCTTGAATCAGTGCACGCAATCACGCAATGCCATTAACATGAGAAATTACACGAGAGGTCAAAGTACAGAATGTGTGATGTCATGGACATGAAGTGAGGTGAACAAATTAAGTGGATCGTCTTTATAGGCCGTACGTATTCAGCCGCATTCAACCGTGGATATAAATCAACCAATCTCATTCGGCCATAGATGAAAAAAGAGGAACTCTATCCGTGCTCAGCTCAAGCATTGGCACTTTGACCCAGCCTAATTTTCTAAGCCAATCTACATTGTGTCGCATTGCGAGCAAGTGCTTATACATGCACACACATTTTGCTATATATAGGAACGGAAAAGTGGTCATGCATTACGCTGTTCAAATTGAAGTGTTAGGCTGTTAGCTTGCATGTTTAAGTTTACCACCACTGGGATGTTGCTATGGAGACCGTGGTGTAACACAGGTTTCACTTAATTCAATTGTAACTAATCTAATTCACTTCATTTGACAGCCAGGCTGTTCTGTGATTATATCCCCTCGAACAAACATGCTAAGTGCTAAGTATGCTTGTATACGAATTAAAATTTTACTAAGTGGTGGTTTAACATTAAAATGCCCCTCAAACGAAACAGCTATTCACTATGGTCTATCAACTTAGTAGATGCCTGAGCTTTGGAATCGGGAATGGTGGGTCAGAAGCTCTTTGATGGCATGCATGCACTGTGATCATGCCAGTTGTTCAGTGAGTGTGCACACTGTTTCCAATGTATCTGGGTAGCCTCGTTCCCAGTCTTGATCTGTTGCCCAGCTTTTTGTACAGTACCGTAGATTTCAGGTTGGTTGTCCACAAAATTCGGAATGCAAAACTGCATAAGTATCACGTGACTTGAATCCACCAATAGAATCCAAGTTGTCACGTCAACTTGGATTCTATTGGTGGATTCAAGTCACGTGATACTTTTGCAGTTTTGCATTCAGAATTTTTTGGACAACCAACCTGAAATCTACGGTACAGAAGAAGCTCCCTCAATTTTTGATTGTGCATGGGAGAGCCTGGGAACGAGGCTAGCTAGTATCTGGGTACAATATGAGAAAGAAGACGCAGAGTGCATTCCACATTAATTTCCAGCCCAGTTCCTGGAGTGTCACCATGCTTTTGAACCATGACCTCAAACCAAAAACGATATCACAAATTTGATGTACATTTCAGTGAGCTACTTTCTCCAAGTACATGCGATTCCTGTGCATGCCCATTAATCAATAGCTTTGTGTCTGTCTCAGGCATTAGCTGAGAGAGTTCAGTGGAGTCTTTGTCAATACTGGGCTCTGTTCCTAATGAGCTACCAGCTGCTGTCTGTTGCTCTCGTAGCTTCCCAAGTTTTGGGTAGAGCAGAATCAGTACCATCAGAACCGGTAGCAGTAAGCAGATCATGATGGCCATGGCCAGGAAGGTGCGTTTCTGGACTCCCTCATAGGCAGCATCAACTAGGGTGTTGTGTGTGAGGAATATATCCACCACAGTGATGTCTCGCAGGATCACAGGGAACCACGCACTAAGGCCACAGCACTGAGTATCATAATATTGCCCACCTGCATGGATAATTCTTGACCTGAGACTATTAATTTATTAATTCAATAGCGGGGACATCCCCACTTTTCAGTAAACAAAAAAGCCTGTACAAAAGGACTGTAGTATTAAGAAGTAGTTGCTTTCATGGGCCTCCACCAACTATATAGTTTTACAGCAGACTGCAATCAATTCCATCCTTGAAGGATCGAGTATTTTCTTCCTGAAGTACTTACGTATGTACAACTGTACCACTAAGAATCAAGTGCATATATATAGTAACCCCTTTCCCTCATGTAGTTCAATCTCATGTTGAAGCAAAACAGATAATTCACAAACTTACGAAATAGAGATGTTGCACTTCTGGAGACTCCAGTTGCAGCATATGCCAGACCCATTACTACGCCCTGTGTGACAGATACAGAGAGGAACAAGTGGTCCTACCATCAAGCAAAATCAGTTAACGCAAGACCAATTTGGGAATTCAGAAATACAAGTTTTGGAGGCTATCATTGTACACACACACTAGTAATTTCTGACCAACCTGGTATTGCTTGACCACAACATCAGATATCACAATCATAGCAGCAAGCCTTGATATGTGTATGGTGAGTATAAACTCGAATGCACCAACACAAAACTGGACAAAGTTGAGAGTCTGGTGTTCACTGCGACAGATTGGCTGACATTCATCACAGCGTGATTTCGTTATTTCAGAGTTAGGAATCCAATGGCAATCATACTCACCATTGCGAAATGATTCACATTTATTCATAGCTGCTTCGTAGACAGCATTGTCCACAATCTGCACATGTAGAGCTTCAAATCTCTGCTGATTTACAAGTGCAACAGGTTGAGAACCAGTAGAGTAGTTCCTTGCTAGCTCAGGATGGTATAGAGGCTGTACTCAGTGCACGGATCGTACGGGATCGACTGCCAGTCTGCCATGACGGTTAGGCCAACGACTGAGAAAAGTATCCCCAGGATCGTAATGATGCGGCTGTTAATCTTCAAACACTGCATGAAGAGCCTGAACAAACAAATTGCAAATTCAAAGTTCATATGATTTGTTCATACCACACACATAATGTGACGAGAGAGAACTTGAATCCAACTTGGATACTAGTCAGATGCTCTTACCACTAAACCACTGGGCCCACAGCAAAGGAGCAGCACACAAGCTGCTTATATTATAGCAGCATATTGTGGAAGCCTCAGCTGAATTCCAAAGCACGACCCTACAAGCTTCAGTAAACAACGTAGCATGTTGTACACAATCTAATGATACTGAGATTAATTGATCAACCTCTAACTTTCAACTTACATAATAAACCCACTACCAAGTTGAGCAGGTGCCAGAGCAAGGAAGAAGTAGGAAGCCTGGGTGTTCGTGAAACCAAAGGAGTCACTCAAAACTGGATTGAATAGCTCTTCGTATACAATGAATTTGGCAGTGATCAGTCCCCTTAAAATGATCAAGAAGAGAATTATCTGCAAAAAGAAATAATCCATTCAGATATAATTAAAGGTCCTCTTGATACACAGGTTTTTTGATTGTTTATAGCTAGTTGCTAATTTAGCGGGTATGAAATGTTTTAGTGCCTCAAAGGTATGTCCATGGATTCAAGGCAGTGTCTGCTTAAGTTAGGGTTGTGCCGACATTGCTGTATTTGGTTTCAAACCAAGCAACTAACCGACAGCAGCAAGGTGCTTGTGCAGGATATCAACAGCCAGTCTTATGATAGCCTCATTCCCAGGCCTTCTCACTCCAGTGTTTGTCGCTTACTGCAAGCGACAAACACTGGGGCGAGAAGGCATGGGGACGAGGCTAGTCTTCTGAATGGCTAGCAAAAATGCCCTACTGCTGTTATAATATTATACTGTTCCGAAAGGCTGTGAGCCGGGTCTATTTCGAGGTTGGTGAGTACAGCGAATGGGTATTTGATGATGGACATACTTTCTGGAATCTACAGTACTTTTATCAGGCAACAGTCGGTCCTTAAAATTGCTGAAGAGTGAAGGATACCAAGATCAAAGTGACATCAATCTTTCCCCTCTTCCAGTTCATCGTGCAGTTGCATCCCTGACGGAGGTCTGGACACTTGCTTTCACCATGGAACATCAAGAGCTCCAACACCACGAAGGCCACACCTAGAGCCACATTATACCAAGCTATGGCCCTGAAGTGGCTTATGTTGAACTGTGAAAGAATGGCTGCAACACCTATGGAGGTGTAGAAATGTTTCACTGCTTACATTTATGCATAACAATACTTTATGCAGTACTTCAGTAGATATTGCTGGTGGATTATATCAGCATACTTTACAGAGCAGTAAAGTGTAACAATGTTTTTAAGAGGAACAATTGAAACAGTAAAACCAGACCGTGCATGAGCTGTTTTATTGATGCTGGATGCAGCCCGTGATGTCACTGGGTGTACTGTAAAATTAATCAAATACTAGCCAGCTACAGGAAGTTTCTTGCCATCAACGAAACTCGGAAATGCTGGAAACACGACTCCCAAGATGGCACGTGTGTGCACCAGGGTAACTACATGTTGCTCAGTTCGGACTATAATATACTCTTTTCCAGAGCTATAGAACTTTGTTAGCATGAGATTCAAGACAAACCTCTTTGTCCCAAATAGGAAATCCGATGATGTGGACAAATTTCATATTGTTGAATTTGTCCACATCATCATACTTTCTGTTTGGGACAAAGAGGTTCGTCTTGAATTTCAAACCAGCTAAGTCTCTATAGCTCTGGAAATATATCCCAGGATGCCCTTGACATGGTCTGTTGCCACCACCATTCCCAGGTCCCATCTGTCCCAGGACAACCTTGGACATCCAAGTTGTTCTTGCCATCTCAAATGGGTAGCACGTAGTACCATTTCCAGGCTCAAGATGTTCCATCTGTCCCAGGACAAACTTGGATCGCAAGTTGTCCCTGCCATTTCATATGGGTATACCATTGCAGGCTCAAGATGTTCCATCCATCCCAGGACAAACTTGGACATCACAAGTTGTCCCTGCCATTTCGTATGGGTATACCATTCACAGGCTCAAGATGTTCCATCTGTCCCAGGACAAACTTGGATCGCAAGTTGTCCCTGCCATTTCATATGGGTATACCATCCACAGGCTCAAGATGTTCCATCTACCCATGGCATGGGTTCCATCTGTCCCATATGGGTATTACCTAGCCTCGTTCCCAGGACTTCTTGCCCCAGCATTTGTCGCTTGCAGTACTAACGCGGGCGGGGTACTGCAAGCTACAAATGCTGGGGTGAGAAGGCCTGGGAACGAGGCCAGGTATTCCATTCCCAGGCTCATCTGTCCCAGGACAAACTTGGACATCCATGTTGTCCCTGACATTTCATATGGGTATTACCATTCCCAGGCTCAAGATGTTCCATTCATCCCAGGACAACCTTGGACATCCAGGTTGTCTATGGCATGGACAACGCAGGGTACTACTCCATGATATCCTTACTTACATGACCAGCTTCATATGTATCACTTATTGCAGCCTGAAATTCAGACCACTATCTAACCTGGTCCAAACAAGGTTCCTGCAGGGCACATAACCAGGAACAGTGCAAAAACAGTATCTTTGACTCTCGTTGTCTTCCCTTCCTCTTCCTTTCTGGCCTCCCCAAGCGCTTCCAAGTATTGTTCGTATGTCACACCAAGATACGTGTACGATATGACAGTCTGCATCGCCACAAACATGCCTCCGAGAAATCTTGCCAGGATTATCATCCAGCCCGCTGTTGCAAGACCGTAAACTACGAAGGCAACAATGTGGGTGGAAAGACAGATTAGTACACCGTACCAGAATGGAATAATGTTTGCGAGGAGTCCAGTTGTGATTGCACCAACAATTTCACCAATGCTGAATGTTGCAATTGCCCAGGCATAGAATTCTTCTGGGAGACCAAGACCAGGTTCAATCTGCAAGAATGCAACACAAGAAAACACTCAATAGGTGTACACACAACATACATAGGTAGCATTGTGAGGGAACACAGTATACGCATGTGAGGGGAGTGTATTAATGGTTATCGTTGCTAGACTGTGTTTGACAGAAAATCCCAACACTTGGTGTGCACGTGGCCAACCTGTCGTGCATTGGTCACACCAAGTTGGGTGGAGACTGAGTGTTGCCAAGGGAGTATCCGAGTGTCAGCATTTCCCCCATGTTTGTACCTCCTTGTACACAGTATGCATTGATGTTTGCACACCAGTTTTGGCATGAGCGGACATTGGTCCCTCTTTGAACAAAATTCCAAGTTTGGTACCCGTAGGTCGCATGGTGTCAAGTAACGAGCGTCGTGTAGAGGGTGTATGGTCAACTTGTCACACATTCTAGTACACTTGGGAGAGGAAACGTATAAGGGGTGTGGGTAAACACTAGTCACTACAGACAGCCGTAAGAGTTGGCGTGATGAAGGTTGGTGTACCTTGTTGCTATAAGTGCATGCAAAGATGGGTGGAGATTGGGTTTCATGAGGACGTTAACTTATTTTGCAGATTAAGGGAGGGAAAGTTGGGGAGTAAGTGCTTGAGTATAACATTATTCTTAGCACTTAATGTAAGGACTGTTGAAACTAAATTTAGAATCCTAATCTCTGCGAGATGAAACTCCATTGCATCATAGGTGACCTTGGTCAGATGATCTTGAAGACCATCATAGAAAATGCGGCTCGTGAGCAGCAAGGTTTGTACCTTGTGTATTCATTTCAGTGTCTATATATAGCAGTGGTTTGTTGGTTGCCTGTACATGTAGGTTCACCTACTTCTGAGCCATCCCCTCAACTGTCTCGTCGTCAAGAGGCAGATGTCTACTATCGAGGCTACAAGAGGCTGTGAAACAACCCCTCAAAGTTGTGGAGACAAAAAGCTTACTGCTACCACCAATGTGGTTACTCTCCCAGAAACAGCCTATGACATGCAAAGGTGCGAGAAGCGCCAGATCCTGGACATAGCCACATGGATCCAGGTCTACAGCATTCACACACTGGTGCTCCAATGCCACTATCCTGAGTCTTCATCAAAACTCATTGCGTACCAGCTGCTGATCGTCACTCACAGTAAATGTTTGATTATCCTTCCTGGCTCCACACGACACCGAATTTCGCCAGTGGGTTGTAGCTCAAGACTACACAGAATGGTCACTGATCCACCCACAATTCTATGCTTATGCATTCATGGGCAGGGGAAAAGCGTCTGCTTGGTACCCAACCTGTCAGATCGATGACAGTGCTCATATCTACCACTGCCCGAGGTTCACACCTACTACCTTCCGCTCGCAGCCCAACCTGCTTCCCAGCCCCTTCTCATACAGATCCCCTCCACCTACAGCTCTGAGCCCGGTACACTTCTCATCCAATAATAGGCTGCGCCCACCTCCAGCCAAACGGCCTAGAATTGACCATTGCATCCTTTTCAACAAGTATGGGGGGGGGGGGGGGGGGGGGGGGGGGGGCAAGTGCAAGCATGCCTGTGCTCACTGCCATGGGAGGCATCTGGTTTCTAAGCCCCCAGTGGCAGTAATTCCAGGTGGCTACACTACCAAGGTGCAGCCTCTTGAATTGTACATGGTTGACTGGATTGTGCAAGCCAACCTTGGCTTTTAGATACCAAGAAGGAAGTCATCAAGAAGTTTTATCAGGTGTGCGGCATCCATTCCAACAGACACATACATCACCGCATGGCATGGACGTTTGGAATCTTGGGATATCTGTTCCAGCTCGAATTACTGGATGGTATTTGCTTATAATGTGCTGGACGGTCACATCCGCCGTGCAAAGGAATTTCCGGAAATGACGATTGCTTACAGACTGGAAGAGACCGCAGACAGTGAGTCAGAGTCTGATGATCCATGCATTTGAGTGTGATACAGTGTATGAAGACAGTCGGTAAAACAATCCTGACTGTCCTTGATGGTTATTACCAGATTCTAAACCACAAGTGTATCAATATGAGTTGAAAGATGCCTCACTTTGTTAGTGTACTGTGCATGGTACAAACACTAGTGGAAGCTAAATGGAATGAACCGGATACAATTCCCACAGTAGGTGAATTTAACTCTCTTAAAACATGTCTGTCGTGGTCATTTGCTGCTCTATTGTAGCGCGATGACTCCAACACACACCTCCCACATTACCATATAAACATGGTAGCCTCACAGCACTGTTTTGACAACAACAGCAGACATCTCCAGTTAGTCTCCTGACCACACTCCTCCAGGCTTTACAAACACTTCCAATTATTCAGCACCACTGACTTTCAGCTCATAAATAATTGATAATTTATGGTATACCCTAGCCGCGTTCCCAGGTCTTCTACACCTCCAGTTTTTGATCACTTGCAGTACGCAACAATGGAGGGGGAAAGCCTGGGGAATCTTCGCATGTGATCCGCCGCACAGCTTACGTCATGGATTCTAGACGCAATGGATTATTTACATCCACAGCCTCAGAAAATTCAAACACGTTTCAGAGAAGAGGTAGGTCCTACCTGTAAAACGTATCCAGGTTCCAAGCAAACTGCTGAGGAATAGCTGTGATACAAGGGGTGAAACTCCAAATAGTGCCATCATTTCGCTCCACAAGAAGATTGCATCATAGCTGGCTTTTTCACGCTTGTCACTCAGCAGCGAGCCACATGCCCTTTGGAGTCATGTCTTGTAGCCTGGCCCCTCCGTTGTTGCATACTGCAAGTGATCAACAACTGGAGGTGTAGAAGGCCTGGGAACGAGGCTATGGTACCCACATACGTAAGACAACAGTGTTATGTGTAATACTGTACCAATAGAGTGGACTAGAGTGATATACAAAGTAGCTGTAGGTGTTTTAAACTCTTTATCGCCCAATTCTTAGCTGAGGTGATTTTCAGTCTCTAGAACAGTTAAACATAATATTATTGTTCTGCTGGGCTCAAAACTGCTCCCACAGGTAATTTAGTCATCCTAAACAGATACGTGACTCTAACAGTTGACAAACTTGCAATCCAGTCTCCAGGAAATGCCAACCAGCCGAAGCTGAAAAATGGGCCCTGAACATTGGAAGTGGAGGCCATACAAGGCAAGATGGCATGTTTCTAAGTCCATTTATGCCAAGAATGATGGAAATGGCCCTCCCAGTACCAACCAAGGCCTTTCTACACTGACATGGCCATGTTGTTTGCACCCTTCGAATGTATCCACCCACCTCCCCTGTCCTGCACTTTCTGCTCACGCAGAACCTAAGTCCAAAGGACATTGCCGGATGTGAAGCTGAAAGTCTCATGATGCATACCATAATGACTAGAAGAATAGCTGTCCTATATAAATATGCTACAGAGAGGCTAATATGACTACATTCTTACAGTTTCTGAGTACTGTATCTATGCACTGATCCAGTGTAAGTAAGAGCAGCACTAGTTAATTCTGGTATAATTCTGTAGATTATCCAATTTCTACCAGGTCCCTCCTGCACTGTAAACCCTGTGTACAAGCACTAGATTCTGACCTCTCCACAATTGATGGTCACTGCAAATCAAAACTAGTTTCAATTGGTTGTAATTATGTCAACAGTGGGATGGAAATGAGGTTACCTGAACACATACCAACAACTGTATTGTGGCCTGTGTTGCCATAGCTTACTCAGAAACACCCCAGATCTGTCAGCTCAATAACTGTCACCTTATGGGTATCTGAGGTAAGAACTTTGCTTACAGAAAGTCTGTATGAGTCTGTGTATCCATGCATGTCCTATATCTATGGTGTCATCTACATCGTAGCATTGTTCAAGCTCACTGTCAAGTTCAGGGATGTCACTGCTTACCACATCGTCTTCACTACCATGCTTGGAGAGGTCTCACGTGTATCTTTGTCTTCACGGGCAAGCCAACACACATAACTACATGGCTCTGACGCACGCATGCTTGCTGTTATGTAACAATGGTGGGTGCTGTTTTGGGGTTGAATGCGATAACACTCGAAAGAGTACCCACCCCACTTTCCAGCAAGCATGTAATGTATACCACCCATGAGCAATGTTTCGCAAGACTACAGTATACTTATACGTCATGGTGTCACCTTCACTCAATGAATTCCTGGCCTCCTACGTATGTGGAAGTGCCTACTTAGTTGTGAGCGTGCAAGAGTACAAGACTAGACTGACCTTGCCCAGCCTCCCAGATTCATTGAGAGTGTCTGCAGTAGGGTTGGTGATAAACTGGTGGAAGGTTGGCAGGACGGACGTGTAGTTGATGGTTTCTAAGGTACAAACCAGCATCAGAAAAAACCAGTTCCACTTCAACCTACGGATCTCCTTCTCTGCGTAAATATAGAATAGAGTAAATCTTACACCTAATTGAGACACAATTATCAGGATTGAAGGACAAATTCTTCATTTAGCCGATCAAAATCTGCTATAGAGGGTTGGTGACGAAAAATGTTGCCCTACAGAAGACTAGCAATCCTTATATTGGAGTTTACGCAAAACGTATCCAGTACTTACTTGGTTCAAGTGGTACGTGGCCCACATTTGGCTGCCATTGTTTAGCCTCATCTCCCTTGAAGCACCCACAGCAGTTGCGAGACATGACTGACCAATGCTGGCCAAAGAGTCCCACTCTTACAGATGCACACCTGCAGTTTAAATGAAAAGCAATGTCATCCTTAGACTGTGTGATGCAGACAGCCTCATTCCCAGGCTGGCATACTTCCAGTGATGGGCAAGTTGTAAGTGATACTGCAAAAGTGTTTCTGCTATTAATTGCAGCTGTCTGGATTTTCTAGGTAGCTAGTTGGTCCAATTCTCAGTATAGACTCTAAACACTTGGACGAGCGTCTGGAAAAGTGACTTGGGTGGGGCATTCACATGCAGGGAAGTATATTGAGCAAATTCGAGGATCCCAGCTGCATGGTGTTCTCTCGTTTGCCCCGCCCCCTCCACGGCACTGTTAAAAACCATGCTACTGCCTGCTTGCTGGCACACACCATATTAGTCTAGAGCTAGCACCTACAAATTAGAGCTGCGTATACCTGCAACTCGGTATGTTTCCCAACTGCAAAGTGCTCTGAGTCGGCGCTATAGCACCAGCCACAAGAAGGAAGACAATGGAACACACGTGGTAGCTGAATTTATGTGCATTTTCTACACTCCAGTGTTAGTTAGGAGGAATCATCTTGGAGTACGCCTCAAAACTACCTACACTGTGAGTTTACTAAGCAGCTACATCACTGTACATGCAAGCATCATTATTTGCATGAAATAACTAGAGGTGTTCATAGAACACATACCCCTCGCTGAACGTCAGGCCAGGATGCATGCAGTGCAGCTACAATCGACGTGACATCTCTGCCGATGTGCAACGGCGAACAGGGCTGCTATCGCATATACTGTGTTCGTGTATGGCCATATCCAAGGTGTGGGAGTGACCGCTTACCGTATATACTATATTGTGAAACTGGAGAGGTGGGGCCAAATGTTTAATTTACAGGAAATAGCTGGAAAAAACAGCCGAAACAATAGCCATGATGTCTGTGAAGTACATAGATCGTGAGAAAGCACTGTTTCCTAGCGGTCATCTCGAAGCATGAAGTTTCCAAATGCACTGCGTGTCCTGTTCTTGAAGTCACGAAGAGGTGGAGCCAATGTTATGAATAGTTATGAAAAGTAGGAAATAGCCGAAATACAGCGAAACGGAGCGCCTTGACCTCAGTGAGGTACACATAGAGCAGTTTTTTGCTATTTGCTATTGTTTGACTCCATTTCTACGGTTTATGAGAGTTTATAAGAGTACACCAAAACCGATTGCTTAACCCCGCTTCGCGCATGCGCGCGCGGTGTAATGATCGGTCACACAAGAGGGAACTGATTAAGTGTTCTGGCTGCTGAGTATATTACAGAGTCAGTGTCAACAGCATCCTTGTTAGTCTGAACCCCAGACCCTAACCCGCCGAGGATGGGTCTGGGGAATATTAATAACCTATAAATTATAGCCCTTGGAAGTTGGAATTCTGCTGAGCATCGATTAGGGAAACCTGATGAGTGAGGTGCAATCAAGCGATCATTGCAAATGGTGAATACAGTGCACAATAATTATTATAGACACTGCGGTCAACCATGCCATGAAGGCTGTTGGATTGGCAAACCTATAGCTAAAGAGGAACAGAGAGAAGAGATCCAACGGTTTCTTAGCAGAAAAGACGTATTTGTTGCCCTGCCGACGGTTACGGGAGGACATACTGTTATGCACTTCTGCCGCTTGTTTTCGACTTCTTGAGAGAAAAGAGAGCATCCCTGTGGGTCGCCTCTCACAGCAACGGGCAAAATTCTATGTGAAAGTAGCTACTTCCTTCTGAAATTGCCTTGTGCGGTGTGAAGAAGGCGGGTTAGGGTGTGGGTCCATACTATAGCTGTCCTTGTGTAGCTCCTGTAGCTCCAAAGCAGCCGTACAAAGGCCTGACAAAAGCAGACAATTTATTCTTGCATGATGTACAATTACTGTTCTCAGCATACTACCAGAGGAAGCCGGCCAACAGGATGCCCTCAAGTTTCTGCCGACAACAATTTTCAAGGGGATTGAGGTGGGTCTATTGTGCATGGATTTGCACATGTATTATAGAACTGTATGAATTTGAACATGCTCTCCACCTCAGGTCATGTGTAAATCCTCAAAGTCTGTCAATACTGAGCATTGTCTGCAATCAGCAGCTAATTGATCATGAACTCACAAGTTCCCTTTGAATATGCCTGCCACTCTTCCAGCCTTGCAACAATACAACTAAACTGAGCTCCTTCCTTAAAACTGCTTTTGAAAAGTGTAGAGTTGATTATGACTTCCGATATTTTGGGCTAGCAATGACAAAACTGTCCACCAGCTAGAGTAGTAGAGTAGCCATATGCTGCAAAATTGCCCTGTGTGTGTCAGCATGACCACCATCATATAGGCAGATGAATATTGTGTATACCCCCCCCCCCCCCCCCCCCCCCCCCCCCCCCCACGTTGGTAGCTTAAAATTTGATTGAGCGAGTCCACGTTTTGCTCATCACCATTCCATAATTTGTATAGTATGCCCCGCCACTTGTCCCTATATGCTCCCCCACCCCCCACCAGCCCCTATAATTATGCTCCCCCACTCCCCACCCCCCACCTGTCCCCTATATGCTCCCCCCACCCTCCCTCCCCCACCCATGCACTGGCAACCAGTTTTGTGCAGCGCTCATCCTCCCGTGGTTCCACTCAAGCTTGTCCTCTGATGATTATATTCTGTCTCATTTCTAAAGAGTAGCTCTCATCCTCACCTGACTTGTCGTTCAAGCCTGATCGAGGCATGCAGAGCTGTAACAGCTATCCATCATGAAGCATGAAGTTACTATACGTGCTGTGTGTGACTTGATCCACCCCTAATTTCTGCAGAACCTGGTCAATTAACTTCATCTCCTATTATGCTGGCATTATGCACGATGCTTCCTGCATCAATAATCCCCCCCCCCCCCCCCCCCCCCCCCCCCCCCCCCCCCACACACACACACACACACACACACACACATACACAGACAGCCCTTCCCCATGTTGGTTGTCTTTATGAGCTGTTCTCCTCATGCATTTTCCTTGCAAGGTGACGATTAGTCTTCCCAAGACCTGCTCAGAAAAGATTATGCTTCTGTGCCAAGTGCATGGCTGCCAACTAAGAACATAGCTTGGGAGATATCTCAACCACCAAAATGACTGCATCTGTCTATGCTATGTACTGACATATTATATAGCTAACATCGTTTTACAGTCACATGCATGCATCTATATAGCTGTTCCACGTTGAGCTTATCCATCATGTATACAATTTTTGATGCATGAACATTGGTATGGATTGTACGTTTATTACTTGTACATGTATGGCATTCTTTGAGCTGGATGGGGCGAGCCTGAGTGATCCCTACTCGTACTGTAATAGCTGTTGAATTATTGCTGTTGATACATTTTCATTGCACTTGTACACCAAACAGAAACTGTTCTATGCAGTAACACCTGTGGAATTCAGTAGTGGAGATCATCAACCGGGTGTACAACCTATTTTACCTTGAGGAAGACCTACCCAGATTGAAACGTTGTGTGATTAAAAGCTGGGGAGCTCGAGGAGCCTGGGAACGAGGCTATATTTCAGCATCATGTATAGCTCATGTTATCTTTGTCGCATACTGTACACAGTGTACAGTATGTGACAAAAAAACTGGCCAGGAGGAGCATGGGAATGAGGCTAGCTGAAATATATGTGACGGAAAGTGATGGACAAAGTAACATACATAATTATATAGAGCTCCACCCCTCCCTCCTGATGGTCCCCCATCCCTCCTGATGCAGCAACCTGCACCTCCCATGCACCTAAAAATGAGTGATCATGACTGAAAAATAATGGAACGGTTAATTGCATGGCTCGCCGGCCCTTTCTCCATGCTCTACCTTGCATCATACTCACACCCCTCTCAAGTACCTTCCTCCTCCATACCTCTTCATGCTTCAACCCTTGCATCATACACCCCCCTCCTGTACCTTCCTCCTCCGTACCTCTTCATGCTCCACCCTTGCATCATACACCCCCTCTCCTGTACCTTCCTCCTCCGTACCTCTTCATGCTTCAACCCTCCCAATCCTCCTCTTCCTCCTTGAAAATGAATGACAGAAAATGACGATTGTGATGTTTAACAGGTAAAAAGAATACACACTCCTCTCCCAGCTCCTTTCTATGCTCCCTAAAGGTGAAGAATATGACTGAAACAGAAACCTGAGGTACATGTACATCAGGACATGTACCATGGCAAAATGAAAAGAAAAATAATAGTGGTCCACTCGAGCTCAACCCCCTTCCTCTGCACTCTACACACTTCCCCAGCTCCTCTCAAAAGGGATAACACAATGGATATTAGCATACATGATTAACAAGCTGAAACGTATCTAAGTAATTAAATTGTGACATTTATACATTTCAAATGGCCAGTGTTGTGTAGCCATGCCCTTTCAAGACCCTCCTTTTCGAGGAGGGTCCAACTAGCTAGCTACCCTATTACCCCTAGCTCCCAATGATCACCGCACCCTCTCTCCTTAAAATCAAATACAAACATGAGTAGAAAAATGAGAAAGTGAACAAAATGGAACCATGGAAAATGAAGAGTGGAAATTATAGGAAGGACGTACATGCACTTCAGAATCACTGCATGCTCAATCTATTGTCTTCCAAGTCACAGTACACAGACGTATAGTATAGCCTTGCCAGGAAAGCTGATCCAACAATATCTGTCGTTCAAATCTTGTTGACTGTAGACTAAGTCACCGTTCGATTCTTATTGCTCCTGCTTCAAAGAAAAAAAGGATACTGAACTGTGCAAATCTCCATGTGGTTGCAGACTCTGATCAGTCTCTGGTTACCCCCTGATGTTGCAAATGAGTACATGGTATTTCTTTTGGGGGTAGCATGTCTTATTAATTCTCTTTTTCTCTCTGCACCTGTAGCTAGTCTGTGAATCTTCCAATGAGCAGTCTTCTGGAGCTTACAAGTTGTCTCATATATCGAGGGCCGATAGGAGGAGACTGGATGGCAGCCAGGTCCCTTTACTATAATAGTTTATGGGTCTCTGTTCTGTCTCTTATGTAAGCAGACCCATGCACGCTATCTAGGTCTTATATACACTGCTCGTCTAATTTGCTCTAGCCTCCCCAGGCCCACACGCAGAACGCAGAAGTGTGTGGGCCTGGGTACAAGGCTAAATTTGCTACAAATCAGCACCACATTATGGTCTGTTTTTATTCCTAACCAAGGACATACATATAAGCCTGATCCATTACAGGTACCTGATCTGCTTATATACCATTTTTCTACGAAGTGGTAATATTGGGCCGGCAGGAAGTAGGACAATGGTTTGGGCCAGGGCGAGTGCTGAATATACATGCACCACTGTAAAACCACAGAGTGGTTACCTTGCATTGGTTGCAGAGAACCTGGAGACTGTGGTTATATGGGAGGTTTACTCAAGTTGGGCTTATAGAGTTACAATTGCATAAGACAACCTGCAAAGGCAACTGGCCCAGATCATCTCACTGACAATCTTGGGAACATCTGCAAAGTCACTACAACTGGTTGTCATGGAAATTTGCATGCCCTTGATGGCCGCAGGTCCTCACAGATGTTTAGTGGTTAAGATCACACGATGATGGTTGTAGATAATCTGGTCCAGCTTCCTCTCAAGTTGCTTAATGCAATTAGTCTCTGAACCCCTTCTTCTAACCACCGGCTCCAGCTTGTCTACAACCATGGTAACCACTCAGGATTGAAACAACTGATTTGTTTTGCAGTGGTCCATTAAAGTGTGTACTTCCTGCCGGACCAATATCGAATTCCATATAATATTACAATTCAAATTTCCAAGAATGACCCATCAAGAGCCCCACCCACTTTTGCTCTCCTTCACACTGAGGACCCCCACTCACTTCCAGAAATATTCTATCAGGAGCCCCACCCTCTTTTCCAGCTGTAAGATTCCATCAGGAGCTGCACCACTTCAGCCAATTTTCCATCAGGAGCCACACCCTATTTTCCAGCACGGAGGATTCCATCAGGAGCCATACCACTTCAGCCAATTTTCCATCAGGAGCCACACCCTGTTTTCCAGCACGGAGGATTCCATCAGGAGCCATACCATTTCAGCCAATTTTCCGGAATATCCCCCCACCACCTTCTTTTCCACCCTATATAGTCCCACCAAAAGCCTCACCAACTTTATTCTGTCGTGACTTGCAGAAGTTAAACAAATATTTTATAACATAGCACTGAAAATGTATAGCTACTGGACCCGACTGAATTTTAGAACACGTTCACGCAATGTAAAGAGTACTTAATTAACCACGTACAAAACGGAAGTAGGGAATAATTTCAAGATATTCCCATCAGGAGCCCCACCCACTTGTCCAGCAGGACTGTTCTTCTCCCTTTTATTCCAGTAACATCCCATCAAGAGCCCCACCCAGTTTTCAAGCCAAATTCTCTCGCCTCATAGAAGCCCCACCTATTTAGAGCTACATGGTATAGTGTTTGTTCTGATGCCAATATGCAATGCATGCAGTCCTGAGATTTGCTGTTTGGGAGTCAACTTGAGTCATGCAAGGTATGTATATAAACGTATTCACACACCAAGTATATCTTATTCATTACCACAGCTGGGGATTCCCCTGGTTGTTCCCCCACCAGGTAGACAGTACTAGTATACACCTCTGTTGGCAGCCCTCATTTTCACTGAGTAGAGCGAAGATGGATCAGTTTCGTACGATAGACTCGTTTCGTATTTGACTGGCGATTCAGTGTCACTTACATGGCGTCAGAGGGGATCCTTGTTGTGGGACAGCAGGAATTATGTGGTGCAAAGGGGACAGCTACTCTACAAGGGGAACTTGAAGGTAGATATAATGGACGTTGGAAATGTGAAGGAATTTCTGCCGTCAGTTCGTTCTTTCTCCCGTCCCGGTAAAATTGTCTGCGCCCATTGCGTTCTAGCAAGACTAGGCCTGGTCCTGCTATCAACACAGTTGTGATCGCTAGCTTGTTGACAGCTGTTGCGAGTGAGCTCTTCTCTAGACGTCAATGTTAAAAATACATGGTGTATTGTCCATAGTAGCTGACAGTGGACTGAGGAAAATAATTAGCATTCGGGGCTGCAGCGACTGTCAGCAGGCGCTGGAAATTCCTTCCCAATTATCCCAGGTATAGAAAGTAAATTAAGGAGGGTTTACACCATTGGTCAGTATGATTACAGAGTTGTACCCCTGGCAGTTCCACTAGTACCCTACATTAGAAGATACATGCGGATCGGGGGGGGGGGGGGGGGGGGGGGGGGGGGGGGGCAGCAGCTGAAGCGCTAGCAATCAAGAGCAGCAGCTCTGCAAAGAAGGGTGTCTGGTGCTGGATTGCTGACGTAGGCGAGCAAGGCCTAGGGGAAGTATAGCTGAGCGAGCGAAGCTACATGTAGTTCTTAACTTGACTCATATTCTGCATATCACAGCATGTGTTAGTGATCTGATAATTGGGACCTACAAAACAAATTATGTGACTGACAGGAAGTGAAGTTGACCACAAAAATCGATAAGAGTATTGACCACAATAATCAATAATGAGATCTGCACACTATATAACTCCCCCTCCAGTGGAAGGATAGAAGACTTGTGTAAGTGGAACGATATGATTAAATTTAGCATGGTATGGTCAGGTTGCTGAACACGTCGTCCGGGTCTGGTAACTGGAAAAGCAGGGAATGGGAAATGGGACGGGAGCAGGAATGGGAACCGGAACGGAAACGGGAAACTATCTCACTTGCATGGGCTGTTGACTCGGACTCGAGCAGCATGGACGAACTTTTCACCACGAAGCAGCCAAGACTAGCTCAGTAAGTGACAAAAATGTTTCTACAGATCGATCTGCATGGACGCCCTAAGTTTTGTATCTTCACTGCGTTTGGCGTCCGTGTTTTTATTGGAGGCGAACATTCGGCTGCTTCGTGGTGGAAAGTTCGTCCATGCTGCTCAAGTCCGAATCAACAGCCCATCCGTCCATCGCGTGTGCAAGTGAGATAGTAATCTTCAGTTTCCCGTTTCCGTTTCCGTTCATGTTCCCGTTCTTGTTCCTGCTCCCGTCCTGTTTCCTGTTCCCTGCTTTTCCAGTTGCCCGTCCAGATCTGGTTTGCCTGGTTTGAGCAGGTGGGGGTGATGGAGGGGTGGGAGGTGTGTAACGAAGAGATGTAGAGTGAGTGTTCAGGTGTGTGTACAAGCAAACAGGTTTGAGACGACCAATTGAAATAGTGTCCTTTCGTTTAGGATTGAGTTCAACAACGAAGTGTCTTTAATGACTTTGAATGGGCCAGCATAGGTTGGCTGGCATCGTGTCTGACAAACACATGAATGAGTAGATTGGTTCAAGTCATTGTGAACGTGTTGGCCGGTACTGAATTTTGTTCATATAGTGTCTTTCAGGCGATGTTGGATCACTAAGTGCAGGAGTTTGTGGTGTGGCAAAGAATTCTCCAGGCTGCCTGAGTGTGACACCATAGACCAGTTCTGCTGTAGTGAACTTAAGGTCATGTTTCAGAGCTGTTCTGTTGAGGGGACACCAAATCTAGCAATCCAACCAAGGACAAAGGCTCTAGCAGCAGATTCAGCTGTGATGTCCATTAGAGGAAATGCTTCAGGCCAACGTGTAAACTTGTCTACGCATGTGAGAAGGTACCGTAGTCGCGCGTTATTAGGCGCATGCGCCTATAACTCCACAGGAAGGAAATATGCGCCTATAAGCGAGATGCGCCTAATAACACATATAAAAATAATGACATTCCTCGAATAGGAAGCGCGCTTCAATTTGAATATAGCTGTTTTGCACTCCGAAGGATTGAAAATGGCCATGTTTCTGGAAGAAGACTGCAGCGCTTACCTGGGACGAGAGTTGTACCTGCGCCTAACAGCGAATATGCGCCTATAAGTGAGATGCGCCTAATAACGCGCGACTACGGTACTGGTATCCCTGAGAGGGTGGCAGAGTATCAACGTGGACAACATCAAAACGTGCATCTGGAGAGTTGAACGATAAGATTGGAGCGTTGGTGTGTCTGGTAACCTTAGCCCGCTGACACTGAGGGCAAGCCTTGGTCCACTAATTGATGTCCTTGTTCATCTTGGGCCAGACATATCAGGTGGTGATGAGGTGTCTGGTAGCACGTAGCTACACCAGGGTGTGACAGAGAGTGAAGAAAGTCAAATGCGATTTTCTGTGGGGAAGCTGAGACAAAATTAATGGTCTTGGAATACCTGTAGAAGTATAGAGTCAGGTCGCCAGTGTAGAGAGTGAGTTCTATTTAAAGGGAGGAAGCTGTAGCTAACTGTTCGGACGATACTACGTACTATGTTGACAACACAGCACATTATATGATTTTTTTTGTAATTACAGGTTATTCCCGAGAGCCAGAAAAAGCAAATCCTAGAAAGCTGTCACTCAAGTGAGCCTGATGCAATAAATCACTTTGATTATCACGATACACTGGCAAGAGTGTCCAGGCATTACTATTGGCCGCAGCTGTCAGCCGATGTGAAAACATTTTGTGAATCTTGTGAGCTGTGCAAAGGAGGTACCAGGTAAATAGTATGTTGTTTCACTGGTACATAGAGATTGCATGTGCATGTGCTTGGGTAGATATATGTGGTACTTAGTGTGTAGGAGGTTGAAAGGTGCCAACCACAGTGTATATAGTGTAACCTGCTAATTGGAAGTTACCGTATGGCCGGAAAATTTGGCAGGAATTAAATATGGCAGATTGGCTCTAAAAGGCTGTGAATTGCATTTGGCGGATTAAAATTTGGCGGATTTGGAAATTTGCAGAGCGAGAATGACGTCATACTAACCGCACGGCCGCGTGGCCGCGGAGTGCTCGGTGAGATCGAGTCGGTAAGCTGCGACGGAGTCCGAGTTTGCGGTACTGTGTTCAAGGTACTACGTCTACAAAAACCTCTGGGATGCGAGTGTAGGAGAGGAACTGCCGTGGGAGTGGTACGCAGTAGCAGTGATGCGAAGGAGCGCCATCGTCGTCGGCCATGAACCCAGGAAGATATCAACTGCTTGCTCACTATTTCTGGCCGATCAGCTGCTTGCTCGCTATTTCTGGCAGATCAGTGACAGAGGTACAATAGTATTATGAGTGCTTGCGGCGAGAGCTAGCTCGAGCGTAGCTACGAGACCCCGCCCACAACATGTCATGACAAAATATTGGCAGAATTTAATTTGGCGGTGTGTTCATAATCTGCCAAACCACCAAAATAAATTCCCCGCCAAATTTTCCGGCCATACAGTATACCCGTACCATATATGCACCCTTGTCAGCACAAATTAGAACGACAATTATGATTCTGATATGCATGCATACACACATTGAACTTTGTTCTGTAATTGTACAATTGAGTTATATGTGGCCTTTCTCACTGGGCTGTGATCTGGCCTTCGGCGGATGCCAGGGTCAGGTTCTGTTCGTTTATGGGGTGGTCGAAGGAGGACCGGGTTCCCATGTACACATTATAGTGCAAGTGCACTTAGAAGCCACTGTAGTACAAGCAAGGGCGCATCGAGCCGCCGAAGGCGGCGAGAGGGCATGCAACTTCCTATAGCGCACGTATAGACGGCATAGTGCTGAGTGTTACTAAAAATAACGTTTCCGGTTAAGCACGTGAAATTGCGTGCACGGTTCGGTTACGGACGTTCAACGGAACTTATTCCTTGGGCAAGGAAGATGAGTGCTACCGATGTCGGTACAGAAACGCCATCCAAGCGATCTCTAGCCCAAGTACTTCTAGTCCAGGTAGCTCAGTGTAGCAGGCCAAGATTCGGAGAAAGTATCGCCGGATGCAAACAACATTCGCCGCTCTCGACAACAGCACAACGGCTGTTGCGTAAGTTGGAGGGAGGGAATGATAGCATCGAAAGGAGCTCACGCTAGGTAGCTAGGTCCTCGTCAAAGACGCTACAGACGGAATATCAGCCATCTCGATCGTAAGTACCAAAAGTGACCGCATAAGGGGCGCGCGTCTACGGTTCATGTGCTTATACAGTCCAAATTTGAATTCTATATTTAGTAACACTCAGCATTTTGCCGTCTATGTACGTTGCATGCCCTCTCGCCGCCTTCGGCGGCTCCATGCGCCCTTGGTACAAGCTAGTTGTACTACCAGCTGCTGTGGCTTATCAGGAACACACTCGGCAGTTATTCAATTAGAAGCCTTGGCTTCGCCTAGGCCTCTAATTGAATAACAGCCTCTTGTATTCCTGATAAACCACAGCAGCTGGTAATATAACTATAACTAACCTCGTTCCCAGGCCTGAGACGGCGAGGAGAAAAGGGCCTGGTTTCCACTGTTTGCGCATGCGCTTAATTATCTGTAACCGTAACACATATTCATAAGGGGGAGGGTGCAAATGACGTCTTCGTAGTCACATGGTTGAGCGTGTGACGCTTTCTATTTTGCTACACTGGTCCTCTGTCCACGAGATGAGGGGCAACACAGCCAGAATTGCACTGCCACCAGCAACAGACTTACCTGACATTCGTTATTCAAAACAAACGGAAGTCTGGCAGCATACTGAATTCACCCGGTCAGTGCGACGGTAGCCACACGAAATCATCCCATCTTTCAATCGCAGGTCACAGTTCTAGCTCAATTCAGGAGCGCCTTGCCACCTGAGAGCACGATCGAGAGCTGTTGTAAAGCACGCCACTCGCTTTACTATATAGCATCATAGCTAGCTATGGATCATGTTATCCGCCTCGACGTCACGAGTGTACAAACATAATCGAACGTCCACGGTGCCGGTGGAATTCCACCGCTCTTTAGCGCATGCGCAAACAGTGGAAACCAGGCCCTTTTCTCCTCGCTGTCTTGGGCCTGGGAACGAGTATAACATACATACTGTATAGCCTCGTTCTCAGGCTTACCCATTTCTTTCTGTTCTTCAGTTTGCGTTGACAATTATACACGGATGCAGAAGAGCGGCGAAGAGCGGGGAAGGCCTGGTATCATTCATCATGTGAGGGACGTCAGGTGGACACGAGGTGGACGTAGGGGGCGGGGCCCGTAGTCGTTTCAGCAGGTCCTGAAGCAGTTCATCATCCAGTCGGCTCGGTTCGAACGCTCCACAGCAAGTCGAGACTCTCAGACAACCTACACAACTTCGTCGGCCAGTTTTTGAACTTGTTTGCGGTTGGGCCACCCCCCCCCCCCCCCCCCCCCCCCCATGTCCACCAGACATCAATCATGTAATGGATAATACCAGGCCTTCGCCGCGCCGCTCTTCCACATCCATCAACGCAAACTGAAGAACAGAAAAAATGGGGTAGGCCTGGGAACGAGGCTACAAACTATATATCAGTGCGATAATTATGTCAATGAAAGCTAGCTATTCAGCTAAGGCACCTTTTGAGAGCACTTGTACACAGCACTATGAATCTGTAACTCTTGCTTGCAGATCAAAGAGGTCAAGGCCATCTCTGACGTCAGGGGTCACTTCACATGTACGTAAAATGTAATAGCTTTTTCACTGTTACCATATGGTTTTGAAAAAGAGTGGCACATTGAATCCCGGCAATTGCTGAAAGTTTACGTACCGCCTATAACATGGAGTTGATATTAATTTGCATTAGCTATGTCATCAATCAGCCATGTTTGTTTACAGGAAGTAGTGAGCGTGGCCCAAAATAATGAAAATACAAAATGGCCCCCACGGGCTCAGCATTCTCAATTAATTACACTCCTGGTAAGGGAAAAATTGTGCCGCGTAACTAATCTAACTAATCTAGCTAATCTAAATAATTAAATAATCAAACCTCACAGCACGCAGGAATGGTGTACAGAGATTCTGACTACACCGTCGTGATCGCTATCATGCGGTTAGACAAACCCATAGTAATTGTGCTGAAACTCACCTTGGTGGTGGAGCGCTTTTGTCGTGCCGTCGGCCACCATTGCTCGATCGCTCTCTTCGACGTTGGTTGCCAGTACAGTCATACGAAGGGCCCACAAAGATTCTGACCACACAGCCGTAATCGCTGTTGTTCACTGACGCTTACATGCCAAAACTCACCGTGCTGGCAAAGTTGTAAGTGCTGTTATAATTTTCTGTCTGGTCGCCATTGCTAGCGATTGACTGAGCGTGGTTGCCACATGGCATGTGCGTTAATTGGAACTAACTGTGACACTTAGCTTGCGCTACGGCGAGTCGCAGCCGGCCTTGCAACGGCTACCAGGAGTGCGGTTGCCCCTAGATCAAAATACAGACTTCATCTCATCTTTTTGAAAATGAATGCAGAGCAGCCAAACAGTTGGGTGAAACCAACTGCACCACACACCCATATTTCAACTGACCCATTCCTCAATTGCTGGAGTTTGTGGACTGCACCATCCACACTGCTCTTCATAAGACTATGGTGGTGGCCTAGTCCACTGTCAGTGGAAAGTATTTGGATTGTCTCAATATTAATAAGCACATTCTGATAGGCTTGCTAATTTAAAAGAATATGAGCATTGTGATATTTGTATGCAGCTACATTCTTTGATGGTGGCTTATTGCAAAGTTGGCCACAGACTAAATTTCCACTCCGGACATGAGTCACATGCCCAGACGCATTAAAGCATGAGTTAATCATTTGCAAGTTACATAGATAAAGTGCAAAAATATTTACACGGTGTACCAGTGTGTCTTTCTGGATGATAGTTGTAGCCTCGCTTTGTGCTAGTTGTTGCCTGTAGTATACCTTTAGTAGTTGCTTGTGTGAGTTCGTGGTTAGCAGTTGCTTGTGTGACTTCGTGGTGCTGCTCCTGTGTGGATTTCGAACGGCAGTATATGCACTGTGTGGTGCCGATTGTATACGTGGAGCCAAAGGTGGAACAGAAGAATGCTAAACTGGTCACGTGCAAGTGACGTAGGTGGACGTAATCTGGACGTATGGAGGAGTGGCACATTCCTGAGTAAACTGCAAGATCGTCTTTAAGCTTTGTAGCCAGTTCTGGTAGCACATTATACACGCGTTGTAGTCTAGCTGCTGTTTATATAGCCCAGACTTACAGTTGTGCAGAAATTTTCAAGCACACTTCATCACTGCGGGTACCCAATGTCTGCTGTTTGAACTCCAAAATGTGGTTGTATTTCCGGGCTTCGGACTCTTGCACAGCTGTGGGGCAGCTTTCTGAACCCAAGAAATGTTGCCAAGATTGCCCGATGTTGACCGCTCAGTCGCTGTAGAACGCTAGTCCGATGTCGGTGGTTGAAGCGTACAGCGCGCGCTCTACACAAGGCCTTGCGGTTTACTCGGGAATGTGCCACTCCTCCATACGTCCAGATTATGTCCACTGAGACTGAGCTTCTGCTTTTCATAAGACATAAGCCGAGCAGAAATGCAGTTCCATAAACAATTGACCAGGAATGTTGAAATGATAACAAATAACAAGATTGACACTGCCTGTTCTACCGTATATCTGGAAATTTTCGTGTAGTAATATTTTCGTGTTTTAAATTTTCGTGTCATAATATTTTCGTGGATCGGGTTACCCACGAAAAAATTTTTACGCCAACTTCTCTGACACGTCGGAGAAAAGTAGTACGAAGGGCTTGCTGCGAGGCTACTGCGTTTATCCGGAACCTTGGGAAGCAGCTGTTGGCCAAGAACTCGTGAATGAAAATCTAGGAACGCCACAGACAGGTACCTGCGTACGCTATGCACGGTAAAGAACGAAACGATTATAGAAAGGTGTCGCGTGTTTGCTCGCTTTTCCCAAGGAGACTCAGACCGTCCCTCGGTTGCAGGCAGCCGTCTAACGAGGGCCATCTCGCGAAGTAGCTAACTAGCTAGCATCGCGAAAAGATTGACCGTTGACTGTTCACTCGTGTAAAAATAATTTCGTGTAAGAAAATTTTCGTGGTTTATGGCAACCACGAAAATATTTTTACAACGAAAATTTCCAGATATACGGTATGTTACTTCTTCCTAATTTGGTTAAGTGTGCAGTAGCTATGTAGTCACCACAATTATTTCAAGTATGCTTAGCCATTAATTATCGCAATCTCCATCAGCATGACTGTGTTATACTTATAAACCACAGGGTGCATCGCTGCAACCACAGAAGGAGAAAGTAAGTTTGAAAATACATAATTTTTACTTTGGATACTGATGAATCTGCAGGGTGTACTATTCTTGTTGAAGTAGGGTCACATCACTGACATTGCGGAATCACATTGAGGTCACAAACAAGTGTAGCCATTTCCTGCACTTGTGTCATGTAGAGATACACCTTCCCAAGGAAACATGATTATAGTGAAAGCTTGTGATAAGAGCAGCGTGCCGCTGGGGAGAAAGATATCATGAGATGGCTTTGGGAAGCTAGAGACTACAGTACCAGCTGGCATCTGATTGGGTCTTATGATTCATAGGGCAGGAAGATGATATCAAGGCATTAAAACTACTCAAGGATAGATTCCAAGTAGATATATATGTGCTGCTACTCTGAAGTATAGGCATTAGCGAGAGTCAGCAAGACAACATTGAGGTAATTACGATTTAGTGTTGTCTTGGCTATAGCTAATACTTTAGATCGGGAAATTATCGTGTTAAAAATATTTTGTGTGTAAATTTTTCTTGGTGTTAAATTTTCATAGTGCAGCTCA
Organism: Axinella damicornis; assembly: GCA_963931865.1. Lineage (NCBI taxonomy): Eukaryota > Metazoa > Porifera > Demospongiae > Axinellida > Axinellidae > Axinella > Axinella damicornis. Next base: position 7,439,929 of record OZ007517.1, read on the forward strand.
TCAACAAACATTTTAGCAATCAGAGAATGGAGACGTACGAACGAGCTGCTGCTATGCCATGGTCACTGACTGCCGACCGATTTCAAAGCGTTCTTCTGGGCTGTATCTCTTGTATGACCCGCGCTTCTTCCCCACTTCGCTTGTCAATTTGAGATGGCCTTCCGATTTGCTGCAGGCAATACCTCGCGAAGGAACGGAGAGCGACGGAGATCTTTTGGGATCGGGGAGTCCATCTACGGGCTTGAAGAACCACAGAAGGGTCATAGTTTTGACAGACAGTGTTCAGACGACCAATCTACACGTGTGAAGACTGTTGCTGACCGTAATAATTATTTGTTGCTGTTAATATCCGTTGTGAATAAATTTCATTCGTTAAATTTTCGTGGTTGACTGCGACTACGAAAATATTTCAACAATGAAGATTTCCCAATCTACGGTATACCCATTTTTCATATTATTTTATTATTCATGACCATACTTTTGCTTCATCACAGCAGTCAGCAAGTGCTCATGTGGGCGATACTGCAGGTATTGAATGTAATGCCATATGATATATGAAGTTGTTGTTCGTGCATGGATTAGTAGGTGGGGTGAAAATGTACATGTATTTTATAGTGGGTAGGTATAAATTATGTGACAGGGATTCAGAAAACTTTGTGTGGTACGTAGTACAGACAGGCACGCTCTTCAAATTGAATATGTATGCACAATAGAAGAGAAAGCACAGCCAGAACTCAGAAGACTAAGGAAGTTATGCTCTTTGTTGTTGTTTTGAAGGAATAATTGATATTGGAAGTTAGCTACGTAAATCGTTACTGACCTCCTTTTGACAGTGGTGGTTCCTTGCCAAGAGAAGCTGTCTATCATAGAGTCGGTAGACCCTATATGTAGGGATACAACTGACATACAAGAATAAAATCAAAAACTGCCTTTATGACTGCATCTTTCATGACCAACAAGACACACAGTGTCGCAAAAGTAGCTACCAAACCGGGAACGGGTAACTACAAAACTGGACCATGGACTGTGAACTGATCGAAACGGCTGTGTATACAGACAGCAAAGCTACGAAGGGTTGTGTCCAGTTTGTTTCAAGTTGCTTCCTAAGTTAGCCTGTTGAGGCATCATCTCCTTGATTTCCAAGAGGTCAAAGGTCACGTGCATAATCTTTTAATGAGCTTCAACAATGCACTTCAATCATACGTAGTTATGGACAACGTAGGAATATTCCTGTTTTCTACACTTCAGGAAATGCTGGAGTTTGTTTCTGCTGACAATAACCACTCTTCCAATCCTCCTAGCAGGCAAAGCATTCTAACCAGAGCTCAATGATTTAATGGGATTACTGCTCAGTCGTTTCCGGCCACCACAGGACAGGGAGCCCATGCATACATACACGCACAGTTAAACTACAATTTATATTTGGCTCTTGTTATTCTGGCAACAGGGGTTGGGTCAGGCTTGATGAAGAAGGTACTTTCCCAACAAATGCATGTTGTCTCCATAAGAAACCATGGATACAAGCCATGGATACTCAAAGCTGATATATTGCCCACAAAGATTCAGCCATAGACACTTTATTGAATAATTATTATATGCACGTGAAGTTCCTCACAGAAACCGTGGAGACGATGCCTCAAAGGGAACTATAGGCAAAGGGGTGATACTAACATCACAGCTGCAACTGGGCACATTGGCGAATCTTGACCCCATATACTAAGGAAGGGGTGGAGTATATTATCAGGTCAAGGGTGAAATGTGCACACGGTCAATCGGTCAACAGCTGAACTACAGGGCAGTCAAGTGGTCAAGAGTCTTTTTGTGATGTGGTCAAAGGGTCAAGCAACAAAAGTGACGTCTTGACCCCAGTCGCAGCTGTGACAGCTGTGATCTATGGGAGTGTCACCTCCTTGCTAGGCTGAGAAGCAACTTGAGACAGAGCTAGAGACAACCCTTCATAGCTTTCAATTTGGTAGCGGAGCTGTTTTGATCAGTCCAGTCCACAGTCCAGGTTATTTACCCACTGGGAACTTACAAAACGAGCAAATTGTTTTCATTCTTCTTTTTTTCAGATGGGGTACGTAGCTAGCTCAATGTTGCCTCAATCTCTCATGATGGTTTTCACACGAAACTGCAGCATCGCTTTTCACAACTTCAAAGTCTCACTAGGAGGCAGTAACCACCCACTCAAAATATCTATGAAAACTACTGCAGCACACAGGACCAGAGGTCATGCGACGGCAGTTTATTTTTTTGCCTTTTTCACGTTAAAATTGTGTGAACAACTGAAGCATCATGGTGCAAAAGGGAGCTGAAGGTTGAGTGAGCCTATTGCTGTATGGACAGTCCATATTTAAATTACCTCATCATGCATTTCCTTGATGGATTCAATGTACACATCTTGACATACACACACATCCTTGATTGCAAATGCTCCTGTTCAATGAAGAAAATTCAATCACAGACATCGGCCCTACACTCTGTGTATTATGTACTAGCAGAGACGTACATGCAGTTGAGTTGTTTCTCCAGAAGCCAGATGCTGATGTGAATGTGACTGACAGTACAGGTGAAACTCCACTTCACAAGGCATGTACCTCTGGTGATCTCAAAATTTTGGAACTGTTGCTGAAGCAAAATGGTATCAAAATCAGCCAAAAGAGTAAGAATGGGCAGACACCTCTTCATATTGCATCTAGACTCGGCAATCTGGAAGCAGCAAAGCTCCTGTTGGACACAGTACCTGATGAAGCCGAGTGCAATATTAACATGCCTGATTCTAAAGGACTCACACCGCTGTGCTATGCAACTAAACTACATCGAGAAAGGAATAACATGGTCGAATTTCTTCTGGAAAAGTATGATAATATTATCTTGTGAATGAATGATACCTACAGTGTTCCAACTTGTGTTCATCACTTTGCAGGGGTGGTGATCTTGGCTCGTCCCTTAGGAGCGCAGCCACATGCAGTGTATGGAAGACAAAAGATGCTGAAGATCTCATTGAACTGTGTGGTGGTTTAACCAAACATATGGAAACCATTTTTAAGGTACGACTTGGCTTGCTGCATGAAGTCGTGACTGGTAACAGCAGCATATTGTTATAGCCATTTCTCTACAACTAGATTTGTGAAAGGGTATAGCTTTGGCAATCTCTGCTAAATCTTTGTCAGACCTTAATGTGCAAGGATAGTCAAGAAGCAAGTAAATTGTGGACTATAGATTCTGTTCAAGACACTGGGAACCCATTTTAGAGATATTTCACCTCTTTGACAGTGGGTATTTACAAAAATAACTTTGCCCCAATGGGAGTGCCTTTTTTTTCTGAAGGTGGGCATAATATTATTTTATGACAATACCATCAAGGATTGCACATGCCTGCAAGAAGCTTATTGTGGTTGCTGTAATTAAATATATTTTAAGGCTCTAATATACAGCATACACAGTGAGCCAGACACTGAGTACATGCAAAGCCGTATGACAATTGATCGAGAAAACATCGTTATTATGCAAAGGATAAGATTAAACTCTTAGGATAAGTGTGATACCTGAGAAGAGGTCCGACTACTGGAAACCTCTCTACTCTGCCATTAAATGCAGGTTCTCACCAGTGAAGGGGGAAGTAGGTATTACAGCATCACAGATGACAAGGGGAACTCACTACTACACATTGCTGCACGTGATGGAAACCAACAATTTGTTAGGCTGTTGATCCAGGTACTGTATGCCGGGATGTATACATTGTGTGGATAGTGTTTGAATCTTTTGTCACCACGATTCCTTTCAGTTATCAAAGACGTTGATTGATGCTGTGAATGAAAGATCAGAAACTCCTCTTCATTTTGCAATCAAAGCTGGAAAAGTGGAGTGAGTTTATTTCACGTCCATAACTACAGCAACCAAAAAGTCAAATTCATCGAAACTCAGGCATACTAAGGACTGTGCCTAATCTCCATACAGAATGTGCACAAACATACAGAAAAAGCCAGTGTGGAAAGCAAAATGCCCTTAGTCCCATCCCATCCCATCCCTAAATTCTACATTTTTCACTGGGATGGGACTGAGGCTGGTTAATGGCATTCCTTGTTTGTCAGGAGTCGTGGTGGCCATCACTAAATTATTTTGTGAAATGTTTTTGTTTCTAGTGCGTATATATATGCATTGTGGAACTTTCAGCTTCATGATGCTACATCCGACAATATTTGTGCACTGCTTCGGATGACCTTTTCTTTCAGTCCTATGAACACTTGCACCACGCAAGCATAAACACATTCTGCTACAAAACGTTTGACGAGGGCCGCCATATCCTCAGGGATTTAATCACCTCGAGGACTGGGTCTGATGTTATTGCCCTACACCGATAATATATGGAAACATTAACATAATTTACAGATCGAGAGAGACAGTGACGGTGTAAAATAAGTGAGTGTGCATCTCTGGATGATAGATGTCCGTGTTTGTTCAGGTTTCATTTTTGTGTATGACTGGCACCACTTCTATGTGGAAGTGAACAGCGTGTGATGCCTAGCTAGGCAGGACTGTTCTCCTACTTATACAGTAGCCTTATCAGGCTTAACGGATCAAAAAAATTGATCCTAGGTGAATGATAAAGATGGAGGCCTGTTATGACCAGGTAGCTAGGCAGCTCTGAATAATGTTATATCAGAACTGAGTGTAGTCAGGAATTCGTAAATATAACATTACTGCCTCTCGGCCTATTGGATTGCTCAATTAGATAACACCCACCCCTGTCAGATGAGTGCGTAAAAGTAATTTAATTTATTGGAGGTGAAAGTGATTTATAGTAGATTGTACAGGACATTTCTTGTTCATAATCATAATGGATAATACCTGCACTAAAATTGTGAGACATAAAGTGCCTTACAACAGCCAGCCTGGGACTTAGCTACACAGAGTAATTCCTATTGTGTTGTCTGTTACTGTTTATACATTGTTTTATCAGGGGCGGCAGCGGCATAGCAGAAGTGGTACGGCCCACTCGTAGCGCAGAGGCGTGAAGTGCTGATCTGTCCGCGCGAAGCGTGGAAAAAAATTTCACATGTATTTTCAGCGATGAGGAAGCGCTCTCGTAGCATCAAAATGGCCGTTTTGGGAAAGAAAAGACCTTGGCTGCTGTGGAGTTTCAATGGTATGCCCACAACTAGGACGAGAAACAGATGCCATTGCCGAGTCTGCATATTATGCGTGACTACACTGCACGTGATATTATAATCAGGTCGGCTGGAAAAGTGGTCCGGCCAAAGCCGGACCAGCCGGACCGGCGGCGCCGCCTCTGTTTATCTACAGGTGACAAGTAGCAACATCATGAAATGATAGATGCTTCATCTTTTACTAGGATTGTGGTCATCCTACTGGATCCGGAGAACAATGCTGATCTAAACAGTAAAAGCATTGATCGGCAGACTCCACTGCACTATGCTGCCAAGTACTGTGATGGTTGCCCACGTGTGATTAAACTGCTACTGGAAAGGTATGCAAGTCATAGTGACACATCCCATATCCGTTGAAGTTTTGTGTATCAGTGATAGTCATTATTTTTTAATGAATACCTCGCTCCCTAATGTATACCTCAGTCTCAACATACTGCCTAGCCTTTTGTGTACATGCAACCACACTGAAGTCTCCCAGAGGAAGTGAGGAAATGGATTGGCGCACCGTATATGCACAAAGAAGTTTGAAGTTTTGCTTCAGCCCCTTGCAGTACCGTAATCATCCCGACAAAACAGTAGGAAACTGTCAAAGCCATTACTGTTGTGAAAGATTTCACTGGTCACACATTGCTCGCCCCCCGTGCCTTGAAATGCTAAATGTGTTCTTAGACAGCTCTCCATCCTCAAGCACTAGACAAAGCACTTTGTGATCAATCGCCCAGCCATGCATCCACGAGGTCGCTCATGTGCTATTCGAATACTGGCCGCAGCTATTAGACAAGGGCAGTGTTTATATTGTTCAGCCCTTCTGGAGGTGTGGCTATTATTTGAGGGCGGCCACTAATCAAGGGCGGTGTTTGATGGTGGAAATATGATACCTGCTTGCCTCAAGGTAAATTGTATTTATGTATTTACATCCAGAGGTGCAGAGCTTGATGCTCGGGACAAAGATGGACTCACACCTCTCATGGTAGCAGCTGTCCAAAAGTGTGAAATGACTTTCGATCTAATGGTACAGACTAAAGATGGTGCCAGAGTTGTGAAGAGTACTCTTCTCTCCCTTGCCCAAGCTCATGGTCAACTGCAACCAATCAGCTATCCGAAAAGTGGCATTTCCCTACTTCAAGTAAGTTACTATTGGTATGTCAAAAACAGTGATTATGTTCCCAATTATCCACATAGAAAGTGTACATCTATGCATTATAGTCCTGTTCTGTAATCCTGCAGCAAGTTGGCATTTTGCAGGTAAATTTATGATTGTTGTTTGTACTTCATTCACACCAGGATCTTCTTGCAATGCCAAAAGTAGCTGAGTATCTCTCTTCTACTGATCACTCTGGGAACACTCCACTGCACATTGCTGCTGGGACCAATTATGCTGAGGCTGTAAAACTCCTACTGACAAAGGGCGCTGACTGTAACCCTAAGAACAATAGGGGTAAAACTCCTCTGCATCTTGCCGCAACAAGGGGATGTGATGCGTAAGTGCATCGAGTCAATTGCTGGATTTCATTTTCCATTAACATTGCTCTCTTCCATACTTAGAACTGTCAAGGTATTGATTAAAGAAGACAAGTGTGAACGTCGATCTCAAGATATCTTAGGAATGACTCCACTACACATTGCAGTTGAAAACAATAATTTGGTCATTGTAAAACTCTTCATAAAGGCTATGGATTGCAATGGCAAAAATGATACTGGTAAAACTGCTTTACACCTTGCTGCAGCAAAAGGATACAGCATGTAAGTGTTTTGTGTGAAACTGTTAACTACTTTCAATGATTGCTGTATACATTCTTGTTCTCTTCCTGTGTTTAGAATTGTTCAGGAGTTGATTGTTGTGGGCAAGTGTACTATTTCACCTGAAGATAACGATGGAATGACTCCACTGCACATTGCTTGCCAAAATGGACACATAATTGTAGCACGATTTCTATTGGATAAAAGAACTGATATTGACCATGAGGATACACAGGGACATACCCCGCTTAATTATGCTATCAAGCATGATCACAAGGATATGCTTAAGCTGCTGATTATGAAGTAAGTCTCATATCTACATTGTATTTGTTCCATAACCATACTGTGGGAATGTCTGACTCGCTAGTCTTTTACTTCTTCTGCACAGTGGTGCTAGTTTCTGCAAAGCGTTCATTAGTGCAGCAAAACATGGCCAAGGTGCACAGATGATTAAAGCCTGTGGAAATGAGGAAGTGAAGAAAGCAGTGTTTGAGGCTGTTACGGGTGGAGAAACAGATGAATCTCTGGAATTTCTAAAGGTGTGCTGTCCCATGCATCTATTTGCATTGCAAATTACTGGAAAGATGCTAACTTTGCAACTAGATTGAGAGGTGACCATTTTGCAAGGGAACATTGTCTTTGTCTGCAGCTGTGTGCGTGCTTTAGTGGTTTACCCTGGTTCATCTTACAACAGACACACAAGTAGCTGTGCACCTAATATATACACACCCAGAGTATAATTATTCAGTGAGGTGAAATTTTGTAAGAAAGTTAGCTAAGTGTGTGTTTGTATGCTAAACAACCTGGCCAGTTAGCTACGTGAGATCTGGAGTGGCCATAATAGCTACCTCTTGCTGAAGTGGTACTAGTTGTGTTCAGATAGTGTTAAGAGACTAGCTAATGAGTTACAGGCTTCTTGGCGACTGTCCTACAGTGTTTCTCTTGTCATGAGGCTTGTAAAATTAATCTGAAGCTTCTACCTGTAGCTAACTAGACCCACACAAGCCTCATCCTGGAATGCATATGGGTAAAACAGCTTTCTTGTCCAACAATTCCTATCTAGCTTCAATGGAAAGCTTTCTTGTGGTACCAGGCTTTGTTTGCTTCTCCTGCTGTCTACTTCCACTTTGTTGTGAATGTATAACCCTTGGTAATGTACTTCAGTGGTATACTTTGTGTACCAGACTTTGGCTAGGTTGCTGTGGAAACCTATTTGTTTTCAAATAAGTCAAGAACTACTCAAGTGAAGCTGATGACTGTTCAATGCAAGAACCACTCCAATTCAGCACCATCAAGAGGCATATGCATTTGAGGCTGCCATAACCATAGAGTGTATAGAAAAATGACATGAGAAAACTGGACTGTGTGAGGAAAGAGTAAATCAGTAATTGTGACCATGAACGTGTATGAGTTGAATCAAAAACCTGTATCTTTCAACAGTTCTTGACAAAACCTGCTGGAAACCATTTCTGTCATTGTACCAACCATCCAAGTGGCAATACTCCTCTCCATGTTGCTGCTTCCTCTGGGTACGTCAGAACTGTTGACCTGTTGCTGCAGGCAGATCAAGAACAAAGACCACATAAGGTTTGGTATAGATGAACTTATTCCATTTTTATGTGAATGACTATGGATAGGGTTTAACTACTTTGTACACTTAGCATAATGGAAACATCAAGTGCAAATAGATGAACGATGTCGCAAAGTGTCTAGTTATGATTGACTATATTTGGCAACGCACTATAGGTACAGAACGTAATCATACTCAAACTCTCATGCTTCAAGCTTTCATTTGCTAGCGGTATGACGGGCGGGTGATGTCGTGGGTAACCCACATTATGAATTTTGTGCAGTACACAGATTCTTGGTTTATATTCCCTGCTGAAATAAAGCTATAGCCGCGGGAGTGTGTTATTTCAATAATAACGGGATGAGTGTGAAATTAGCCAACCTTTGTTCACTTCAGAAATTTGGTGTCAAAGTCAAGAACAATGGTCATAAAACTCCCATGCACCTAGCTGCTGAGAATGGATACGTTGAGTAAGTTTCACAGTAGCTAATAAATAAAAAGGTTAGCTAGCAACAGTTACTGGTTCTGTTGTGGTACAGCTGGAGCTTTTTCAGCACTTTTATATAGCAACCTCTATAAACTGCCACACACTTGCTAAGTATTGTAGCTAATAATCATATTGCAACCATATCCTTGAAGCATTGTGTTTGTTGCCTATCCTTAGGGTGGTGGCGCGACTGATCTCATATCAAAGACTAAATGCAATACAGTTTGAATGTGGAACACTAACGCCAATGCACCTTGCATGTCAGAATGGTCACGAGCAGGTTGTCGACACAATTGCTACCAGGGTGCCTCAGTGGGTTAATGCCAGTGATGCCTATAATGACCAGCGAACACCATTGCATGTGGCATCTGAGAATGGATTTGTAAAAGTTGTTGAGACACTTGTGAAACATAACGCTAAACTTAAAGCCATGAAAGATTTAATCACTCCGGTTCATGTGGCTGTAGAGAAAGGGTACATTGAGATAGTCCGAGTTCTCCTCTCCAAATACCGCCGTGATGAGGTAAATACTAAGGATAAGAGCGGGAGAACACCACTGCATCTTGCTGCACATCATTGTGGAGATCATCCGGAACTTGTTAGCGAACTAATTAGACGGTAAGCAACTTATCTCCTTTCTCCCCCACTGCTGAATGTTGCTTGACATGGTAATGAGATGCTATACATGTTAATACTTTTAGTGGAGCTGATGTTGGTGCACTGGACTCCAAGAAATACACACCGCTCATGGTAGCTGCAGCTTGGAAAAATGATGCATTGTTCAGACTAATGATGGATAAAGACATGGCTGCCGTTGAGAAATCATTATTCGAAGCTGCAAATTTGTCCAGTCTGAATTTTATAAGGGTAAGTGAGCATCTGTGTAAATATATATGCAAGTTGCTGTCCCAATGTTGTTGGCAGTTTTGCTGTTGTTTATGATCATGACGTCAATGGCATGCTTCATATGCTGTTGTTCTGATACTCATTAGCTCACTTTAACAACACCCTCTGGAAGACGTCTGTGCTCAGAGTGCACGGATCAAGATGGCAACACTATATTGCATATAGCTGCGAATACTGGTAAAACCAAACTAATTCAACTGATGTTAGATTGGAAGGCTGACATCAGGAGTGATCCACAAAATGCCAAACACAAAACTCCACTCCACTTGGCAGCCGAGAATGGACATCAAGAGTAAGCACTTTGACAATTACGGTATCAAGTTATGTTTGTGGGATATAATTATTGTATTTTGGATTTTAGGATTGTGGGATACTTGCTAAATTGGGACCCTGAAGTTGTACATGCCAGAGATTCTAATGGATTTACTCCACTGCATCTTGCATGCCAAAACAACCTCTTGAAGGTTGTGAAGGCTTTTGAAGTGCAGCTAAATTTAGAACAAGTGCTCAATGGACAAACTCAGGACCACAACACTCCCCTGCACATTGTGTGTATGAATGGAAGTAAGTCTCTGGATATTGTGAATTTTCTGATTAAGAAGAATGCAAATGTTCATGCTACAAACAAGAATGGAGAGACTCCTCTACACATCAGTGCTAGGGGAGGTTATAAGCAGCTCACAAACGTACTGCTGAAGAATGGTGCAGATGTTGATGTTCAGGATTGTGAGGGGCGTACTCCAGTCATCCTTGCTGCCATAAATGACCATAAACCAGTGATTTCACTGCTACTTCCCAAGTGAGTTACCTACTATGATTTCTATACAGTACATGCACATTCTTATCCTGCTAATGGATAATATCTCTATCAGATCAAATCTGAGGAAATCTATAACCAGTGCATGGGCACTAACACGGAGTAAGGACGTGCTGTCTAGACTTCTTGGTGAAGGAAGCAGTGATGAAAGATTAAAGAAGGAAGTTCTCCTTGCTGTCTATGACAATGATGTTGACTTTATACAGGTATTGATTCTCAAAAGGGTGCACGCATTACTTGGAACATTGGCTAGTAAGATCATTTATTAATTCAGTTCACCTCACATGGTTTGAACATGGTTTTAGCCCCAAACATGGAGCTACTTACTGCTGAGTAAATGATACATTAACTTCTCTTACCGATCCTTTGTCCTAGATCTTGGCTGATCAGACAGGGACGAAGTACCTTGCCAAACCTATTGATGGTGACAGTAATACTCTACTCCATTTTGCTGCTGTCTATGGATACCATGAAATTGTTGGGACACTTCTTGGAGCAAGTCCTGATCCAAACCAGGTGAAATCCAGTCAGCCCTTTTCGTCTTTGATGCAGGGCTGTCCTAGTTCTTCACTGGCAGGCTTATGTATAGATGATTAATCCGTGCTTTTCATCACTCTGGACTGCTTAATCATCAGAATTGGTCCGTACAGAGATTATTACCTTTACCAGTAACATTTTGCACTGTAGTGGTTCTGGCAAAGATGGGAAGTCAAAGTTGATGCTGAGAATAAAGATCATAGAACACCTTTGCACCTGGCTGCTGAAAATGGACATCTGCAGTAAGGAGTGCATGCAGTTGTAGTTATTCTTCTAACACTAATACACATAATACACAGCAAGAATTGCACTAAGTGTGCTCTTCGGTTTTATTGCAGTTGTACTCTAAGTACATGAAACTGATATATAATTTGGCTACTATCATTCCTAGGGTTGTAAGCATTCTACTTAAGCACCAGAGTAATTTTAAGACTGGTGGTTTGACTCCAATGCATCTTGCTTGTTGGAGAGGTCACCGTGAAGTCGTGGAAAAAATTGCCAGCTTGGTGCCAGTGTGGATTGATGCAGCAAACAGCTCTGAGGACATGTATACCCCATTGCACGTTGCTTGTGAACATTTCCATAAGGATGTCATGTGCGTACTGCTGAAGCATGGGGCCAAAGTATCTTCCACAGAGAAAGGAAAATTATCTCCTGTGCATCTTGCTGTGAAGAATGGGTACACTGATGGGCTGGAAATCCTACTTAAGGAAAGACCTCACTGTGTGAACTGCATAGATAAGCAAAATCGCACTCCGCTTCACTATGCTGGAGAACACTGCCACAAATCAGAGATCATAGCACTTCTACTAATTGAAAGGTGACATCGACTGACCCCATGTGTTTTTAGATACATTATCTTAATTATTTTATCTGTCTTGTTCAATCTAGAAAAGGCGAAAAAGGCAATATGGAAGCTGTAGACATAGAGGGCTTTACCCCTATTCTGACAGCAGCAGCTTTTGAGAACTACGATGCATTCAATACAATGGTGGATAAATGTGGTGAATCTTTAAAGACTGCACTGTTCCAAGCTGCTAAGTATCCCAATGAACGTAATATCCGAGCATTAAAGGTAACATTCAGAAGCATTTGCTCTATCTGATGGCCATCTGCTCATTCACTGTTCCCCACTCCTGTTTGTTCAACCACTGCATACATACACAAGCTCATAAGTACTAGTAAAGTCTGTGGATTCTCGGTTTGTTATCACTCCCGGGACAAAGATGGCAATACTCCACTACATACCTCTGCCTACCATGATAATCTGGAAGCTGTGAAGGTATTTTTGGAATGGCAGGACAGGAATCAGCAGGAAGAAAGACTTGAGTTGGTCCAAAACACTGAGGGTAAAACACCTGCTCATGTTGCAGCTGAATACAACCATCCCAAGTAAGCCCTGTGATCAAGAATTGCCATTGTAAGCAATATAATGATGAATATGTACTTGTTCTTTAGCATTCTGAAACGTCTGTGTGACCATGACGTTTCTGTGGTGACAGATAAAAACGGAAAAACAATTCTGCACCTTGCATGTCAAAATGGACATTTGGATGTTGTGCATGCAATTGATTCATTATTGGACTCTGAGAAACGTTCAACTATCTATGCACTTTGTGACAACGAAGGCAATACCCTACTTCACCTTGCATGTCAATGTCAAAGCAAGAATGTTGTCCAACATCTGATTCAAGAGAGGGGGGCAAAAATTGATGCCAGAAACAATTCCACGAATGAGGAAACCCCCATTCATGTTGCTGCACAATTTCCATCCGAGGAGATTATTGATATTCTGTTAAAGAATGGTGCAGACATTGAAACCAAAGATGCTAACGGCTGCACTCCACTTCACCATGCTGCTAGATGCAATCAAAAGGATATGGTCGAGCACCTAAAAAGGTAACTATATGAAATAATTACTCAGTATTTGTTGTTCTAATGCTATGCCCATATCCTCATACTGTAGATGTGGAGCGAATCTCGATGCTGAAAATGTGACACACATTACTCCACTGATTATGGCAGCACAGTATGGGTGCACCAATACCCTCCAATGCTTAATGGACCTTGTGGAGCAACCAACCAGATCTGTTTTCAAAGTGTTGGAAATGGAAGTTGATCATAGTGGAATTCTGAAGGTGTGTTTGTTTAAACCATTAGTATGGGACGTAATTCTAGGAAGCAGTTGGTTTGAACAGGAGGCCGGCCGTTTTTAGTACTTTGCTTTTGTTTACACAGCATGTTCAGAAAAAGAAGGTAATTGGAAGCTCTAAATTAGCAAAACAAGGGCAGTTGTCCTATATATCTTATGCAGCCTGAATTATTGATGCGTTTCTGAGATGTTTTGACCTAGCAAATGCCTTAAAGTGTACATTCTTGCTGCCAGACCAAAGCACTCTGCCTGGATCAAATTAGTACCCTGCATTTTGGTAACTGTTGATCTGGGAATGAGACTATTGTAATTCACTGCTGTAAAACACTAACACATAATACCACAATAGATGTTATTTCCTCGGCAAATCTCATGAGATGCCGTGTAAAGCATGACCTGTACTCCCAAATGATTTTGTAGGTGTATTGGATGTCTTTGGGTACTTGATATTGTTCAGTAGTCAGCAGTACGTGCAGAAACTATATAGTGCACGCGTTAACTTTTAGTTAATCAACAAAAAGTGTTTACAATGCAAAAGAAAATATATGTCAACTGATGCTATGATTGTAACATTGAAGCCCAGTTAAATTGTGCGGTTGCAAATCATTTCATGCCTGTAGTGGGTGTCAAACTGTCTTATAGTATTGGAGCACACTCTTGTTTTATCTAGTTCATGCTGACAGATAAAGTGTGTGGACAAGTACTTCGTCAGGCTAGGGATGAAAACCAAAACACTCTACTTCATGTGGCTGCTGTCTGTGGAAACCTAAGAGTTGTTGAGACCCTGATGGATCAACGCATTCCAGCAGAAGCCAAAAATATTGAGTCAAAAACAGCTATGCATCTAGCTGCTCTAAAGGGATATGCAAGGTGAGTAGAAAAGGTACCCAATGATTTTTGTTGGTGTGTGTTATTCATATTCATTACAATTATTTAGTGTTGTGGAAGAGATGATCGCTCGTGAACCTTCTCTGGCAAAGGAGAGAGATGAGAAGGGAATGACTCCACTACATTGTGCTTGTGAACATGGGGATCTTGAAGTTGTAAAAGTTCATGAATCATTGCTGCATGACAAGGAAGTATTGCAAGCTAAGGACAGTGACCATAACACTCCCCTGCATCTCAGTTGTAGAAGTCGCAGTGTCCAAATCATGAATTACCTAATTTCTAAAGGAGCAAATTTGAATGCTAAAAATGAAACAAAACTGACACCACTACACATCGCCGCTCAATGTGGATATATCATGGTTGCTGAAATCTTGGTAAAGAAGGGAGCTGAAGTTAACCAACGAGATAAGAGAGGGTACACTCCTCTTCACTATGCTTCAGAGGAAAACTCCATAAAATTAGTTCGTTTATTGTGTGAAAAGTGAGTTCCGTGAAGTGTAACTTTTACCCTTTAATGGCCAGACTTTTGACTATTTGGGTAGTTATAAAGGACTAAAGCGTGGTTGCAAGTAGGTACACATCATGCACTGAAGTAACTTATGCTGCCCATGTGCACACACATAAATCCCACAACACACACACACACACACACACACACACACACACACACACCACACACACACGCACACGCACGCACATGCACACACACACACCACACACGCACACGCACGCACATGCACACGCACATGCACACGCACACACACACACACACACACACACACACACACACACACACAAACAAACACACACACAGTGGTGCAGACCTCTATGCCAAAGACAACAACTATTGCGCACCTGCTCATATTGCAGCTATGCACCAGTGTGTAGATGCCTTCCGTTGTTTGATGGAGTGCATTCCAGACAATACTTCTGTAATTTTCACGAGTTTTGATGTGAAGACTGACAGAGAAATCGTTTTGAAGGTATGATTTGATATTTTACCTGAGGCAAGTCCATATGAATGTCAACCAGATGTATTGTTGCTAGCAGTCATGTTGAATGGTGCATGCATGAATTGACTTCCACAGTTCTGCTGAACTTGATGTTTGTTAACTACTGTAACTTTAATTACTATTTCCAGTTCTTGGTCAGTGATACCAAATATGGGAAAAAGCTTTGCAATGCTGCCAACGATGCTGAAGACACCCCACTGCACATTGCTTCTGAACGTGGAAATCAAGAAGCTGTGAACATTCTGCTACAACATGGTGCATGCGGTAGTGCTCAGAACAGCAAGCTTGAAACACCTATGCACCTGGCAGCGGGAAAGGGACTAGAACAGTAAGTCTGTATAGCATGATCTGTGGGTGCATTGTAGCATAGCAAGTACTGAATGTTGTTTGACAACTTCATTCCAGCGTTGTGAAGCAGTTGATTGACCATGATGCCAAGCTGATGCTTTGCAAAGACAATAAAAAAAGAACTCCTCTACATACGGCTTGCCTAAATGGACATGTAGAAGTCGTGAGGATTTACGTCCAGAGTCGTATGTTACTTGAAGCTACTGATGCCAATGTACTTGAGGTTACTGACGATGGTGGTAACACCCCGCTACATCTTGCCTGTGTGGGAGGAAACGTAGATGTGGTGCAACTGATGGTTGATAGTGGTGCAAGTGTAACAGCAGCCAACAGTCGAGGAGAAGCTCCGGTACACACTGCATCTCAGTACAAATCAGTTGAAATTGTTAAGACGCTTCTGGATAAAGGTGGCCAACCGATAGTTGAGTTGATGGATAGCAGTGGATTCACAGCGCTTCACCATGCTGCAGAGAATAACCAGACCAACATAATTGAATTCTTGAATCAGCGGTGAGCTCACATGTGTACTCCCTTGATCAGCAAGGGTAGATGATCTTAGCATGTACTAAAAAACATCCTGTTGTATTATATTTCAAATAATTATTGTCACCACTTCCTACAGTGGTGCAAATGTCTATGCAGAGGATCACAGCCTGTGCACTCCGGTTCTGATTGCTGCGGCAGGCAAGAATAATGAAGCCTTCCAATGCCTAATGAACTGTATGGACCTCCAAGATGAACAGAAGAATCCAGTTTTCAAAGTACTGAATGCGACACAGCATCGAATTGACATTTTGCAGGTAAGTTAAAATGATTGTGCTTAAGTTCCCAATCTCACTCATGACACACTTGCTTCCAATAGTTTCTCATCACTGACACTGTGTGGGGAGCTACACTCATCAAATCCATCGATAACGAGGGGAGTGGTGTGCTGCATATCACTGCACGAGAGAATGACCTACCAGCCATGGCAGTCCTGTTGGCACACAAAGTTGATAGTTGTATCGAAAATGCAGAAGGAAAGACCCCAATGCACCTAGCTGCAGAAAATGGCCATCATGAGTGAGCAGAACTTTGTGTTCTCATTTTCATTGTTATGATGCGTAAACCTGTATCCATTTTTCATGCAGAGTTGTCCTGGAACTGATGATGTATGATTCCAAACTGGTTACATCTGAAGATAACTGCGGAATGACTCCACTTCATCTAGCTTGTCTTCATGGACACGTTGAAATAGTTCAAGTTCACGAAACTCGTTCATGGTTGAAGTCTGAATCATTGCGTGAGCATCAAGATGCTGAAGGCAACACACCCTTTCATCTTGGGTGTGCTGGAGGCAATGTTGGTGTTGTGGAGCTGCTGATAGTCAGTGAAGTGAACACAATGGCCACTAACAAGCTCAATGAGACCCCTCTGCATATTGCTGTTCGCTCTGGACATGTACACATTGTTCAGGTCCTACTCAACATAAAGGTCCCCACCGAGTGTCAAAGTCATGAAGGTCATACTCCACTCCACTACGCAGCTAGAGAGAATAATGCTGAAATGATTAGGGAATTAGTTGGAAGGTACATCTTACTGACAATGTGAAATGTGTGTGGCCTCATAACCTAGCTACTTGCAGCTTTTTCATCATGCACGAACACTCACACACACACACACACACACACACACACACACACACACACACACACACACACACACACACACACACACACACACACACACACACACACACACACACACTCAGCGGGTACGCCTACTAGCAATGTAAAATGTGTTTGGCCTCATAACCTAATTGCAACCTTTTTCAACGTGCACACACACACATACACACACACACACACGCACACACACACACACACACACACACACACACACAAACACACACAGTGGTGCAGACCTCTATGCCAAAGACAACAACTATTGCGCACCTGCTCATATTGCAGCTATGCACCAGTGTGTAGATGCCTTCCATTGTTTGATGGAGTGCATTCCAGACAATACTTCTGTAATTTTCGCGAGTTTTGATGTAAAGACCGACAGAGAAATCGTTTTGAAGGTATGATTTGATATTTTTACCTGAGGCAAGTCCATATGAATGTCAACCAGATGTGCTCACCTATTGTTGCTAGCAGTCATGTTGAATGGTGCATGCATGAATTGACTTCCACAGTTCTGCTGAACTTGATTTTTGTTAACTACTGTAACTTTAATTACTATTTCCAGTTCTTGGTCAGTGACACCAAATATGGGGGAAAGCTTTGCAATGCTGCCAATGATACTAAAGACACCCCTCTGCACATTGCTTCTGAACGTGGAATTCAAGAAGCTGTGAACATTCTGCTACAACACGGTGCATGCGGTAGTGCTCAGAACAGCAAGCTTGAAACACCGATGCACCTGGCAGCACGAAAGGGACTAGAAGAGTAAGTCTGTATAACATAAAGTGTGAGTACATTGGTTAATGTTAAAGTACTGAGTTTGTTTGATAACTGTTCTCATGTCATTCCAGCACTGTGAAACTTTTGATTGACCATGATCTTAAGCTGATGCTGTGTAAAGATGACAGAGAAAGAACTCCTCTACACACTGCTTGTCGTCATAGAGAAACAGATGTTGTGATGATTCATACCCAGAGTTTGAAGCTGTTACATGAAGCTACTGGTGCAAATTTGCTCGAGGACACTGACAGTATGGGTAACACCCCGCTACACCTTGCCTGTGTTGGGGGAAGTAGCGATTGTGTTCAGTTACTGATTGACAGCAACGCAAGTCTTACTCACTACAACTTCAGAGGAGAGGCTCCCATTCATATCGCTGCACAGCATGGGTTCGTTCCCATTGCAGAAGTTCTATTGGCCAATGGAGTTGATATTGAATGCCCATCTGAGTCAGATGAGTGCACACCTCTCCATCATGCTGCAAAGTGCAATCAAGATGAAATGATAAAATTCTTGCACGGAGAACGGTAAGTTAATAGATTGTTACCTTATACTCATGATATGCACACAAGCACTTAGCAAGGGAAGGCATAATAGTCTATTAATGATACAGGAGTGATATAGCACTAAAGTAGAATTCAAGTGTTCCTTTTCCTGAAGATATAGATTATGCTCTTAGCACAGTATTTGTATTTTCTCTATCCATTTACACAGTAGTGCGAACATCCATGCGGAAGACTGCAACCTCTGTACTCCAGTTCTGCTGGCTGCTAGCTGCGGGCGTACACGTGCATTTGATTGCCTCATGGGCTACCTGGATCTGGACGGGATAGAAGGCAATCCTATATTCCAAGTGCTGAAAATCAAGTCTAGGCAGGAAGCAATTCTGAAAGTGAGCTTTGGAACTAATTGACAACTGACACTTATAGTTGTGTGATAGTGGATTAACATGCCCGGTATACTTATCTTATTACTCGCACAACAACAACAGTACCTTAATTAAGTTGTTGAAACGAATAACATTCATGATTGCCGTATGTTCTTCATTCATCATTTTACATGACTTTTGCAGTTTCTGGTCAACAACCACAGCTGGGGACAAAAGTTACGGAATTCCAGAGCAGAGCATGAAAACAATCCTCTGCATGTTGCTGCTAAGCAGGGCAACAACCTTGCAGTGAAGGTCATGCTGGACCTGGGATTTGATACCAGAGCAAAGAATGTCTTCCAAAAGAGGCCCTTGCATCTTGCAGCTGAGGAAGGGCATCCTATGTAAGTCTGAAATCATGTGCATTGTTTGGTTTCAGTTTAAACTGTATCATTACGTATATTTCAGTATTGTGGAAACATTTATCGGTCGTGATGCCTCACTGGTTACGGATAGAGATGAAAATGGAATGATTCCTCTCCACCTTGCTTCCCTGTGTGGGAAACTGGAAGCTGTGCAGGCTCATAAATCACAGTTCAGTCTGGTTACAGTTCGTGAAGCTCGAGATTCTGGTTTAAATACTCCACTGCACCTTGCATGTAAAAGTGGGGACAGAAACGTGGCTGAATATCTGATTGAAGTTGGATGTTCCAAGAATGCCAGCAACTTGAATAAGGACAGTTTGATACATGTGGCTGTGCAGAATGGACATACGAGTGTCAGTGAACTTCTTCTGGACAAAGGAGTGTCCACTGAAACTTTAGATGCACAGAAATGTACTCCAGTTCATGTTGCTGCCAGGTTCAACCAAACCAGCATCATTGAGATGCTTAGAAAGCGGTAAGTATAGTGCTAGATATTCTGGAGCATGCCTCTTGCCGTGAAAGCTTTACTCATGCATGCAACTTTGGCTGAATTATACTGACAGAAAGTACCAACTAGCCACTTTCTGCGCTTGTTTTATCTTTGTACAGTGGTGCAGACCTCTTTGCCGAAGACTGTGATTCATTCACTCCAGTTTTGGCAGCAGCAGTTCATGGAAACACTGCAGCGTTTGACTGCCTAATGGAATCTGTTGACATGAGTGATTCCAGGCAGAATCCTGTCTTTAAGGCTATTGAAATCAGTTGTAGCTGGGAGGATATTCTGAATGTAAGTTTTTGTGTTTGAGTACCGTAGTCTCCCTTTAATACCCCCCCCCCCCCCCCCCCCCCCTTCCCCTCCACATTTTGTGCACTACGTCCAGCCCAAAGTGGGGAGGGGGCATACTTTCGAATATGCGATTAGTCTCGACTATACGCTCCCTCAAAAGGTTTTGCTACATACTTACACAAACTATTATGACTGATGTTCACAGTACTGTTTGTGGTCACCATGTGTGGTCTCCCTACATCGGCGAGAAGAGCTGCCACTTCAATGGGAGAGCCATAACATTCATGACTACTTCGCTGTAGCCATCCTCTTGCAAGAACAGCAATACTGTCGGTCACGTACCACAGGACATTTCCTGGAATTTGCAACTAGATGACTTGTATCGTGGACGTCAACAGTGACTACTCTAGATCTGAGAAACGATCTCAAGTTGTGCACGTGTAGTTTAAGAAGACGCTCACCAGGGGGCATTCAAATGAGTCAAATTACCCTGTGTAGGAACTTGGGCGAAAAGGGTGGGGGGGGGGGGGGGGGGGGGGGGGGGGGGGGGCACTACAGTATGAGAGCATACTTTATCAACTATCCATTTTGTTTCTTCTGCACATGTGCAGTTCCTTTTTAGCGATGTTGAATGGGGTTCAAAGCTCCGGCAGTCTACTGACGTGGATGGAAACACCCCACTACATGCTGCAGCTAGACACAGAAATATTGTAGCGGTGGAAGTGCTCCTGCAACTCAAATTTGATCCATATGCAAAATGTTGTGATGGAAGTCTTCCAATTCACCTGGCTGCAGAAGAGGGTCATTTCAAGTTAGTTGTTCTGCCTGACAAAGAGTAACAGTATCACTAATGATATCTGAATCTTTTTCTCTGTTATAGAGTTGTACTGGAATTCATTCATCACGATCCCCGACTAACAGTGGCCCCGGATGCTAATGGAAGGATTGCATTGCATACTGCCTGCCTTAGTGGGCATGTGGAGGTGGTTAAAACATTTAACCTGAGTATATATGAGGTGCTTCATGCTTCTGATAGTAGTGGCAACACCCCACTGCACCTTGCTTGTGAGGGAAGGAGTGAAGACGTTGTACAAGTTCTAATTGATAGTGGTGCAAGTGTCAGTGAAGCTAACAACGAAGGAATGGTTCCTACACACATTGCTGCACAGAATGGATCGGTTAGCATCATCGAAAGGCTTTGGGAAAAGTGTGCTGACACTGTATTGTGTCAGGACAAGTACAAGCGCACTACCCTACATCATGCAGCTATGGCTAAACATGACCATGCAGAATTGATACAGTTCTTGATCAAAAAATGGTGAGCTACGTATGGTGTAATCACATTCTCCTGATCTGTTGTGGCACTCAAGTAGGCTTGTATGCTACTGTCTACATTCATTTGAAACTTTAGTGAAGAAATGTTTGTATTAGAATAATTCCCAATTTTAAGGCATCATATTGCTTTCTTTGTACTTGCACACAGTGGTGTCACAAGTCTCTACACTGAAGATCAGGACTCCCACACACCCATTCTGATGGCTGCAGCCCATAGACAGGCTACAGCCTTCCAATGCTTCATGGAATATATAGACCTGCATAATCCAGAGAGGAATCCTGTCTTCAAAATCTTGCATGTTGAATGGAAGCAGGCAGAAATTTTAGAGGTACGTATATGCATATACATGCCAGCAATCTGGATGTCTGCCTTGGTATTCATGAACTGTTCATGTTCCTTATTTTTGTGTAGTTCATGATCAGTGACAGTGAATGGGGGGCAAAACTCAGTGCAGCAAAGGATGAGAATGGAAACACCCCACTGCATGTTGCAGCTCAGGATGGCAATCAGAAAGCTGTTAGTGTGCTGTTAAAACTGAAGGTGCAAGCCAATGCCCGAAACGAACATGGAAAATCACCTATCCACGTTGCAGCAGAACATGGACAGCATGTGTAAGTCCCAATTGTGTCTGCGCTGGAATATATATCAATGTGAGACTAAGCATGTTTTAATCAACACAGTCCAACAGAATCCATGTGTGCCATTCACTGTCAAAGTGGTATCGAGGAATTGTCTAATGTTAAAACAGAATCAAACCATTGTTCAATGTAGAACAATGAATAATTAACTGTATGTGCAGACATACCTTAATATTCCTAGAGATAGCATGACTGTAGAGATTTCTCGTTTACTTTATTGTCTCTGTTTGGTGTCTCATCAAGGAGTGCATGCATCAGCTTCCAGCTAGATCAGGGAACCTCAGTTGCTGTCTGCTGGTGTCCTCCACAACGATCGGGTGCCACTCTAGAAGTGATCAGGATGAAAGTGGATTTTGATTGAAGCTACCTGTTGCAACATATGTGTGATTATTTTGCCTTAATTCCTGCATCTCCTTTCCAGAACGGTGCGACAATTGAGCAAGCTTAATCGCAAACTGGTGGAGGAAAGAGATCCTGATGGAAGGAATGCTCTACATCTCGCATGCCAGGGAGGGCATTGGGCTGTTGTGTCTGTATTAAGTAGGCGTATGTCGGAACAAGTGCGTGAAGCTTGTGATAGTAAACAGAACAGACCCCTACATCTTGCATGTGAAAGCAATAGTGCAAGTATAGTCAATCTGTTGATCGATATGAAAGCAGATACTACAGCCAAAAACGACAGAGATGAGATACCACTACACATTGCAGCCCGGAAAGGAAATGTGCAGATCGGCCGGCTGCTGGTAGCCGGGGCCGGAATCAAAGATTCCCATGGATTTAATTCTCTACACAACGCTGCATGCCACAACCAGACAAAGATGATCACATTTCTGTGTGACAGGTGAGGTCACTGATTTTGCCATTCATCAATAGCACTGTTCAATCATCTTGTTGTTCCTCTGCCTGCTGTAGTGACAAGGAGAGTAAAACTCTACTCTATGATAAGGATAGCAATCTCTGCACTCCTGTGCTGATTGCTGCAGCCTCTGGACATGAAGATGCCTTTCATTGTTTGATGAATTATGTTGATTTAGATGATCCAAAGAAGAATCCGATTTTCTTGGCATTTCAAGCTCAATACGAGAAGATGGCTATTTTGCAGGTATAGTATGTAATGTTAAGAATTTGCATGTCATATGATCTGAGTGTTGTATTATATTATTCGCTTTACATCTCAATACATTTTGCACTTTCCAGTTCATGATCAATGACTTGGATTGGGGGGAAAAATTATCTCAGGCCACTGCTGAAGATGGTAGAACTCCACTGCATCTTGCTGCTGAGATGGGATACAAACAGTAAGTGCAGTAGTTTTATTTTATTTGGGGGTAGACGTGTGACTATTTAGCTTGCAAATTTGTTCTGCAGGATTACTGATCTGCTGATCTCAAAGTACCAAGGGTTGGTTTATGTCAAAGACAAATCAGGAATGATTCCACTTCATCTTGCATGTCGCAGTGGAGAAGCGGATATTGTGGAGGTTCATATTTCAAAGCTAGGGGAGTCATTCACAGAAGCATGTGAAACCCAAGACAATGTTGGAAACACCCCATTGCATTACGCATGTGAGAATGATAGTCCAAACATCGTTAAACTTCTGATTGAAAATGGTGCAGTGAAAACCACCCGGAACAATGACATGGAGACATCCATACATATTGCTGCCAAGCTGGGGTTCACAGATACTGCTGAAGTTTTGTTGGACGATGGAATTCTGTTGGATGATGGAATTTTCACCGAAATTGCAGGCAACCATAAGTGTACTCCACTCCATTATGCTGCAGAGAATAATCACACACAAATGATCAGGATACTATGCAACAGGTGAGATGTACCATTGTTGTAGTGGTAGCATGTATAATATAATTATCCTACTACGAGGGGCAACTGCACTCCTGGTAGCCGCGGTTAAAACGGTAGCACATGCTAAGTGTCACAGTTCGTTCCAATTATCACACAACCCGTGAGTACCATGATAGCTATATATAGGGAAGATCAGAAATTATTTAGAGTGCTCTCAAGCACCATTCATAAAGTAGCCGCGATGCAGTAGCGCAAGCTAAGTATTGCAATTCGTTCCAATTAACGCACATGCCACGTGGCAACCATGCTCTGTCGATCGCAGCGACCAAAGACATTATTACAGCACTCACAACTTAGCCAGCACGGTGAGTTCCGGCATGTAAGCGTCAGTGAACGACAGCGATCACGGCTGTGTGGTCAGAATCTTCGTGTACCTTTCCTAACAACGGTACTGCCACCGGAAGTTGGAGAGAGCGCTCGAGTAATGGCGACCACGGCAACACAAAAGCGCTTGTATCTCCACCACCAAGATGAGTTTCAGCACAATTATTATGTGGTTGTGTCACTGCATCATAGCGATCATGGCGGTGTAGTCAGAATCTTTGTAGGCCGTTCCGAAGTAGTCAAACGTTTCTTAATTACATTATTTACATTATTTACACGGCACAATTTTTCCCCTACCAGGAGTGCAATGACTGCAGAATAGATTGCTTGCGTACACAAAAGCAAATGTATTACAGATTGAGAAGAAAGGCATGCAGTTACAGGTTTAAATGTTGAATGAGTATAATTGTACGCAACAGGAGAGCATACCACGAAGCAAATGCAAGAACTGTTGGATGTTATAGGTGTATAATTGCTGTGTCCTTGTTGATGGGAGTCCACATTACTGCGAGAAGTGGATTGACCAACCTGTTCTACTTGAGTGGCGATAGAATTTGCTTTTTACATAATGCTTGCAACACAGTGCTTAGACCTCAGACTTACATGGAAATTAATTGAGCTTTATAGGCACTGCATGAGCTCTGACCTATCTATACAAGGAAGGCACTGAACTCTGAACTTTCCATATATGGAAGGCACTGAGCTGTGAACTGACAGGCATGACTTCTATAAATGTGGCATGCTGTTATGTTTGGAGATATTGAATCACATCCAGTTTGGCTGTATGAATTCATGGGAGTACCTAAATTTGGGGCTGTACGACTAGAGGAATTGTATGAAATCGTTGGCGGTGTACAAAATTAACAAGTTGTACAGAAATTATGTTTGACATATTCAAAAAGGTCTAGGCTCGTAGGTTATCAATATCTGCTTGTAAAGTGCTAGCTAGCTACAATGTCTAGACAAAAAAAGTGTAGAGTACACTTTTGCCATTCAGGGGTGCTGAACTCTACGCTGAAGATGATGACAAGTACATTCCTGTTATGGTTGCTGCAAAATGTAAAAGAACGGAAGCTTTTGACTGTCTTATGGAACACATGATGAAGTTTGAAGGTGCAAACAAGAATCCATTGTTCAAGGTCCTTGCTCTCAAAGCTAATGATGTTCTGAAGGTAAGATGATTCTAATGCTGTATTCTAGCAGTATAATATCACTGGGTCTAACTGTCTAGTCGTATTCTTTTGTGCACTTATATGCACGTATGCACACACCGCAATACAAGACCTTAAAAGGCATGCACAGACATCAGTTTACATTACATAACACTCTCCCCAGTTTATGGTTGAAAACAAGAACTGGTGCGAAATGTTGTGTAAAACCAGTGACGATGCTGGAAACACTCCACTGCACACTGCTGCTATGCAAGGCAATTCCATGGCCGTACAACTATTAATAGAACACAAAGCAAAGACTGATGCAGTGAACTGCGATGTCAAAACTCCCGTGCATCTTGCAGCAGAATTGGGATATTGTGGGTGAGTTGTGGCTTACACAATAATTATGATCTAACCCCGTTGTACTGTAATTGCATAGAAATACTGCAGGTAGTATTAAGTTGATAGTTTCAAGTAAACTAGAAATCCTGGAAACAAACTAAGGACCTGGGGAATAACTTGATTGTGGGGTCACTTACAAAATGATAATTACCTCATTTATGAGCTAGTCGTGATGAGAGTACAGTTATATATAGGAACAGCGAAAGGAGAGTGACCCAAGAATGGTACATAGTTTCACAGAATCCTGTGTTAGATCTCAGAGCTGAGTGCCTTACTTACATGGAAAGCAACTGAACTCTACAAGGAAGGCACTGAGCTCTGAACTTTCCATATAAGGAGGCACTCAACCTTTCCATATAAGGAAGGCACTGCACTCTGAACATTCCATGGAAGGAAAGCAGTGAGCTTGGATGTGTAATGCAAGGAATCTGCAAAAACTATTCTAATTCTGGTGATCGAAGGCCACAAATGGATTTCTTGAAGCAAGGAGAAATTGGGTCAGCAAACTAGGGATCTACCTTTGCACTGTTTTGGCTAGCCATTTGCATATGCAAGAATGGGTGCGGAGGGTGTATGTATGAAGTAATTATAATCTGCTTAGGGAAGGTGGGATTTTGACTGGAACATATTCTGTGATCCACCTGTCATGAAATTCTAGCTACCGCTGTGGATTAAACTCACCGTATGCTCTTGTAAAACAGAGTGTGGGAAGTTGAAAAGTTGCCTACCACAGTGTATACAGCATAGCTTAAAGCGCTAATTGGATGTTATATTAGTCAGCAAAATTTAGTGCTCACAGAAGCCACCTGCTCTGCAGTTATTCAATTAAGAGCTAGCTAGATATTTCTGACTACTGTACAGTAGATCTCTACTCTTGCATGAATATAACTTACCTGTAGAAATCGGCAGTCTTCACTGCTGAACTCACTCATACCAGCAGCTATGTAGCTATACCTAGCTATGTATACAAGTACGATGAGTGAGCGCTGAGTCGACCACACCCACCATAAATTATGCATATCCTATATAGCTAGCACGTGGCACTTATTTGAGCAAGGAAGAAACACATGGCGGCCCCGGGACCTGCAATCCTCGTACATCTGGAACTTGCAGTGCAAAGCACGAAGGTGCCACGAGAGCCCATCCTGAAGGTGCCTCTGTGCACTGCCTCCAGCAGTGTGTCATTGTACAGTTATGTATTGGTTCCCCCCCTTTCACAAATTCTGTATCCGCCCCTACAGCTGGCAGTGTAACTTTACAGAAATTAAAATCTCCCAGCTATTGACTTTAGACCCACAATAGTCCAGATGGAAGATACGATCTGTTTTACTGCTGTACTTGTTATCTTCTAGGATTGCAATTGATCTGCTTGACTCCAACCCATCACTTATAATGGAAGCAGACAATGAGGGGAAGAGTCCACTTCATCTTGCATGCCAACTTGGACACTTAGCGATTGTTGAGTACATTCTTGAATCACAGCTGCTTCACTCCAACCGTTCACTTATACTGAAAGCAGACAATGAGGGGAAGAGTCCACTTCATCTTGCTTGCCAACATGGACACTTAGCGATTGTTGTTTACATTCTTGAACCACAGCTGTATACAAAAGGTGTACTGGAGGCTTGTGACAAGAAAAAGAACACTGCAATGCACCTTGCTTGCATGGGAGGAAATTGCAAGATTGTGGAACTGCTCATTAAAATGGGAGCGAAAACGAATGCTGCAAATGACAAAAAAAAGAGGACTCCAATGCACATTGCTGCTAAGCATGGGTTTGTCAATATTGTGAGAACTCTGCAGAAGAGAGAACCCATTAAATGCTGGGATTATTGCAAGCGCACTCCACTCCATCTTGCTGCCAAACACAACCAAGTGGAAGTAATAAAATTTCTTCATGAGCAGTGTGAACCAGCCACAGATATCCCTGGAGATTCTGATCTACATGCTGTAGATGACTATGGATATACTCCAGTTGTGCTTGCAGCAGCATCTTGTAGCAGAAAAGCTAATTGCGATGCACTTCAACTTCTTATGCAATACGTTAGCAGTGACATACAGGATGTAACGAAGAATCCTCTTTTTCAAGCACTGAAAGTAGGTGACACTGCATTACCAGCGATAAAGGTGAGACACCAGTGTATCATCACTACTAGTAGTTCTGCAAGCCTTTGGTCCTGTATGACACTTTAATTTTTGGAAAGCAAATATCATATTACCGCGATCAAATGCTGCGGCTACTATTTAGTTCATCACACGATTTACTGCGGCTACTATTCGAGGGCGGTCACTAATCAAAGGTTGTGTTTATTAAACTCAGGAAGCAAGGAAATAGATTGGAGCACCGTGTATGCACTAAGAAGCTTGAAGTTTTGCTTCAGCCCCATGTGGTACAATCATAATCATCCCGACAAAAACAGTAGGAAACTATCAAAGCCATTGCTGTTGTGAAAAACTTTGTCGGTCACACGTCACTCACCCCCCCCCCCCCCCCCCCCCCCCCCGTGCCTCGACTTCAGGAAATGCCAAACGTTCTTGTACCATGGAAACCATACAGATCAAAGGTACCGCACGTAGTGTATTCCCAGGAAGACAAAGTACAGTGTGGTTTGAGGGTGTATGGCTGACTCAGCATCCCATACATCACAATTAGCCTCGTACACCACCGTGAAGCCTGTCAAAACGGTTTTCCATGGTACAAACCGGTTATACTCCTCCCACTCCTGGGTTTAGTGCATACACCACTCGGGCTTCGCCCTCGTGGTGAATATGTACGTACTAAACCTACTCTTGGTCGTAGTATAACCTATATTTAGACAGCTCTCGCGAACATGACCAACAGTCTGTTTTCCTCTCTTCACGCTCACAGCAAAACAGTCACCTCCCTCCTCAATGGCTAGACAAAGCTCTTTGACTGATTACCAGCCATCCTCGAATTCTGGCCGTGGCTACTAAACAAGGGCGGCTTTTACCGTCTATCGAGAAATTTTCATGTTAAAAATCTTTCGTTGAAAATTTTTCGAGAACTGCAGTGATTGAAGTGAAAATTTTTTTTGACGACTCTGACCTTGCTGTACTCGCCGTTCTTTCACTAACACACCGATCCAGCTTCTTCGGGAAAACTTGAGCTGCCTATTCCGGTCCGCTCCTTCGCACCATGTGCTCAATGTGCTGCTCCCGCATCTTGAACCTCTTCGTCCACTTGAGAGATATACTTTGAGAAGGTATTTCCGTCTTGAGTCAGGCTGGAAGTCCATCATTGAAAGCAGCGAAACAGCTACAGAGCCGGGAATTGTGCAGTAATGTACACGTGTTCATTGCTGTAACTTATCCGCTTTCCTCAGTATTCGTAAATTATTTTGCGTGATACATTGCAAAAATATTTTAAAATCGAAAATTCCCAATATACGGTATTTCACTCGGCCCTTCTGGGGATGCGACTATTATTGGAGGGCGGCCACTAATCAAGGGCAGTGCAGTTATCACTGATACTAGTACCATACTTTCGTGATCAAACACGTTTGATCACAGAAATATGGTAGCAGTGATAACTATTTGTTCCGTATGAGTAAACATTCAGTACGTACACCTGTTGCTTTTCCTCACATACATCTCTCAGTTTCTAATCACTGACGATTGCTGGAGTGAGAAGCTATGTGAAGTTACTGACTTCAAAAGAAACACTCCCATGCATGTTGCTGCATCGACTGGACTACCAGAGTAGGTTTACTACTTCATTGTCGATTCAAATTTGAATGTAGTAACTTCTTATCATTGCAGTGTTGTTGAAGAATTTCTCAACCACGAACTAACAAAGAAAATGTTGAGAGTTGGAAATATCCGGAATGTGACTGCACTGCACCTTGCCTGTCGTGACAGTCGCCATGAGGTTGTACAAAAACTTGAACCTCACTTGAGTGCAGACGATGTAACACAAGAGGACAGAGAGAAGAATACTGCACTTCATTTTGCTTGTGAGGGTGGAGTGAAAGAAACAGTGCAGCTCCTTTTGGACAAGGGAGCAGGTATTGAAGGGTTGATCAACGTGAGAAATGTGCGGGATGAAACTCCTATACATGTTGCTGCCCGCTATGGTAGAGAGGATATAGCTGGTCTCCTTATAGAGAAAGGAGTTGCCATTGATATGAAGGATATCCATGGGTGTACTCCACTTCATCATGCTGCCATGAATGACCAGGAGAACATGATTAGTCTTCTATGCAAGCAGTGAGCTGAATAGTTAACAGACCACTCAATTTGTGTTCATTTACGTATTTTCTCTTCTTTTTCTCAATACAGAGACCAAAACCTGATCAATCTTGAAGATCATGATTCCCACACACCTATTCTGACGGCAGCAGCAAGGTCCAAGGTGAAAGCTTTCCGGCGCTTAATGAGTTATCTGCAACACGATAAGGAGAATCCAGTTTTCAGTGCCCTGAAATCAAAAGAAAATCCGATTGCCATTTTGAAGGTACAGAAATGCCTGTTGAGCTATAATCAAACTGCATTAATGCATTTCTTTCACTTAATTGAATTTGTAGTTAATGATCAACGATTCTACATGGGGTTCCAAACTTCGGCACGCTAATGATGGTGCAGGCAACACTCCATTGCACATAGCGGCAAAATATGGCAATCTTGCAGCAATCAAGCTTCTACTGGAAGAAGATTCCACCAGCCATGAGATGTATCTTGTGAATGACAGTGGTAAAACTCCAATGCACATGGCTGCTGAGGAAGGACACATAAAGTGGGTGACTATATACACTATGCAGTTCTCAATTTATATCCATGCTCTTTCTAAATGCAATCCTTCTCCCTCCTGTGTAGTGTTGTTGGCGAGCTGATTCGCTACCAGTCAAACACAAAGGAGTTACGAGATCAGGATGACAACACTCCTCTCCACCTTGCTTGCATGAATGGACACCTTGAAGTAGCAAGAATGCTCTTTGTTCCTCGCCTGTTAACAGCAAAGTATGTATAATAATTATGCCAAGAATTTACAGCATTCAAAATGCAATATCAGAAGTTACCCACCACAACTGGTTAACCAAACTGATATAGACATTTATAACTCCCTCAGCAAAGGCATTGTATATAATACAGTTATCACTCTTGAAACTCTTCTTCCCACATACATAGAAATAAACAAGGCAACACTCCACTTCACCTCTGCTGCAAGGAGAAAGGAAAGGATAATATTGGAATAGTGAAAGAACTGATTGTTGCAGTTGGTTCTGAAAATGTTCGTGAGCTCTTGGATGGAGGGTACATAGCTGAATGTTTTGATGATTATAGCTAGATCCGGCCTGCTAACTGATTCTAAAACACCAACGATGCAGGCTTGTGATATCTGATTCAATCGTTATTATGAACCTGAGGGTATGAACTTCATGTGATTCCGATATCATAGACTCGGTAGAGTCTATATCTAGGGATAGAGCGGACATGCTAATACAAAATAATCTCAAAATCCTCAAAAACGGGCAGCATAATTATATGCCATTATGACAACTTACTGTTCATCTTCAAGTGTTTTCCTGGCTAAGAAGACCCAGTGTCATGAAAAACCGTCGCGAAAGTATCACACCAGAAAGTCGCCAAACCGCCAAAATAAGGTTTCTTCTCCTCCTTCTTCTTCTTCTTCTTCTTCTTCTTCTTCTTCTCCTTCTTCTTCTTCTACCTCCTCCTCCACCTCCTCCTCCAGACGGGCTAGTTCAAATTGGCTGACTCCCTCACGACGGTGTTTGCACAAACAGCAGCATTTTACACTGAGCAGTGTACGACCCCATCACTTTTTGACAACTTTGAAGTCTCACAAGGCACTTGAAACCACCCACTCAATAACTTTGGCTTCATTTGCGACGCCATTTTCTTCAGTTGTGTGCATGCATAGAGAGCAACTTTGAACTTTTTAACTCAAAATTGTGTACTGTGTGTGGAGTGAATGCTACAAAAATGTGGTGAACAAGTGTAAAAAACATTAAAAATGTATGGAGATGTAGGGATAGCAGAACAGCAAAAAGTAAGAAAACAAGCAGGGATGATGGCATAAAACAGTTCAGTATACAACACCATACATATATTTCTCATTATGCATGTATTATGAGGAAAGATATGTAAGATGGGGTTATATACTGAACTGTTTTATACCATCATCCCTGCTTGTTTCTTACTTTTGCTGTTCTGCTATCCCTACATCTCCATACATTTTAATGCTACTTGTGATATGCTGTTGTCCAAGTGGTAAATCCTTTCTGTTTATGTGTATTTTTGATCTAGGAATACAGAGGAGCAGACCCCCCTTGATATAGCATACCAGGGGGACCCCAATACCAGCATAGCTCTGCACCTAATCGAAAAGGGAGCAAATGTTGGCAAGAAGCCGGTATTTGAAAAGCTACCTCAAAGTCATTCTGACTTTAACTTTCTGGACTGGGCCATTGATAGAAAGCACAGGTAATTTGCTCAGTACATTAAACTGTAGCATGTCAATACTGTGTTTTTTTTTTCAGGTTAGCTACTCATCTCGAAATATTCATGTAATACTCAGATTAGTCAAGTGAAAAGGTTTAGGTGCATGAGAATTGAACAATAACTAAATTACGAGACCAAGGGATCTACACATGCTGGAAAGTCAAAGGGTCCTGGGCTGTAGCTAACATCCTGAATACAGCGAAGGCGGGCTTGAGGGTTTCAAACACGTGTAGACTGATCCCATTGGCGTCTAATTTATAGTAGCCACCTCCAAGGCAATGTGTAATTACAAACAAAACTGCAGTAGCAATTGAGTTACAACCTTCGCTAAGTGACTAGCATCCCTCCCAAGTCAAGCACTACCCATATCCCTCCACAAGCATGAGTCCAGTACTAGCTATGTAGATCTCGCTTTGCTGCACCAACACAAATCGACATTGATGTCATTGAGGGTTGTGCACAGCAATTCTGAAGAAGACCAGGTAAGATACTGAGTATTGTGTCATATTTTCGGAAGCAAGGAGGATTGAACATGCATGGTTCTTCAGTGTCCTCACTCGATGAGATGAACGTTCATTGCAATTGGTTGACAAAATTTGTTCTTGCATGAGACTGATGGAAGTGAGTACCCATGATACTGAATGTCAACCTCCAGTATCATGCAGGCATCATTAATCTAAATAGCTATGCAGAAAATAAGAGGAAGTGCCTTACAGGATGGTTTCTGGGTGCCTAGACACTTAGAATTCTAGTGCTCTAATATATTTCAATGCTCTGATGAGAATCGATTGTGAATGCAATGTAAATACATACTGTTTGACTGAGGTTCATGCATGCATAAGGAATGAGTGTGTTCACTCATGCAATGTATTTGTAGACTACAATAATAGTTAGTTACCTTTCTGTCCACAAGGGATTCAGGGCTGCAGCATTCCAGTCATGCAAGTTACATGTCATCAGAGTAAGGACATTCATGGCTTGATATAGCCTGAGGTCTCCTGTAAACAGACAGACTTATCTAACCCCTCACTGACCATGAGTAACTGCCCAAAGGAGCAGAAAATGGCATGTGTGAAGTAACAAAACACCCCATATAAATTCTGATGGCAAACACCATCATCGGTTGGTAAAGTGTAGCTAACTAGCTTAGTTGTACGAGTCCCAGGTTTGAATCCTGGATGTCAGAATTTCAGAATCAACTTGCCAAGGTGATACTACACACAAATATGCACTTGTCTTGTAACAGGGACATTGCAATGAAGATTGTTGAGAGTGACTATTGGAAAGAAGCCTTGAGAAGCTGTCATGTCGAGGAAGCTCATCCTGCAGAAACTACCCCAGATCATTCTGCTGAAGTCAATTCAGATGGGCGTCCTGGTACAGTCAGCCCAGAAGCTGAAATCAACCAACCCCCAGTTGAAGTCATCCGAACAGGTCCTCATGCTGCAGCTGAAGACATTCACCCACGTCATGAACTCCATGTACACCCACAAAGTCATCCTATTGAAACCACTCCTCTGAGGAAACTGATTGAGGAAATGCCAGGTGGGTATAAGAATGGGTTGGAAATCAGTCTGTAGCTAGTAATCAAGCAGCTCAGCTAGGGATTCCAAATCAAGTGGTGACCCTGTGCCTATATACTTTTCAAGCTGGGCTATGTCAATTCTTATAGCAGCACATGCCACGGACAGTCATGGTCAGAGGTTTAGTCCCACCACAATCCATCCACTTTCTTTTCCCCTTGTTTCTACAATCTGCAAATCGATCATATAACAATGCTTCCATATTCATAGGTACTATAATGCGTATTTTTTCTTGCAGATGTGGCTGAAAAAGTCTTCGACAGGTGCAAAAAGGAAGAGAAGTACATCTTTGAATTTCTGGAGGACTTTCAACCACAGACATGGCGATGTTGCCGAAAGCCTGAACTTAGTGCTGAAGAAGGGAGAGACCAAGATGGGAATCAGCACTGGGGTCCAAAGAATTTTGAACGGTCTAACCATCCTTTAGCTATCATGGTGAGTCAGTATACTTGCATAGTGTGTATCGTCAGGTAAGCAACACTGCAGATTTGATATTCAATATGATGTGAAGTGGGGTGTGCCATCTGGACTCTCACAACATTGCAGTCATGACAAATAATAATGTGATTTACATTGGTATAGTGCCTGGTGTAGTGTGTTGCTGTTGGATGCTGGTCAGAAAAGAGAGCTCTCGGGGTACATAGCCAACAATCTGTTCTCCTTTTTTCATGCTCACAGCAAAACAGTCATGGTCGCTTCCTTCCTCGAGCGCTAGACAAGGTTACTCACGTGCGCGCTGTCTGCACTAGCGCTATGCACCTAGCTAGCTGTGGCTACTAAACAAAGGCAGCATTTATTTCATCCAGCCCTTCTGGAGGTGCATGTGGCTATTATCATAGGGCAGCCACTAATCAAGGGCGGCCACTAATCAAGGGCGGCGTTTGATTGCGAAAATATTGTATCTGCAAATTATCTACCCCTGCTTGTTACATGTGCAATTTGCAAGGATAACAAAACTAATTACTGCCCATCATTCTGTGTGTATGTACGAGGTATTTCATACTTGAGTGACATATAGATTGTGTAATACTCATTCATACAGGTAAAGCACCAGCGGTCTGAGCTACTGAAACATGAACTGGTGTCCACGTTTCTCAGACACAAATTCACACGGTTTGGAGCACTCTTCTATCTGGCTGACCTATTACTCTACATCCTCTTTCTGGTATTTCTGACGTCATATGCTCTCGTTACCCCAACACCCTTGGATGATATCTGTGAGTTCATAACACAGCAAGTAAGAACTTGAGTTTATGTACAAGTGTTTTCAATGTTTTTTTTATGTACACACAGGCAATATGAATGCTACTGAGAATCATTCCAACACCACACAGCATATATGTCCAGGTTAATATTGTTTTACACAATTCTTGTTCATTCATCAATAACCATTATTTTACTGCTGTATCATCTGTATTTCTTGCAGATTGGAGAACATTTTCTTCCACATATAGTCTTGCCGCTCTCACGATCATTTTTGCTCTCATTAGATTCTTGATCCAGCTCTTTGAGCTCTGTATGTTGATGGCTCAATCCTGCCGCCATTTGAGATACTGCAAGTGGCATTACAACTGGAAAGAGTTCCTGTCTCGAACATTCTACGGAATAGTCAGACTTCTGTTGTTTGTATTTGCCATTGCATTTGCTTCTGTCTTCAATTGCCCCTGTAGTGCAAATGGTCAGTGGCAAGTTGGAGCACTAGCAGTGTTCCTTGGGTGGATAAACGCGATCACTTTTATCAAGTTGGTGCCACGGCTTGGAATCTACGTCCTAATGTTCCTGAATGTCATCTACTCATTCCTGAAGATGTTAATCCTGGGATTCCTCTTGGTCATGGCATTTGGATTGGCATTTTACATGCTCTTCCAAAACCCTTCTGAGATGGTATGCTTATGAATTCACTTCTCTATAATTGAATTAGCTACTTGCTTTTCCCCTTTTCCTTCCAGCGCACTCCCTTCGCCACTCCTGGTCTTGCTCTCATAAAAACGATGACGATGCCACTTGCAAATTTTGACTTTGATGGAATGTTTCACCTGAGTGACGATGAAGATGAAGTTCCGTACCTTGGAGCCTCCTACTTGTTGTGGATTGCATTCGTGGTGATCTTTCCAGTTTTGTTTCTAAACCTGCTTGTAAGTTTCATAGACTGATTTGAAGTACGTAGCTATAGTCTTTATCAATGTATATTCAACTAACGTTATTTGCAGACTAGTGTGGCTGTTGGCGATATTCAAAAAGTTCGGCAGAATACTCTACTCAGGCAGCGCGAACTTCATGTAAGTTAGGTTTTGATAGCTCACACCATCCACACTATAGCTACGGTTCATTCAACACTGCTTTCTATTAAAGATACTGGTCTACTTTTCTTTCTCTATCACACCTCCTCTTCTTTAACATGTTCTATTTTCTATTGAGAATTTCTAATTGACATCTTCAACAGGTGCATTGACTGACGTTGCATGCAATTTTATCTGAGAAAAAAAATCTTATCAGAAGCTTTTACACAAAAGAGGTGAAATAAAAGGTGGTTATGCTTACAATGAAAAGTGGTTACTGTACAGTTGCACTGTGTTTGCATATTTACTGTGTCAGTTCCCTGGCAAAAATAATCTTTAACTGTAGAGTGTGTTCCATGGGCTATGGTCTGGTCTAGAGGGGAAAAGAATTCCCTTCAAAGCAGGTTGGTGGTCATGGCTACAACCATGGGATGTGCCTCCTGAGGTGTATTCCCCAAAGTTCTGGTTGGTTTGGAGGAGCCACCAGAAGTAACATCCAACTTTATTACGAAACTTCAGGGGGGCCTGCCCCAAACACCTAAAAATGAATGTTTTGTACGCCGTAATCCTGCCTAACCATGCATGCATGCAATACCAAATGCTTCCGCTGCATGCTGCTACATTACCTAATACAATGAACCTCTATTATGTTGCTTACTACATTTTCTGCAGGTGGAACTGCTATTAAACCTTGAGGAAATGTTTCCACAATGTGTGGGTAAAGCAAACGAAAAACAGAAGTCATACAGAATCTTTGAGTGGCTATGGGAAGTTACTAGTGGTGAAAACAAATTGGTAAGCTCAAGTCCATTTTGGCCAGGGAATTTCTGTAGGAACAAGAGTTTCCAACTGCACAGCAGTCAGTCCCTCATGCTTTCAGCAGCCATGTAAATTCCAAAGCTGCATTAAAGCAGGCGAGAAATTATCCATTAGGTCTATTTCATGTTCGCTCTTGTTGATATTTCACCTTCCCTTCCGTCACAAAGGAACAAGTCCATCCACTGGAGCACAAAGTTGAGCAGGCACTTAGTGAAATCGACAGTGTAAGAAGCACACAGAGTGAGCACTCAAGGAAACTTGAAGATACAGGGAGCCATGTCAAACAGGTGGAAGGCCAACATGAAGTGCAAGAACATATTGCACAGCAAAATTCAGAGAAGCTTAAGGCTATCACAAAGCATCTTGGAATAGACGACACGGAAAAGACGGTAAATTTCAGTGATTGTTACCAAAATACTGTGTGCTAGATTGTGTTTGTTTGTCCCTTGACACAATAGACAATACCCCCTAATTTAATGCATATAGTAGAAAGTGCAGGGACAGAAACTTGAACTGGTACATAGCAAAATTCATGCCCTCGGAACTCAGCTTAACAGGAATGGCAACTTCATCTAGTTCCTTATGAAGTCGGAAGGAAATCCTTATAATCCTAGATACGGGCCAGAAGTTGTGCGTGAGGACTGTGTGATTTTAGACTGTGCATGTATTGTACAAGTGACAATAATTATTGAAATGCATAATATATATAGCGTGCAGTAAGGCATGGATTGGTCGCTGAAAATTCATGGGACAGAGAGTATAATTGCAGTGGTAGTATTGACTTCAGACATGATATTATGGCTTCCCAAACCAATACGATTAAGACAGCATAGATTACGATTACTGCATGTGAAAGTGTATGACATTTATTTTTATTTGGGTAGTTGGATCACATTGTACAGCAAAGCTGTGAATCAATAATGAAGTGTAGTAGCTATAATATGCATTCAACATTGTAAAATACAACAAAGTCAGTAATATTATATTTTGGATACCAGTTTGCAGTGCCTACAGGTAATTCTCCTCCCCTCTCTCGGACCTGGGAATGAGGCTAGGTAACACTAGGAGGAAAACTACGCCGTTATACTTATTGTAGCCATGGTTTTAGCTGGCCTGTACCTTATCATGTTCAGCAGTGATGTGAGCACATTATGTATGCATAAGAGGACCCTGTCTAGCCATGTCATTGTATATAGCATCATGCTATAGCTACAATGCAACATCATAGCTGCAGGCTAGGCAGTGCTACTCTCATCAAATTCTGAACCCACTATGTCATTCATGCATATTCACCTTAATTCCTCTCTCATAGGAACAAGTGCATCCATTGGAGCACAAAGTGGAGCAGGCACTTAGTGAAATCGACAGTGTAAGGAGCACACAGAGTGAGCACTCGAGGAAACTTGAAGTAACTTCGGCGAAGCTTGATGCTATCATGAAGCAACTTGCCAATATGGAACAAAGACTTCCTACTACTGCTTCTGATTAAGTCTCGTTGTATGTGAACTACTTTTAGGTAGAATAGCGTTCATATGATGCATTGTACTAGTGACAACTTAGCGGCTAATCATTTCTCAGGTAGCTCTACAGTTACCTCATGTATGTACCAGTCTTTTATTGCTACGTAGGATTATTATAATTTGTTTGCAACTGTACTTGCTACATGTACCATGGGCTGCTTTTGATCTAGTTAAGTTGTGCAATAGATCGATATTTTGTGTGGAAATTGGCTCTTACTCCTGTTTATATGGAACGTTACCTTGGTTAGATTGAGGATCGATGTACGCCACATATAACTTCACGTCTTCGCTGCAGTAAGCAGATACATGACTCCATCATGCAACTAATGAACTATCAAGGCTGTTGGGAAATGCCAACCTGGAAAATGGGCCGAAAGTGGCCCTCCCAGTGACAACCAAGGCTACAGCCGAGTCCATGTAGATGCTGTTTGGATCCTTCAGGTCACCAGGTGCACCCACCCACCTCCCCATTTCCCACCGTTTCTGCTCACATAGAACCTTAAGGACATTGAGCTGAAAGTCTTATTATGTCATACAATGTATGAACAGGAAAAAGTTAAATGGCCTCGTGTATCTGGAGTTGGTGTCATCAATCCCACTAGTTTTGTCAATTCCTCTATACGTAGTCTTTGTCATTTTCACTTTGAGTACAGCATAGAGGCATGATTGTGCAATGACTTTCAACACCTACTTCCTAATCTAGCTCCCAAGCAAGCACACATCCATGTGTGTTCAAGTGTGCATACGTAAGTGTGTGTGCATGTGCGTGTATATGCGGAGAGAAAGAAAGAAAAAAGCATGACATTGTATACGTGAAATGTACATCTGTTGTGAGGAATACACAATGCAGTCTGTAACACTGGATTTCTTGAGTGGCTCCACACTCGCAGTGCAACGAATCAGCAGAGGTCCTTCTGTAGGTGTAAAAGCTGTAGCTAGCTACTGGTAATTCTTAGCAGCCATATATTATAGCGCTCATTAGTCTCACGTGGCCCAGACCCTTCCTGCGATGGTTAGTTAGTGGGGTACAAAGGGAGGGGGGAAGAAGGGTCTGGTGACTCTGAACAGGATGTTGTTGGCTCCGCCGGAATGCTGGCAAAGCCAATCAGATTGAAGCAGTCATCATGGCATTTTTTTGTGAGGCATGATTTCCACTTTGAGCATGTGACTAGATTTATTGTTGACATGGCGAGAAGCTTCAAGGTGGAAGAACAGAGCAAAGCTGCCTCACAGCTAGGCTACAGGCAGTTGAACCACGCACAAAGGGAAGAGAATTTGTATGCGGCAGAGATGTCTTTGTGAGTGTACCCACGGATTCTGGAAAGCACTGTTAAGTCTCCTTCGTGTACTACTCTTCAGCAAGTCTTTGAGGGAGAAGAAGGGTCTGGTGACTGACATACAGGCAGCCATGCTCACAATGGAATGTAATTACGGAAATAATCATAATATTATTGCATGAGACCTTGTGTGTGACCTAAAGTAGTCGTCCATGCAGTAAGCAGTGTATTGCCATGGCTATATATGTGCAAGAATGAGCGCTGCACCATCTGCCTCCACTCCCCTTTCAACCCGCCCATGCACTAATATCTGCACAAAGCGCGACAGGGCGGAGACAGGGGGCGGAGACAAGAGTCGGAGGCAGAGGCGGAAGCATTTCTATTGCTTCCTTGCTCAGATACCGGGAAGTGAAATAGAGATGTCTGGTACACAGACTCCTGAGTATAAGAAGCTTCGCGAAAAATTTGACGTGGTCATTAGTCATCTTGGGGCCACTCAGTCGGCAGAAGATCTCGCAAACAAACTCTTTGCGGCTAAACTGATCACAAATGGGACGCGGGAGGACGCTTGTGTAGCTGCT
Source organism: Axinella damicornis (assembly GCA_963931865.1). Lineage (NCBI taxonomy): Eukaryota > Metazoa > Porifera > Demospongiae > Axinellida > Axinellidae > Axinella > Axinella damicornis. The sequence goes on from OZ007517.1 coordinate 7,480,338, forward strand.
GTCGCCAATTACAAGAGGATGTCGACTCTCATCGCTGCTGTACACGCTCAAGTCCATATCAAGTCGGGGAACTACGAAAAATTCTTGGCGGTTCTTGGTGCTATTACTGGAACAGCTGATTTGGTCGATGTTTTAAAGTTATGACATGCCAAGACGTTGCAGTACAAATTGATAGGCAGCCAGTTCGCTGAGTGTTGTGTGCTGACAATTGACCCATTAAATTTCAATTGCTCTCGGAAACTGGCACAATGTAACAACAACAGCAGACTGCTCACGGCACGGGACATGTTCATGCAGTTGGGATCAGGGACTGCCCGCGGCATGTTGGGATCAGGGACTGCCCGCGGCATGTTGGGATCAGGGACTGCCTGCGGCAAGTTGGGGCAGGGACTGCTCGCGGCATGTTGGGGCAGGGACTGCCCGCGGCATGTTGGCCCCGTGGCCGATCAGCTTTGCTTGCTATATAGGCCTAGGCCTCCAGGTCCGCATTCATGATCAAAAAGTACTAGCATCCGGACTCAAACACGGAGGTAGGCAATTAGAACGCGCCACACCTCTTTTGTAATTATTAGTGGGCGGGGCTCGTTCCACCTACAGCCACGCTGTAGTGTGTTGTTCTGTTGCGTTGGTTATTTGCTAATAGCTAGTATACATGCATGCTGATAATCAACTTTGGTGTTGTCTCAGTAAGTTCCAGACTACTTCAGACTGCCAAGTTAGGTAGTCTCGTTCCCAGACGATTTTTGTCAAGTCTGGCCCGCGATACTACAAGTTAGGTAAGTACGTATATAGCTACGTAGTCTAGAGTTCCAAGTTTCTAAATCAGGATCGCTTCCAGAGACATCGCTCCATTTTTGAAATGCATGATTTCTCTTTCTTTGAAGTGTCTATATCTAGCTAACATTCGGCTGGAATCGCTGATGATACCGCGGCTTTGGATTATATGAACATCTCCGACGATGGCAGGTAAAATTATAAAGTGTAGGGTACACTGTCTATATAGCTCTACTGTTATATGAGTCAGTTTACTGTACAATATAGACTATATTACATGCATACTAAAATTGTTGCAGAAAGAGCTGAGAGGATTGTTGAAGATTACGACGTTGATTCTGAAACAATTCTTGGTAAGTAGCTAACTGTTGTTCCATGATCCACAGTAGTGTAGCTAGTCATAATTATTGAGTTGCATGCAGCATAGCTATATCTGGCCTACTAGTCAGACTACCGAATTCGTACCCAGGCCTTCCTTGTCCAGACTTGCAGCTATGAAGAATTAGCTAGCTGCTTTCCTTGCTCAAATTATATTCTGTATACGGAGAAAATACTGGGGAGTAATCCATACGGATTCAGTCACATTTCTCCACAATTCAACATAATATCTGCCGGGTGCTGGCCCTGCTGGGTAGCTGATTATATGAGGCATTACTTTTCTTATACAGAATTAGAAGACTTGGTCTATGTGAATGCTGCTATGGTCGATCAAGCAGATCACTGGAATAGAATTGGAGGAGTGTCACTTGGAATTTCACAGTCTAAGCTGGATATCATCAGGGCAAACTATCCAGAAGGTGATGTTGGCAAGTGCCTGATAGAGATGCTGGCTGAGTGGCTGAAGAACAGCCGCGGCACACCGACATGGAGAGAAGTGGTGAAGGCCATTTGTTCAACAGATCCAAGAGCAGCTGAAGAAGTTGCAAAAAAATTGAAAGGTATACCTATTGTGCAAAAGTCAAAGTAAATAATCAAGCAGGATAATTAGGCATTTTCTTCACGGCATATAATACCCATGCATTGTGTACCAGAATTGTTCCCAGACTCCTCTCTGCAGCGTTTCTAATAGCTGGGGGCTGGATCAAGGCTGGTTGGAAGGAGCTTTAGCCAGTTGCAATTCAAGATTAATAACCTCGTTCTTAAGCTTGGTGCATTTGTTTAGGTGTCTTCCCATTTGGTCAATTCCCATTTCGTCAATTCCCACTTCGTCAATTTCACTTCGTCAATTCCCACTTTGTCAACTTCCCACTTTGTCAATTCCCACTTCGTCAACATTGACCAAGTGGGAATTGACAAAGTGAGAAATTGACAAAGTGGGAATTGACGAATTGGGAATTGACAAAGTAGGAATCTATATAGTAAATACTGCATAGCAAGGGTGCATAGTATGGCAAACATGGGTTGTGAGACTCAGGGCTCAATTACAAGGCATGTGCATTGTCATTATACACATAGTGATACCCTGTGTTTATACCCACACATGTCCAAGGTCAAACAATGCCAGAAACACCTGCGTGTACACATGTATATGGATTCCTTTTACACTGCAGCTATATACATGCTGCAGATATGCCTGGCCACAGGAATTGTAGTATAGCTAAGTTGATAACATCACTATGTGATGTATATGATAGCTGTGGGTTAGAGTGTTGATATATGCCATGAGTATGCTGATAGTGATACCATCTGTGTACTGTTCCCTCTGCATGAATGTAATACACACATGCAGATGGCCCTCACAGTCTGATCACTGAGACCATTCCAGGGCTGAGTATTGAAGGTGTTGACAACTCAGTGACAGAACTAGATGGTAAGCTGTGGAGTTTCTCCCTTAGTTATATAACCCTGTACTGTGATGAAAGGCTCATTTGCCTATAGCTAATCGCCCAAGAAATGAGTACTTGACTATACTAGCGATGAAGAAGTCTTTGACTACATTTTGTAGCTTCTAGTCACTTGCAGTACCTAAGATCCATGCACGTTAGCTGTGGCTATGATTTCAACCCTGCATGCATCACTGTAAAAATGGAAGTGTGCACTGCACGCCATTTTGTCCCAATACATACACCAAAAGCCATTTTGGTGTGTGTATTCGGAGAAAATGGTGTGTGTCACACACTTCTGTTTTTAGAGTGTGGATATAGCACAAACCTTTCATTTTCACTATACAGATTTTGCTGATATCATCAGAGCCCTCTATGATGCAAAAGTGACAAACAAATGGCTGGAGATTGGTCTGTTTCTAGGAATCTCTTTCGGTCAGCTGCAAACACTAAAGTCTAAGTCCGATGATGATAGAGTAAGTGAAATGGTGGGCTTCTGGACACGTTGGAGCTATGAATTCAAACAGTTTGGCAAGCCATCTTGGAAGAACCTCGTGCGTGCCATTGGTGCCCGAGCTGGAGGGAATGCCCGTCGTGCTGCAAAAAGAATAGCAGATAAACACAAACTTGGATCAGCTGATAGTACGTTGAGTATACGTGGGCTTTTTACCCCAGCAAAAGCCCATGCACGTCTACATTGTTCCCAGACTGAGATGGGATTATTGGTCTGGGGACAAGCACATTTACAGTCAGCAGAATATATCACTGTATTGTCCAAGTACAAGTAGTGGGAAAGCGGGAACAGAAGTGCGGCAAGTGGAACTTGGTAGCAGCATAGAAGAAGCCATCAAACCTGCATGCACTTTGTGTACGAGAGTTTGCCAGCAATAACAGCATGTGTTCCTCTGAAGTCAGCATCGGGTCACGTATAAGAGAACGATCATGTGCGAATGCAGAAGTTGATTACTTGCATAGGTTAGGGTAGGGCCATGGCAGATACTGTTTTGTTTACACTGCCACATAATAGATGGATACATAATTATAATTATGCATTTACAGCAATCTCTTCTCAGCTCATTCATGTAGACCAATTGTACAGTAGTGTGGCTCAACATCCGACAATAGATTTATGACCAATGTCTATATTGATCGAGGCACTAGCTGTTGAGAAAAATGATATTTCTCAATGGACTATAAGCCAAACATTGTCGACAAACTACGGAGCTGAACTGATGTATTTACGTAGGGATGCTGCTGAATACCAAAAACGGAATATTGTTGTTTTCAACCTGGGACTATCGCATAATTCTCTTTCACCATTTTCGATTCTTGATATCTCTGTACAGGCCATACATATTCCACGATGACGGATGGAAAAGATACTCAACAATACAAGACCCTCTTTGCGAACCAAGCTGACCTTGCTGATAAACTGGGCGATCTTGATGGTGTCGCTCTCAGGCTTGCCAATAAACTGTTTGCAATGGAAGTGATCGGAAAGTTTGTCAGGGATGCAGCTGATATTCACGGTCCTCATGTTACCGAGTTCATGAGGGTCAATCCGATCATGAAAGCAATGTTGGGTAGCATTGAGTTAAATTCAGACAGGTATCAGCAGTTTCGTGACGCTCTGTTAGCACCTGCTGTGGGAGTTCATCCAGATATAGTGAACAGATACGTGCCAGCTATAGATTAATTGAGGTAAGTTCCAGGGTTAATTCTGACAAGAATTTTAATGAGCTTCCAACTTGGCATATTCCTTAGATAAACAACCCATCATGTACTTATTCTTATGCAGTGGAGCACCACTTATATTCTTCTTCTTCTATTCACACCAGGATAGTGAATTATAATGCAAGTCCAATGTAGGGTTATAACTGAGAGACGTTTTATTGACTATGTAAGAAATTTGGCATTGCACATTTATTGTTACATTAATTCATGATCTATTTATATGGATGCACATACTAGGATATTATGGGTTATGGGTTGTGCATTACTACACATTTAGTAGGTAGCTACACACGTACACATCCATAATCTGATAGTACTGTGTGTAAACATACACCATGCAAGGTACTAGGTATGCTGTGGAGCTTATCAGCTGATCAGTTGATATGCTATGTTCAGTGCCACAGTCATAACACAACTGCACAAATCATCAGGCCATGAATGCCATGTGTCTCCTTGACTCACCCTACGTATAGGATAGTGCAATCTCTGACTGAGTCACTGTTGCTTTTGTCCTCGATCTGACTACATGGGAATCTTACAAGCTTTACCTGCATCTGTGGGTGGTCGGTCAATGGTATAACACAGAGAAGGTGTTATACTTTATGAACTTTGTCAAGGGAAATGCAACTTTTGACTAGTTTCTGTGGCCACACAGTCATGATAAAATTAATGTGCAATAAGATTTTAACTGTGGTATAAGGTGCCAAGGTCCAGTGGTGTCTGGAATACACAAGGTGATACTGGCCATGACAATGCACTATATAGATCAGGCCTGTATAGCCAGCCTTGTACAGAGGGGAGTTTATTCTTGTGTCAAAATTGTGCAGAGGCTGAACAGCAACTGAAAACGAAAAGTTTGCCCCATCATTTACAATTTCACACTTTGCACTGCACTTGAACGGTTTGTGGTTCTATGCACAACACAACACTGGTGTTTCTTGTTTCCCTAGCTACAAGGCTGACTCAGCAGTCACGGTAGCTATAGAGGTGGTACTTAATACAATATTCATGATGATACAATATTCATGACTTGTGTTATTGCTGAGTAGGGGTGGTACAAGGTACTGTGGGTACAATATTCATGATTGTGTTATTGCTGCTTGTGCAGAGTAGGGGTGGTACTGTGGGTACAATACTCAAGTGTTATTGCTGCTTGTGCAGAGTAGGGGTGGGCAATATAGATTACCATGGCAACCAAATTAGATATAGATTACCATGGCAGTTCAGTATACAACCCCACCCTATACAGATCATTTCACATAGTACAATGTGGCTAGCTATAATTAATGAAAATGAAAAAGGTGTGTGTGTGTACATGTGTGTGCGTGTGTACATGTGTGTGTACATGTGTGTGTACATGTGTGTGTGTGTGTGTGTGTGTGTGTGTGGGGGGGGGGGGGGGGGGGGGGGTTCCAGCTTTTTGCCGTTCAGCAATCCCTACATCTTCTAAGTTTTACACTCTTGTTTATGTAGAAGCAGGCACATGCTTGAGCTGAACCTATCACAGGGAAGCAGAAGTCTGTCTTGACACGTAGCAGGCTTTCTTAGTTGATGTCAGTCTTACTTGTACACTAACTTGAGTTAAAAGTTCAAAGTTGCTCTGGGCGCATGCCTACAAATGAAGAACTTTATGAGAGAACTACCAGTAATGGGCTGGCTCATGCAGATGTCACCTCTCCTTTCAATTACGTACCACTGTTACGTGTAATGTGCCTCAGAGAGTCACACTCCAGGCATGCAGGGATTCACACCATGTGCTGACACACCTGCTGACTTGGCAGTACAGGAAGGCTGCATCCTCACCTTGCCGTAACTATATAATAATAGCTATTTTCATAACAGCCTGTTTCCCAAACCATCGTAGCTACAGTGTAGTCACCCCACTTAATTTTGCTGTTGTCCTATGCACTGTAAAAGAGAACTGGGTAGTTGCATCTCAGGTAGTGCCTCCTCCACTGTGGTGATCAAAGAATGTGCCCACAACCACAAATGCTGTGTAGCTTCACTTCTAATGTTTCATAATTATAGGTAGGTGACTTAGCTTTAAGGTAGGAAGCACGGCATCGGCGAAATCGCGCAATTTTACTCATGAATAATTAATGAGATGACGTCACTCGCATACGGTTATTTAGAGTTATTCATCTGTTTACGTTTTCCCATGGCGGCAACCGGAATAAACAAGGGGGGCTTCTCTCTTTGATGCGGCTAGCGGCCCTTTCAAGTTTCAAATCGGTACTCTGATGTGGCCGTGCGGTACCTTGAAGATTTGTTTGAACACTCTTTTTTTTTTTTTTTTTTTTTTTTTTTTTTTTTTTTTTCTTTTTTTTTTTTTTAAGTAAAGAGCTATTCTGGCTTATTGAATGTAGCGATGGGCTATCTGAGTGTGAATAGCTAGGTGGGGTGAGCAGGAATGTTTGTGGGTCTGCTGAAGTGGCCGAAGAACAGCCTGGAAAGTGAACAGCCTCCGACAGCTCCCTGGCCAAGGTACTCTAGAGAGTTGACCTTTCGACATTACAGGCCCCGCCCATTTTCGTGTTAGGGCGAATTTGGCTGGTTTGGTAGCTGGACTGGGCTGGTGAGAGGGAGTAGATGTGTGGCCAAAACTCTGTAACCGAGAGGTGAACGTGGAAAAGCATCCCTAGTTTTGCAGGGGGTAGGTTGACCTTTTGGAAACTGGCCTTGGCTTGAGTCGGTTTTAGTTGGTGTGCGTGGAATTTTTTTTGAAAGCCTAGGGTAGCCAAACCTCTGTTTTTGAGGGTGGCAGTGAGTTTTGGGCTGTAGCCTGCAAGTGAGGAGAGCAGGTGGTAAATCCATCCGTAGTTTTTGGGCCTGTTTTGTGTGTGTATTGATGATGGGGTCAGAGTGTGGGTGGGGCCTTGGAGAGGGTCCAAATTTTCAGTTTCGTAGAGGGCCTTAAAATTGAGTTTTAGGGCATTTTCAAGCAGAGGGAGCAGTTTGATGCAAAGTATTGCTGAAACTTGTGTACGCTTTGATGCTGCCCATTTATCCATCAACTTGGTTTCGGAGATCGCGGTACCCATGTTTACTACCTTAATTGTTTACCCGTCTGTATGTCTGTTGAAGGACCTATAGTGGTCAAGCAGTGTAAATGATCTGCTTGAGTGCACATTGGGAAAAGGAAATGGTGAAGCCATGATTGTTGAGTGGGCGGTTTCAAGTGCTTTGTGAGACTTCAAAGTTGTGAAAGAGCACAGGGTCGTGCACTCAGTGCTGTTGTGTGAAAAGGGTCATGCACTCAGTGCTGTTGTGTGAAAACCATCGTGAGGGAGTTCGGCCAATTTGAACTAGCCCATCTGAAGAAAGAAGAAAACCAATTTTGGCGGTTTGGCGACTTTCTGGGGAAGTGGTAGCTAAACCAGGAATGATGGATGGAAATGGAAACCAAAATGGAAACGGAAATGGACATGGAAATGGAAAAGGTAATGGACCTGTGTGGCATGGCATGTATACCGAACACCGATACCTTAATTAACGAGCTTCAACCATAAGGTTGGAGTTTGGCTTCTGGTGAATTCTTCTAGCAGGCAATGCCAGAGCTCAATTAAAGCTTGACGAAGGTGACAAATGCGTGTGGTCTATGCAAAAACAGTCATTGATGCTCAAAGTTGGTAGCTATAGAACCTACCACACTTGTTGAAGTTCATTAAAAAATGCATGTGACCTTTGACCTCTTGGAAATCGAGGAGACGATGCCTCAACAGGCTAGGAAGCAACATGAGACAGAATTGGAGTAACCCTTTGTCAGTTTGGTGATGTTTGTTTAATTTGCTGTCTGTATACGACTGCAGTCCAGTCCACCGTCCAGTCCAGAGCCCACAATCCAGCTTTTGTATAGCTACAGCAGTAGTAATGTTCAATTCAGTGCCCATACATTTCACACATGGACATCAGAAGCACATCAACCACCAATGCGCACACATTTTAAAAGTGCATGAACCTCATGAAGATTTGACAGTTCTCAAGATTGGTTGAGCCAGCAACAAAATCACCATTAGTTTCAGAAAACTGCTTCAACCGTCAGCGTGGATGTCGCACAAGCTAAATCAGGCCCAGCATAGTAGCTGCTTATAGCTAGGCTTTATGCACTAATTTTTATAGCACAATAATTTGCCTTTCCAGAATTTCCTAGTTGGAGTGACAGCACTAAGTGCAACTTCTTCCGGTCCTTGCAAATCACAATCATGTGCTCAAAGCAAATGTACCGTTCATGATGTGAGATTTAGTACAGGGACCTATTTAGGGTACAAGGATCGATAAGAACAAGAGAGGTGGAATTCCAGGGCTATAGAAATCCGGAGGGGTTGCACTTTGAGCTCTGTGTCCCTCATGGACTCCAAAGCCTGCAGCTGCTGTACATGCACCTATAGCACAGCAAACCAGAGCAAAGACTGTCTGTACATGTGTGTTGTGTATGTAACGGTGTTATCGCTCTGGCCTTGGAGGTCTTCTCTAGCTCTTCTAGAATTATATTAGGTGCATGGTTGCTGTGAACCAAGGAGGGAAAAGGAGGAGGTAATAGGCACTTGCTGGCTGTCATTGTAATTGTTGTTTACCACCAGCTCAAGATATTGATATTTCTTGAAGGCTACATGGATAATTGTACTGCAGACTTTGCTATAGGTGTGGAATTGCCAGTCGAGTCCACTAATTCAGACTGTAGTACATATAGTGCCAGCCACGGTGCCAGCACTTCCGAAAATCATACTGTGGAATGTGCAATATCAGTACACAAACTACAGAGGTTTCCGGAGTCCTTGCAATTTTCAGGCCAGAATGAAACACCGGAAGTCACGTGAATGCAAATTCAAATCGTAATAGCTCGAGCGCTCTCGATCTCACAGAAAATGGCTTCGTGTGAACCAGGGCGGACAAGCGCTTACAGCAAAGACTTACGCCGAGTCCTACAATGGTATTCTGTACACCAATCACCGGTAGATCCACAAGCCTGACTAGTAAGAAGGCGCGATTGGGCGCTTTGCGGTCGAATCACTTGCTGAAGCTGTCGAATTAACTTCCTGCGGTACAGCATTCAACTGTGAGTCATAAACGCTGCCTGGAAATAACTGAGTCTGCTAGTCTATCTACTGTACTTAGCTCGCATGCATGACAACTTGTGATTACTAGACGCTGATTGGTCAGAGAACTGCTGTCATGTGACTTCCGTTCTACAAATTCAGTTGCAAGATCTTTGAAAACTTCTGTATACATGAGAAAATTTAGCAGGACAGTGGGCATACACCACAGCTGTGTTTTTCTGCTCAAGACAAGAGTTGCTCAAGGAACCAGTACATGCAGTCGAAACCTTTATTTCATGTTGCACTCTTCAAATACCATTATAATATACATCCGAATAGTGAGATAAATACGTACATGACAAGACTATGCACAGATATAGTAGTGGTTACTTAGCATGGTAGATAATTTGATGTTTGCTCTGAGTCTACTTGATGTCACAGAGTAGTGCCACACCCCTCAAGATCCAGTAGTCAGGGTTGGCTGCATGGCCTGGGGCAATGGGCGTGCGGAGACTCACCACTGTAATGTATGTTAGGTCTGTACGACGAGGCTTCTTGTACACTGGGCACATGTACAACTTGGGGTCCTTCACATGGTCAGCGGAGTTCACAGCATAGAGGTGGATCACTGGGAGGAGGGTGAACAGTACCTTGGCAGGAGGCTCAGTGAGTTTGCTGCCCCTACGATCCCATCCGGCCCCATCCAGATACAAGCCATGAACATACACCCCCTCGGCTGGGGGATGGTTGACATCCTCTCTCATCATCTTGGTCACATCATTATGCAAGATGACCGAGTCCAACGCCCAACCTTTGTGCGCCCGCGTCACTTCCTGTCTCATGGCGGTAAGGAAGCCTTGAGGGTTGAAGAAACCTGTCATCCAGAAGACACTGGGGCGGGCAGTAAAGATCCACTTGGCAAATTGCCCATTTCGTTCCAGCAGCTCTGTGAACCAGAAGCCCAGTGTGGAGGACTCCCAGGACACCTGTAGAAGGGAACACGAAACACCAAGTGAACAGAGTTACAATGTAGTTAGGCAGGTAGTCAGTTAACACAAACTCATTTTAGCAGGACTCTTCAGGTTATAGGAATGTCTGCCAATGTAAGATACACACAGAACTTAGACTTGTACAAGGTAAAATACTAGTGTGAATAGTAGAGCGTCTGTACCCACCTTTCTCCACATTTCTGGTACCTTTGCATCATACATACAGTCCAGAGCATCTCGCAAGTTCTGTCAGAAAGAAAGTAGGTTTAGCTACCATAATCTTTGTAGCAATGTAAACTACTGCAGCTCTTTCAGGATACACTCTAGTGGGGCTTCTACGCAAGTTCAACTTTGGTCAGCATCAATGACCACATAACCGTTCCATGTTCTACTTCATCAGGCTCCTAAACTTGGCCTTCTAGGCGTTTCTGTTTTCTTCCTGGCCTTGCTGCACACCTTTGCTTCTCCCTAGGCCTGAGATTGGAGATATGGCTCGCACTCTTTCACATTTGACAAATAGCCAGCTCAACTGCTGACTTTTCGTGATGTCATGGGGCTATGCAGCCAACCCAGTAACTTCCAAATTAGGCTACTGCGCCTACTCAAGGTATGTGCTCACGATTTCAATTTGCAGTCTGATTACTACCAAGTTCAGTTGCTGGAAGTCTTCCAGCAATGTTACCAGGCTCTCTCCTCCGACTGTATTTTGAAGGGAGAGCCTTGGACTGATGCTGTCCAACAGCTAGTCTACACTGAATGTCATCAGAGTGGCTTACCTCGCTCATGATGATGGTGCCATCAATGGCCAGTTGTAGGTCCTGCAGGGTGGTCCTCACAATGCTGATCACACGCTGCATCCGGTCAATCTCCTGACGCAGGAAGATGTTCATAGAGGACAGTGCACCCATCTTCTGGAGCCGTGCCTTTACCTATGGGCGGCAACATAAAGGGCGTGGTCAATGATACTACTGTGCAAGCTCAGAAGTGTGACGTACATACAACAGTACTGCTATAATTTATACATCATACATGTCATTGAGTGTGCTTGTTGCTTTTGCCAGTAGTAGGTTAATCAAATTAACGAGTGGAGTAATGTCTTCCAGTGAATATTTCTCTGGATACTACCTACCTGTAACCTCTAGCTAATTGTGGTCAACACTTTGGTGATAGTTGTTTGCGTTAGCCTAGTTGCTAGTCCTTCTACACCTCCAGTTTTTGACATTAAGGCATGGAAATGAGGCTACGTTGGTGTGTCCTACTGTATTACCAAGGCTATGTTGGTGAGTCCTACTGTATTACTGTGAGGACTAAACGCTTGATAGGCGGCTCCAAATAGGACTAGCTATCAAATTTCTAATGGTGAAAGATACATTGATAATACTAGATCAGTCAGAAGGCCTAGACCTATATAGCAACATAACATACCAAATGCTAATAGTATCCTGCGATATATATGAATTCACTATATAACCACACCCCCAATAAAACTAAATACGTTATTGCCACAATCAGGCAACATAGCATAGTCAAAAGAAGAATGTCCCATTTCATGCACAACATCACATGCCATGTGTCAAGGGTTCAAGTACATGCACAAATTCCCGATTTGTGCAGAACATGACATGTACATGTACTACATTCAAATGACATAGATTCAAAGCAATTCTCCATTTGCTTTACCTCATGTGGGATATAGTCAGGTGGCAGTTTCTCCAGCATATCCCGGGCAATCTTGTAGACAATGCTCTCCCTCGTCTCCCCTGTACCTCCACTGCTGTCCTTGGGCTGGATGGCCATGATCGTGTCCAGCACTTCTTTCGCCATGTTGCTCTGGTACCTGGCATGTGTCGAGTTTATGAAGGAGACAGATCAGTGAAAATGACAGGTGAGTGAGAATGAAGAGTGGGACCTTGAACAGCAACAAGCATCCATGTGTAATTGTTATGTGTACATGCACATACGTACACAGATATACATGCATCTGTACTGCCTGTAGTATCTGCTACCTCTAAGGCTCAAACATACGCCAACTATTAAAGTGAAGATGTTCTGCTACTTACGTGATGTCTGCGTTAGGATGCAGGCCAAAGACCTCTGGTGTGTCCACAAGAGGAAGGTGGTCAATCGCCTCCCGGAACAACTCAATGGACTTGCACTGCGGGATGCTGTAGCCCTTGTAGAAGGCAAAGGACTCCAAGAACATGTGTTCACCAAACCAGACCTAAGGACAAAATGTGTACGCATGATGAGTGCCAGACTTTGGTATCCCATTGTGCCCGAGGTAGCTTCCACGGACAATGATGCACTTCCTGAGTGCATTTCTTACCAAAGGAAAACAGTTCACAGAATAGCATATACCACAGAAACGAGGATTTATATCACTGCAGAAATGTGCAATTTAGAGACCCGTACACGAAGTGTGATGGTCTTTATGCAATTTCCAAGGTGTTAGAAATCCGTATTCTCCGATGGCATAAGATAGTTATATATCATAGGTAGGTATAGCTGGCGACTACCTTGGCCTCCGCCTCATCCTTGGTACTGGCTGACTGACACCACATTGACATGCCATCAAGCGCGTGGGTCACCATATCCAACATGGAAGCAGTTGTAGCAGCTAGATGCACTTGTACATGTAACTCTGAAGAGATGCTCAAAGAAACTACTCTACCTAGCTGCTTCAGGTCAGGTATTATATTAGTGAATCCAGTGTAGGGTACATAGGCGAAACTTCTAACAATAAACTACGTATGGTAACCAGCGTTTCATTTAGGGAGGGGGGGGGGGGGGGGGGGGGGATTGTAGCGTGGCAAAGTAAGGGGGGGAGGTGAGGGGGGGAAGTGAGGGGGGAGGGGATGGGGGGAGGGGAAGGGGGAGGGGAGGGGAGGGGGGAGGGGAGGGGTGAGGGGGAGGGGAGGGGGGAGGGGGGAGGTATGAGTTGCCTTGCATACATAATAGTTCTTGGGGATCTTTTTCAATGAAATCCTGGACAATCGATTGTGGTGCTCTGACCTTGGCATAGGTGTTGAGCAGTCTCTTGTCATAGTCATCAGTGACCCTCCCTCCATACTGCACCTCTCCGAGCATGTAGCGGACTGTGTTCCAGCACACACCCTACATGAGAGAGAGGAGGAAAACCCTGTTATCATCACAGATTGGCTGGAATGACCTCTGGGAGCAGTTCGAGCCCAACAGGCCAAGGAAACTGAAAGTTTGAGGGGTCAAGAGGCTGAAAATGATCTTCTTCAGATCTAATGGTTGTTTAAGGTTACGGGATACTTGTGCGCACGCCGTGTGAAATGTATTGGGAAATGCATACTTAAGCTCGCTAACAAAAAATCTCTGGTACGAACAGTGTGAGCAACTTGATTCTGGAGGTGGAGGTGCGCTGTCACAAGGTGCAGGGCATGACGGAAGCTTTTACAGATACGCTGTACATGTATAGCCGTGCAAAAATGAGCAGTTCAGTTCACCAAAACCGTATTTACCGTGTTTCTTGAGCGAGACAGCAGATAAATTTATGCTATCAAAAAAGCCTCCGTCATGCCCTGCACCTTGTGACAGCGCACCTCCACCTCCAGAATCAAGTTGCTCACGCTCTTCGTACCAGAGATTTTTGGTTAGCGAGCTTAAGTATACATTTCCCAACACATTTCGCACGGCGCGCGCACGAGTATCCCGTAACCTTACTCTCACAAGCTTTCAATCCGGCTAAAGGACTTTTCTTAGCAAAAATCTATACAGTTCGTGATCATGATTGCAGTAAGCAGGTATTACATGACTCCATCAACTAGTGAATTATCAAGGCTCTCGGGAAATGCTGACCTGGACTAAATTGCTGAAAAATTAATGGGCTGAAAATGGCCCTCCCAGTGACAACCAAGGCTACAGCTGAGTCCATGCAGACACAGCCATGCCGTTCACATCCTTCAGGTGCATCCACCCACCTCCCCCTATCCTACCCGTGTAGGTAGCTGAACCTACTCTAGAAAATTGATTCACCCAAATGTGCATACAGCAAGAATAATCTGCACCTTCTTAACATCGATGTCATCCAAGTGGTTTTGGATGAACTGCACACTTGCAGTGAAGTCCGCCTGGTTGAACTCGTAGGGGATGTTCCAGCCAAGGGGCCCAAACTTGCGCCTCTCCTGTACCGTGGTGTGTAGGAAGGCCACAGTGTACAACACAGGTCTCCACTGGGGGAGGTTGGTGTAGTCCAGCTGCTCCTGGCTGATTCCAGCGTAGGTCCTCTTCAGTCCTGCCTTCACCCCTTGCGGGGGCTCATTGGTGAACTTGATGCCAGCCTGTGTATAGCATGGGCGTGTGTGTGTGTGTGAGTGTGTGGTGGTGTGTATGCATATACATGTTTGAGCATGTGTTTGTGTGTGGAAGAGGGTGTTGTGATTACGCATGTTGAGTATGAATGGGTGTACAGGTGTGTGTGTGTTGTATTGTGTGGTGGAATGTGTGGGTGTGGTATGTAGAGTGGATGTGTGAGTGTGAGTTGAATTCATCGTGAGTAGTCTACAAAGTATATATCAGTAACCAAAAAACATATTGATACGTTTTGGTGGTGGACAGTGAGAGTATCCTCTCAGGCAATGTCCTTGTATAGTCAACCCCCCCCCCCCCCCATGCCCCAAAACCCCGTCGGCTGGGGACTCCACAAGTAGAGGACTTCAGTCACGATAGGGTTATGTGGTTTACGGACCAGTCCAGCCATTCAGAGAGAGATAATTTGCCGCATGACTCGCCACAATGTTGCTACATGTACGTATAAGCAGCTTGTGTGCTGCTTCTCTGCCGTGGGCCCAGTGGGTTAGTGGTAAGAGCAGCTGACTAGTATTCAGAATGTCTTGGGTTCGAATCCCAGCTGGTCACAGAATTTTTCTGAGGATTCAATTTCTCTCTCTCAGCATCACAACACGAGCCTACTAACTTTTCAGTAAGTAGCTTGTGTAAAACTGAAATATGGAAAGGTATAAATTTATAAGAGAGTTATATACACAAGGATTGCGTATCAGTATTGGCAACATCAGTTATCAGAATATGGGCTAAAGTCCAGATTGACTACGGAACATGAGGAGAACAGTGTACCACCATCATATGGTACCACCATCATGGCTGTAGTATGGTACCACCATCGTGGCTGTAGTATGGTACCACCATCGTGGCTGTAGTATGGTACCACCATCATGGCTGTAGTATGGTACCACCATCATGGCTGTAGTATGGTACCACCATCGTGGCTGTAGTATGGTACCACCATCGTGGCTGTAGTATGGTACCACCATCGTGGCTGTAGTATGGTACCACCATTGTGGCTGTAGTATGGTACCACCATCGTGGCTGTAGTATGGTACCACCATCGTGGCTGTAGTATGGTACCACCATCATGGCTGGAGTATGGTACCACCATCGTGGCTGTAGTATGGTACCACCATCATGGCTGGAGTATGCAGTCTACCATGTACTTACCTGTAGCAGGGATATGGAGAACTTGGGGTGGGCCTCAGTGGTGATCCAGACACGGCATGAGTCATGCATGTTCTCTCCCTCCGTGATGGTTTCGAGAAGCTCTTCCATGAAGTCCAGGCCAAGGTGACAGTTCTGGAGGAGCACCCAACCTCCCTGGTAAGCACAGTGCACACACAGGTGCATGTGTGCATGTGTGAGTAAGTGTGCACGTGTGGACATGTGAGTGTGTGTGCATGTGAAGAGAAGGAAATATCATGTACATGTACTGTATGTGAAATGTATGTCTGCTGTGAGGAATAGAAATGGGTGGAAGGCAGTTGCGCTGACACGTTGTGAACTGTCAGCTATTATCCCCACCCCCAAAATACAATACAAACTAACCAAACAGAAGAATCTATGTGCTCAGAGGCTTCACATTGAAGTAAGAGCACCCCATAGGTGACTCACAGCGCTCATGCTCTGTTGGAGCAACCTCCTGGCGTGCACCTCCTGGCCCTGACCCATCGAGATTGCATTACACTCCAGCTTCAGCTTCTTGGCCAGAGCTTCTATGTTGTTGGTTGGGTCTGACCCCATGGAGAGGAAGCAGATGAGGGGGGTACGAGGGTCAGACTCTTCCCAGGTCTTCTCCAGGTCCAGGATCACTCCCTCTGCATACCGCTCCCCCATAGCCTCACTGATGTACTTGCGTGCCTGGGCCAGTGTGCGATCCGGACACCAACACCTGGTGTAGTGGTGAGGCACTTATCATTACACATTCAGCAAACACTCGAATGTCAGGCACTACTACCACAGATCAGTTTCAGTGATGTAATAACTCATTAACAGTGTACAGTAGACACGTTTTTGGTGATCTTACCTACAGTGTACTATACAATTCTAAACTGCACAGCACAATCCTCAAATTGTGGCAAGCGGATATATTACTGTAGTATGTAACCTGATGAGCAGCAGCTTCCTGAAGGAGTCCAGGGAGATGTGGTACCCATCCGGAATCTGGGCCTCCTCCGGAGCATCCTTGTCAAACCATGACTTCCACCCTCGTTCATTGCGAGACACCTACAATTAATGGGAGATGTCATGGCCACATGCTATACAGAGATTATGTGCCAGTGATATACGCTTCCACAATTGAGCTCATAGCTTCACAGGTAATGTCAAATAAAACACACCTGGTCAAGGATCTGTGAGAACTGAGGCAGTTTGCTCAGCTCAACAAGGTTCAGCCAAATCATGTCTGTGATCCACTTGGCCGGCTTTGGGGGGCAGGCCTTCAGATCAAGAGCAGCCCCTCCCTTGATGAAGGTCTGAAAGTCGTCATGCTTGATGGCACCATTCTGCAGGCCGATCTTGAGTGGGAGGAGGAGAGTGAAGAGAAACTTGTGGTTCTCGTACAGCCCGCGGCAGGAGTAGCGAAAGACCTCAAAGGTCAGGTACTCAATGATGTTCTTTATTCGCTTGCTTGGGATGGGGGACCTCTCTGACCTGTGTTAAGCATTAGGATTGAGTGCTGTACGTATATGTTATGAGTCAACAGCAACACTTTATCAGGTACATTGTTAGTATAACCACTACAGTAAAATTGGGTTGCTGGACATTGAGACTCAGGAATGGTGGGCTAGAAACGGGGGGTGTGTGGCTGCCAACTCTCCCCACCTATTGCAAAAGTCCTCCAGCCCACAATTCTACACAATAGATTGTCCCACATACATACTATAAGCTGAACATGTGTGCACACGTAACTACCTTTCCATAGCAATGTCGAAAATGCCAAGGAATTGCCGGAGTGAGGTCTGGTACATCACATTCACCACGGACATCTCCACAATGAGGAAGTACAAGATGGATCCCTGGGCAGCCACCGGGCGGTACTCCTCCCGCGCTGTGTTAATCTTCACCTCAGTCTCAGCAGCAATGACCAGCTTTTCATTCACATCCAGAGCTGTCTCCTTCGTAGTACGCAGCACTTCAATCAGAGACTCATCCTCAACTAGAGAGCCCTGGGGAGGGGAGTGAGGGAGGGGGGGGGGGGGGGGGGGGGGGGGGGGGAGTGAGGACAGAATTAGTATTGGTAATCATATCATATTGTCGATTTTAATATGAACTATAGGGATAATTGCACCAGCAAAGTGAGAGAACAAATCACACGTGATCCAGAGGAGGTCTGACAGGGTCAAAAGGTCATAAATGAAATGATTACGTACGTGCCTATACCAGAGGTGTTCTCATAGCTGTACCCCCGAGCTTTTATCATAGTGATCAATTCTTTGGGTTCACCACACAATAATTAGGCTAACGATCAATGCACTGTACGTACCCCTGAGGTACAAGCGTAGGTAAAGATAACTTGTATAGTCCAGAGAGAAGTTCAAACACAAAAATAACGCAGCATCAGCCTGTCCTCAAATTACATCTGGTCTGACGTCCTGTTGGACCTCCTCTGGACTAGAGTTCTAGGCTTTGTTGAACTACAGATTTCGAAACGACTCTTATCTATAGGGGTTTAGTACTACAGTGGTATAAACAGGATAAAAGGTATCATCAGTAATGTGACACTGGCGTGGACACAAGGCTTAGCTCATCCCTACTGTAATATCAGTCCACCCCAAACTCTACCTGTGTGCTTGTGAGGCGGAAGAGCAGGTTGTCCTCGAGCTCCTTCATCTTGCGCTTGTTGGCAGTCACCTCCTCCATGAGTTTCACTCGCTCCGCCTCAAGCTCCTGCTTCTCTGTGAGGATTCACCCGTCCCAGGAGCTGGTCCTCCAAACCCTTCATGGTCACTGTGAAGTCAATGATTGCAGTGCGTGCACTGATCTCTGGCGTGTATGAAGGATTTGCCATCTTTGTGGTGATGTACAGTGTGAACCCCGACATGACATCAACTTCTTTGTCTCCAACTTTCACTTTCAGGGTCTTTCCTGATTTGATGAAGTTCTTCTCCAGCACATTGTCCAAGGCAGGGTCCAGTTCCTCCCCACGTCCTCAATTAACAGGGGCTTCCCCAGGGACAGACTATCCTCCAGGTGGTTGCGGAAGTACTTGTGGTTCAGTGTGGTCACCTGTGGCTCATTCTCCTTCTCCTTGTTCTTGATCCATGTCTTTCCCTGCCCCTGGGGGTCGATCAGGAGAGGGTAGCGGGTAGCCTTCGTTGTGATGATGCCATTCTGAATGGAGAGGTCATCGTTTGGCAGCCCCTGCAGATTCCACTCACCTATGGTGGCATTGTCCACCAGCATAGCAGTGATGTTGAGGTCAGGGGAGAATGGGATCTTGCGTTTCTTAGCTCCTTCTCCCATCCCTTCATGAGATGGGTACGAAACTCCTGGTTGAAGGGGCCTGAGTATGAAGGAACCCTGTTGCTAGCAGCACATCTCCCACAAGGCGCCCAATCTGCTCCTGGAACTCCTTGCTCTGCTGCGTCCACGCTCTTTCTCTCCACCGAGCCCCCCAATCAGAGCAGACGCTGCTTGCATCTTCTTCCGACAGGACTCGGCATCTTCAAGAAGGGTTTGCTTCTCTCTCATGGCAGCATCGTACTGCGCTTGAACCTCGTCCAGCTCCCGTTGCTTCTCATCTAGCTGTGCTTGGGCCGTATTGAGCTCTCCCATGGCAGAGTTCAGCCTCACCTCCTGCACAGCAAGGTTGGCCTTCAGAGGCAGCACCTCCTTGTTGATGCCATAGAAGAACGCCATGGCCTTGGTCCAGGCGAGCAACCCAGCTACATTGCCACACACCTTCTTGGCCGTCTCGAGGTTGTAGTCCTCCATGTCAAGGTAAGGAGCCAGCAGCTCTACGGTTTCAGCATTGATGGTGTCCTTCGGGAACGTCCTGCAGAGCTTGCAGGAATCCCTGCTGACTCATCATCTATAGACGGGGGGACGGGGGGGGGGGGGGGGGGGGGGGGGGGGGGAGTCAGTGATAGGTTTGTATACTATTATGGTGCCATCATCTTGTGGTTGGTATTAATTTACTGTACAAGACAGTAGGCTCAGTTTGTATCACTTACATAGTGATGCTGACAGAGAGAGAGAGAGAGAGAGAGAGAGAGAGAGAGAGAGAGAGAGAGATTGAAATCGTGGAAAACTTGTAGGGATCAAAACAAAGACACTTTGAACAATAGTCACTGCTACGCCACTGCGCCAATCACAGAGGAGCAGCACACAAGCTACATAATTATAGCAGCATTGTGTGAAGGCCTCAAGCCTAATTCCAATTGTCTTAATTGCTGGACCATGTGGTGCGTTTTTGCCAACCAGACCAGAGGCAATCCCAATCAACACAAGCATGTTTCTTTCTCCTATATACCTTGAGTGACTCCCCCCACGAAGGCTTGGGACTTGGTCGTTCGGGGTCCATGCTCAGGGGATCTAGCCTCCGCTGGAAGAGCAGTAAGGCACAGTCCATGATGCGCATGATGAGGTGTGGGGGTTTACCCAGCTTGCGGACTGTGGAGATGTCGGCAGCTTTGATAGTCTGCAGGGATGATGAGCATACAGAATGAAACTGTGGGCTTGGTTGTCATCCATGCAGCTCCAGTAGTGAACGGACATAGTACTCTGCATCAATGTTCAGTTTCAGATCTTACCTGCAGTGCGGCCTCAGCCTCTGCCAAAGCTGGCTTTGCTGCAGCTAGCTTCCCTTCCGCAATGGCCTTATCTGCCTGTTGGAGACACAAAAGGAAGCACAATGCATGCGTAAACTCTGTAACATCCGAACACACTTTTGAGGTGTATACATTATCATTCATCACGCAGTATAGTTTTAGCCCCCCTCACCTCAATGTCATCCACGAGTGCCTGTGCCATGTCCTTCACCTTCTGCACCTCTGCCTTCACCTTCTCAGCTGCTTGAGCCTTCACCGTCACCTCAGTGAGCACCTTATCCGCCTTTGCTGAGGCCACTGCTAGCTCCTTCTCCTTCACCACTAGCTCCTTGGACAGTTGAGCAACTGACTCGCTGGCCTCCACTAGTTTCTGCAGACCGGTGTTCATGCGGTTGGCCAGCTCCCCTATCTGGGATTTCTTCTCAGTGTAGATCGTCTTGTACCCGCCAATGAAAGAGAGGTAGGACTTTGGAGTCACGTGGGTGGAGCGACGGTAGCGGTCAAAGTAGCTGACACACGTCTCAGCCACAAAGTCCTGGAACACACCCATGGCTTTCACCACCTCTTGCTTTGTATCACTGGAGCAGACAATGTTGTAGGACGACAGGAAGTGTTGTGCCACCGCAATCAGGGCGTCCTTTGGCCACCGGCTGAACCAGTCCATGGTACAGCCACTGATGAGGCCGGGAAACTTCAGAGAACGGTTCCGGAACTTCTCTCCAACCTGCAACAGAGAGGAATCAGCAGCACTAGAGTGATATCACTGTTGGCCATATTGATATCACAGCTGATGTATTGCTGAAATGTGGTCCCTTTGTACGTATAATATATGGCATGGGAACAAATTTTGTCAGATTTTCAATTTACACTACAAACTCTTGTTCTGGTACCATTCAGGAGAGTGATGCTATCAGGGCTGACCATTACTTGTGAGACCACCTCAACTCACCGGTGAGAAGCAGAGAACAACATGGAGGTTTCTCCTGGCACGGGAGATGAAGTAGTCGTAGAGGTTTTCTTGGGTAGGTGGCCGCCGGGGGTACTGCTTCTTCATCACGGGAATCAGCTCTCCACTGATCTCATCCAGTTCATCCCGTGCAAAGAGGTTGGAAACCTCACCCGAGGAC
>OZ007517.1:7502105-7609598 GCA_963931865.1 Axinella damicornis
AAAGGCCTGGTTTCCCACATCCATTAAATATAATTAGAATACAAATGTACGTGAACTGCAGCATACTGTGAATGAAAGGCCTGTGAATGAGGCTACTGACCCGACTCTACGTAAATGCTGACCTGTTCTGGAAATCTATGAGCTCATTGTTGATCTTCTCAATGTCAACTTCAGTCCACAAGATGTCATAGTAACCGTCGATGGTGTCGATCACCATGTTGTACAGCCCATACAGTTTCTGCAGCAACCCCAGCTCCTTACGCACTGTCTGAAGGGCGGGGTAGTCGGTCACATGCAGCCCAAATAGCTGCTCTCCTCCAGAATAGGTCTGGAACTTGGCCCAGAACTCGTCAAACTGGGCCTGGAAGATGGAGAGGCGCTCACTAGCCTCCCGAGGGTGCAGCCCTGACACCATGGGACCAGACTGAGGCAGAGGGGGGAGAGGAGTATGTAAACTGGTTCCAGAAATAAGCATAATATCGGTACCGGGTACTGCATGACCCACCTGGCCGTAATTGTCCAGGAATGAAGTGACGTCATGCTTGTAAACATCCACAGACTCCAGCAGGTTGGTCTTGAACTGGGGCTGGAGGGTCACCAGGTGGGACTGCACTGAGCTCTGCAAGGGGAATGAGAAGGAAGACCACTCAGAACTGTCTGGACGTACAAGCAGCACTTGTAATTTTGATGCTAAATACATTCACCAAGTACGCACTACTACTTGAAACTGGACGAATTCATGCTGATCACAATGGTGCAAATCCCACCTTCGTATCTCATTCCCTGGCTGATCCAAGGAAGGGTAGCTACTGTTGTGAGGGCTGGGGTGCAAAGTGTGCAAAGCACGCAGCTTTTGCAAGCGACAAAGCTGGGGCGGGGCTAGTCTAGACCCTTCCTGCGACGATTAGTGGGTGCTATAGCTGCATGCCTAGCCTCGTTCCCAGGCCTTCTACACCACCAGGTTTAGATCGCTTACAGCATACTCTAGTTAGAAGGTCTGGGGACAAGGCTCTGCTTGCCCCTAGGATTCCCTCCACAACAACTGGCAGCTAGTACTGTAGTTGTGTAGTTGCAACACCTGTCAGATGGATTAGCCTCGGATACAGCGTGTTTGCCTCCAGTAGCAGGCAACCCAAGCAGCGACAGAATACATAAACCTTGCAAGATAACCCTGCTAGTCTCAGTACTTCAGTCATATCCCACAGATGTATACGTATGTTTATGACATTGTACCGTAGTTTATGCCGATGTCATTTGAATGCTCCATTGCACTGAATGGAAGTGCATGCATAGCTTTTTCTGTGTTGTTCGTGTGACCAGTGCACGCTTACTGCAGCAACCATGTACTGCTGCCAACATATCTATTGCTGATCTGTAATCAGTCATAGCATCTACATAATTATACCTATGTGTAGTTGTGATAATTGAGTGGTCTAGCTCTGAATAAGGGACTCACAGCCTGTGCTTGGAGATTCTTGAAGGTGTACCGCAGGGAATCGACCCGCTCCATCTCCTCCCTAGGAACAGCCACCCCACAGCGCTGAAGGAAACCATAGCACTCCTCAATGGGTCCCAGCTCCATGTCCATCTCGATCTCCGCTGTACGCACCTCATCCAGGGCCGCCATTGTCCCTCGTACATCCTCCAGGTCCTGAAAAGGTGCCATGAGGGGTCATGCAACCTTCTGCCATTACTTCATTGCATGATTCCTACTCTGATGAAGCTAGTAAAGGTACTCCTAAGTTCACACAATGTATACCATATCTATCAGCTACACGAATGCATGCAAATAGTACCTTGATTGGTCTGGCAAGACGCTTGCTGTACTCTGTTACAAACTGGACGATGTTCTCCATGCTAGTTCTATAGCGGGCATTGAGACTGTGGCCATAGGCTGTCTTCCAGGCCTTTGCCTCCACCATGAGGGCTAGCTTCAGGGGCTCTGGAGGAAGGGGGAGGGAGGGGAGGGAGGGAGGGGAGGGAGGGAGGGAGGGGAGGGAGGAGGGGTGATGGGTGGAGGGAGGGGAGGGAGAGGGAGGGGGAGGAAGGGGAGGGGGATGGGAGGGAGGGGGAAGAGAGGGGAGGGGGAGGGGACAGAGGGGAGGGGTGGAGGGAGGGGTAGGGAGAGGAGAGGATGGGGAGGGCGGAGGGGAGGGGGAGGGAGGAATGGATGCATTGCATCAGACCACCTTTGTGCACGGAAGACAGTGGGTACATAATGGGCCTACAATAAACAAGTGTACACAACATCTCAGTAGTGACAATCTGGCTAGATGCAGCAATGGCTGACCTGTTGACAGCTGTATGGCAGCATTGAGGTACTGTGAAGCAGGCAGCTCTGTGATCTCAGCCTCTAGCTGCTCGTAGTGCTCCATCTCTCCCTCGTACTCCGAGAAGTGTGGAGAGCTAGTGTGGAACTCCTGGATGGTCGCCTCACGCTCACGCACATAGAGGTGCTCATAGCACTGGTAGCTGCCCAGCACCTGTGATGAGACAGTCACCAAGAACTGAGAGAGGAAGATCATCCCATAGCACGGGTTAGGATTCTAGCAGTGTTGGTAGATGTCTGAAATGCAATAACTACCCCGTAGGTGTGCACTAATGAGTGTGCAAGGGAAGGATGTGTGTGGCAATACTAAGACGCTGATTCAGATTCTGAAATGATCTGACAGTGTCTGGTGAGCATAATTGCACCTTTGGTCCTTTCATGCACAGAGCACTCACTGGCTGCTCGGACGCAACTGAGCATGGTATTAATGGCAGTACGCGCTTCCCATCTGCCAAGTCAAAGTGAGATCTTCAAGAGTGGAAGAGGTTGTTCACAAACCAGCGCCTGGTCTCTGGCATTCAGCATGGCAGAGGCTCGATGCAAAATCGGCAGCTGAGCTTGTTCTTAACACAGGAAAGAATGACTGTGCATGCATAAACCTCTGTCCCCAAGGACCACCCCAAGTTTAGTAACTCAGCTGCTGGCATGCAGGACTTGCTCCTCTACGTTCAGTCTGTTCGACTATGAGTTAAACTCCATATCTTCCAGTGGGGCTCCTCTTGGTGGTGCGTGCAAATATACGTACATGTACACACACACACACACACACACACACACACACACACATGCATACCTTCATGAGGTCCTGCCTTGATGCCACAACGGCAGATGACAGTAGACTGGATAGTTTCAGCACATCTTTGCTGTCATGGATGGCACGGTAGTAGTTAGGGGTGCCAGACTGGCCTGTGGTACCATGTTGGAGGTGGGCTGTGAACATAATGTGTGTGCACAATATGTGGCCTTGAATCTGATTGGAATAGTGCAGCACATGCAATATACATTTTAACGGCAACGTACACAGTCAACATGTTACACCCCCGGGATTCCCTTTTAGAATTGGAAGAGTGTGCCTTGCACACTGGTTCACATACTGTACGATCGATGGTCCCCCCTCCTCCCCAAACAATGTGTATGGCTTGTCTCACTAGGACTTTGCGATGCTCCACTCCTGGGTGTGGACTTAGTGGAGGGAGGTGAGGGAGCCGTCCAGAGGGGTATGTTCTGCCCTATCTCCGATACACACTGCACAGACTGGTTCACTGCATTCTGGATCTCCTCAAGACTGGGCTGAATGATCTGTGAGTGTGTGTGAGTGTGTGTGTGTGTGTGTGTGTGTGTGTGTGTGTGCGTGCGTGTGTGCGTGCGTGTGTGTGTGTGTGTGTGTGTGTGCGTGCGTGTGTGTGTGCGTGTGTGTGTGTGTGTGTGTGTGTGTGTGTGTGTGTGTGTGTGTGTGTGTGCGTGCGTGTGTGTGTGTGTGTGTGTGTGTGTGTGTGTGTGTGTGTGTGATTGTGTTTGAGCATGTGGGTGCACGTGCAGTTCATACACACGTCAGGTTAACAAGGCTCTGTAGCATGGCTTGAGAACTCATGCATCACTCACAATGTTGGGTAGGGAGAGGACTAGCTCA
Source organism: Axinella damicornis (assembly GCA_963931865.1). Taxonomy (NCBI): domain Eukaryota; kingdom Metazoa; phylum Porifera; class Demospongiae; order Axinellida; family Axinellidae; genus Axinella; species Axinella damicornis. The sequence continues at coordinate 7,506,065 of OZ007517.1, forward strand.
GCAGAGAAGCAAGCAGCCGGTCTGTTGCGCTCATCATACTGGTACGCCCGAGCTATAGAACTGATGTGGGAAGCAAATCCATTATCATTTACATGTACATGCACACAAGTTACTATACACCAGTGGAACTGCAAGGTGTTTTCCCCAGTTCACTCCGCTAAGGTTGCCTGTTTGTCAACACAAACTAGGAGAACAACACCATGACTGCTGCTATATACAGAGATAATAGTCTCGACTCAGGCTCTCCTTATGAGTTGTATACCACCATCCCGTATAGCAGCTAGAAGACCGGGTGGTGGAGACGGCCCATTCCTCTGTCCGTTTCTACTACAACGGATCGTTACAAACCACCGGAGAGGGAGAGCCTAGGTCAAAGGCAAAAGGGCCAGCGACACATAGGTGTATGCACCTGGTGGTGATCCTCCTGCGCAGAGCATCAAGGGTTGTGCGGATGGCCGACACAAGGGCATCCAGGTTGCGGTGCTGGAAGTGGAGGAAGAGATCCTCACACTCTGTCTCAAACAGGTCCAGCTCATCTGTGGTAGGGAAAGAGGCACAGCCAGCAAGCACAGCAATATGTACATGAGCATTCATCTCATGCATTCACTAGTATTGGACTGAGTCATCGATGGCTTCCTTGCGGCCACTGCTCCCTCCTTTCTTAGATTACCAACCGAGTGAAATCACCAACTTTGCTCTGCAACATTCCTGCACACTTCCGCTTACGACGGTTATCACGGTGTACAAGTAGATGGGAACTTGCATGGAGAAGTCAGGAAGTGCACAGCCAATGTATACTTATTCTCAAAATCGAACATCCTTACATGGTAAGTCAGTTTTGTATTAGCTTGCATATCATGCAGCACGCTAAATCTCTGTTCAACCTGTACACTGCGGTGTCAGAAGTCTGATTATGCGCACATCCGTGAAAAGTCACATGATGAAAGCACTCCACCCACCCAAACTCTCTCTACTCAGTCCGAAGAGCCTGCTCACCTCTCTTCGACTTGGCAACCTCCTCGGAGTCGGAAAGGTTCAGGGAGGGTAGGCAAGCAGAGGACTGCAGCAGACACAGCAGCTCCTTCACGGCGTCCTCCGCCTTAGCACTGCACCCACGCAGTACCTGCATCCCAGTATCGCAGCAAGACTGGGGGAATGGGAGGGAGGGACACACATGTACCATATGGAAACTGTGATTACATGTGTATCACATACTGTCCAGGTACCAGAACAGTTTCCACCACAGCTCGGTATGCTGGCCGGAAATTTGCGGTGCATAATGGCAAAATGAGGTGGAAGCTTTGATGTTGGGCGACTTCCACAGGGTGTTAGAGCCCTCATACAATATTCACCATTGCTATGGGGAATGGTCAAAGTAAGCTAGACCACTCCCATTCAGACATTAACCCACGTCTCGTGCTGTGCCCTAGGCCGATTAACACTGCCCTCAGTTCCCAGGGTGCTAAAGCCCTATCCTATACATGTCATTCCAAAACCCTTCCCTAGTCAAGTGGTTGCTAAAAATAATAATCCAAGGGCTAGCAGGCTGGCAGGCTGGCAGAGGCAATACCACAGAGAAGCCCAAAGGGCACAGTCACAGTGTATAGCCCCAGTGAGACCACTGCTCTCCGCCCACCTTGGCCTCCAGGAGGAACCGCTCAGTGGTCCAGGTCTCCATGTTGGGCAGACTCAAGAGGAAGGTAGTGCTCATGATAGCCAGGTTTGCTCGGATACGACACTCATACAAGTCACACACCTGGTGGTGGTGGTGGTGGTGGTGGGGGGGGGGGGGGGGGGGGGGGGGAGATAAGAGTAGGGGGCAATTTGACGATACCATTGTATCGCACTAATGAAATATTATGTATACTATGATAAGGATATGTGTATTTGTACAGAATTCCTTGTATACAGTAAAAAGTGCACAGAGATTTTCTTCCATCATGCAGTGGCACAATCGGTATATTGTTGCATGATACCCTACAAGTTCAAAGGTACCGCTATGCCAATATCTAATATATGGCACTGACCACAATGCCAGTATCATGCAACAAACTAGTTATTGCATGAGTGCGCGGGCTATACGTCATAATATTGGCACTCGCCCTCGGGCCTGCGGCCCTCGGGCTCGATGCCAATATTCAACGTATAGCCCTTGCACTCATGCAATACATGTAACTAGTACATATAACATATGCACCTGTTTGCTGAATATTTCAAACTGCACGATGGCCTCCTCCACTCTCCTCAAGAAGATCCCCACATTCAGAGAGGACCATGTGATGTGCACCATCCCTATGCTCATGGCCCGATCAACCTGCGGGACAGCACAGTATGCATAGTACATACGCAAGTGCATATATACAGACGTACATGCACAAGTGTAAGCATGTATATCACTAGTTGTAGTGTGTCGCTCACCTTCCTTGCGTGGTACTTCATCAGTGTGGCAAACACCTCAGGCACACTCTCCCACACCCGAGCCTTCTCATCCAGCAAGAACTGCACAACAGTGAGAGCAATATGGTACTACCAGGAATGCACAACCACACATACGTACAAGGAGGATGCTTGTGGTGTACTGAGCAAGCAGCTTGTAACCACATACTTGTACCATCATACAGTCATAGACCATAGACCATCATCAGTATATATACATCACAGTTTTTGGTATGCTGCTGTTTGTCGTTGTAACACTTTGGCATTGCAGTTGGCAGGATCATGATGTGTGCACAATAGTCAGCCATAAGAACAGATAGAGTCGTAGTGTACAATGTGGCAAAGTTCTAACCGATTAGCTGAAATCTTGCTCTGGAGCAGACTGCCACACACGCACACACACACACACACACACACACACACACACACACACACACACACACACACACACACACACACACCTTGAGTTGGTCGTAGGTTTGCTTGACATTGGACATACTGAGCGCATGAAAGGTGGGAGGAACCTGCATCCCGAGACGCTGCATCCACTTGGCCTCCTCCAGCATGGCCACGATGGCCGGGTGAAGGTTGGGTTTCATAATACCCTCCTCACGAATCAGCAAGGGCACCTGGGAGGATGGAAAGAACTAAACAGTACAGAGTGGGACCATAGTTAGATCGTACATGCATCATAATGTTTACAGCTCCTAGGATCTCACACTCTGCATTGGCCCCATATAATCTATAAGCAGGTCACCTCTGAGTAACAACCAGTTGATTGTATCCCATGGGAACACAATGTCGTGATTTTATACTATTCGAGGGGCAACCGCACTCCTGGTAGCCGCGGTTAAACGGTAGCACAAGCTAAGTGTGACAGTTCGTTCCAATTATCACACATGACGTGAGTACCATGATAGCTATATATAGGGAAGATCAGAAATTATTTAAAGTGCTCTCAAGTACCGATTCATAGCCGCGTTGCAACCCCGGTTGCGACTCGCCGTAGCGCGTTTTGCAATTCGTTCCAATTAACGCACATGCCACGTGGCAACCACGCTCAGTCGATCGCGACCAATGGCGACCAAAAGGAAGACAAGACATTATTACAGCACTCACAACTTAGCCAGCACGGTGAGTTCCAGCATGTGAGCGTCAGTGAACGACAGCGATCACCCCTGTGTGGTCAGAATCTTTGTCCGGCCTTCGTAAGAGCTGTACTGGCGACGAACTTCGAAGAGAGCAATCGAGCGATGGCGGCCAACCGCACTACAAAAGCGCTTGTATCTCCACCACCAAGGTGAGTTTCAGCACCAAAATTGTACAGTGAGGACAGTGCATGATAGCGATCACGACGGTGTAGTCAGAATCTTTGCAGGCCATTCCTAAGTAGTCAAACGTTAATTATTTAGATTATTTATTTACGCGGCACAATTTTTCCCCTACCAGGAGTGTAACAGTATCGTGGTATCACATGCACATATGCACATGCGAATGCAGCGAGTCTGTTGATTATGGTGATGCTGTAAGCTGCCAATCACCTAAGTCTATCATTGTAGAGTAGTGTGCTCACCACTGCAAAATGCAATTGCAACTCCACAAAGCGTCCATTGTAAAGAGAGACTGCTAGTCTGCACACGGCGTGAAAGTTAGTGCAAGCAACTATTGGTACATGTACTTTCGTTGGGACACTGACCATCATATACAAAGTGTCCACCTATCTCAGGTGACCATCACAGAGGTTTCACTCATATTTACAACCTGCTTACCTGCAGGTACTTCTGTGCGAGCTCTATGATGCGCACCCAGCTCCGGTAGTGCAGGATCTCATACTCGGTCAGGATGAGGGCAATGCGGTTGTACTTCCTCACCACCACCCTCCCCAGGGAGGTACCCAGGAGGAACTCCTGCCCCTTCAGCAGCTCGATCGGCTGCTCAAGGTGTCGGTATAGCTGCCTTGACCATGCAATCTTCCCGCTCATTGGGGGCATGTTGTACCCAAGAGGGGGGTTCTGGTATTGCTCCTGGTAGAGCTGAGAGAGAAAGGGAGTACGTACATCTTCACGGATAGGATATCATAAACCCTAGGGCATCATGAGAATAAGGCTAGCCGGGAGTAGACCACATGCTGAATGCACGCCTTGACTATACTGGGCATGTACGTAGGTCCTCTCTAACTTCTGCAGAGATTCCAACTACTTAGCAAGTAAATGAGTGATGTGCTTTGTAAATGCGTGAGATGGTGCTAGAATGTGTGAGACATGCTACTGTAACAGCTCAATGGTGCGTAAAGCATCCCCCAGTTGCCGCTTCGAATTGCTTTCTGAAGGTTCCAGCACTCAACATTTTGCAGTTTGACAAGGTGGTCGGAGCTGTGTTTATCCTCTTCGATGCGGACAGGCTAGGAGTCCATTTGAGTCACTCGAATTGCTTGTCCGTAGGGCAGTATTAGCTGACACATGTTACATGTGCATGCCGTATTCCCAGGCCCCACCCACAAAATAAGCCCTAGTGGCTAGCTACTAATGCGTGAGATTTGCTGTAGTAAGCGTGAGAGCGTGAGATTGCGGACAAATGCATGAGTCTCACGCGCAATGCGTGAGAGTTGGCATATCTGCTTCTGCTACTCTGGATTGATGAAGCCTAAAGCTCGTTTAGTTTGACAGTTAGATGGCACCGAAAACTGCACTTTTATTATACAAAAATTTTGGGTGGGCTCTATTTAGACTTATGCAAATGAGCCATTCTGGGTGGATGCAGGGAATACAGCATGAGGCTCATGCAACACGGTTATGGAGAAGATCTGAAAGAACATTTCATACATTCGCTACGCAATTAGAATCTCACCTTTTGTATTCTGTCAATCTCTACAGAGAGCTTCCCCAGGATATCAGAGTATCTGGTACTGATCGGCTCAGACAGGCACTTGAGTTGCAACCTCTCAAACCTGCACATAAACACAGTACCAATTAAGATCCCTGTTCCAGTTCAAGTATGAGATCTGTACACGTGTAAAAATCCCACTTCAGATGGCACGTACGGTACTCACTCACCTCTTCAGCAGTTGCAGAGACTGCATGCAGGAATTCACTTGGGAGAAGCTACTGGTCATGAAACCACACAGCTGCTCCTCCAGCTCCGTCACCTGCCGCTGGAACTCTCCAAAATCAACAGCAAATTCCATCTTGCGGTGGTCCAGGGGGTTGTACGGCTTCTTCTTGAAGGAGGAAACAAGGTGGTTGAAGCGTGTGGCTAGGGATTCGATCCCTTCGATGTGCGACTGCTGTAGCACTGCGAACTGCTGCATGGTATCCACCAGGCTCCGGATCTGATCCAGACGACGGCAGAAGGACGCAAATTTGCCAAAGACGTACATCTCAGAGATCTCAAAGGGGCGGCGACTGCTGCGCACGTGCTGCTTGCTCTGGTTGAAGCATTCCTGGTAGTAATGGTAGAGCTTCTTGCATGCATCCAGCCGTTGAAGGAGTGTGGCGGGACGGACATCCCACACACGCACATGGCCCCCTTCAGTGATGTACTGCTTGCATGCAGACACCATCTGGTTGGTCACCTACAGCAAAGGAAATGACCATCAATAACGTGTGCCATAATCATGCGACAGTGGTGTCCCAGAATGGCTGACCTGCATAGTGTCACGGCATGTACACCTACTTATATACATGTATGTATGTACGGAGACACTACAGCAGTAATAGGAATTTTATCAGCTTCAGAAACATTCTGATAACGATCAAGTAATGTGCACAAAAGCAGGCTCTAGCTACATGTATTACATAACTCTCCGCTGCTGACATTGACATCTTGTTAATGATATCCGATATCCCCAAAACCATGTGATTTCCTGGACTAGCTCATCTCCCATTTTGACAAACCAACAAGTATACTCCAATCTACCTCCTTGAATGCTAATTTTTGTGTGGTGTTCACACGATTAACATACCAATAGTATGCCTAAACAACACACAGGTTATAACTTGATTTGGCACCACGAGGCCGCCATATTGAAATGGCCATTAAACGAGACGGTGCAATCTCACCTTGACAAAGAGCGAGGTCATTCTCTCGGAGGTGTTGTAGTAACGAGAGACAGCATGCACCATCTGTATGGTGGATGTGAGACCGGGGATGGCCTCTAGCATGCCGACAGGGTCACTGCGGTAGAGTGGCTTGCAGAGGCGCTCCAAGGTGTATATGTACTTGAGGTTGTCCTTTGCCTCGTTAGAAGCATCCGTGATACGTCCATCAAGCTCACGCCATACCTGAGTGGCAGAATGGTCAACAATAGGGGAACAAGGTAGGGACGACAGCATAACATCACTTCTTGTATTACAAGAGCAGTGCACATTTGCCTACTTAAATCCCAGCCTATAGACCCATTGCAGCTGACACCATCATTTTGAGAATACGAACGGGTACATCAACATGATGACTTTTATCCGTGTTTGTATGTAGCAGCTTCTATGGCAATCACATGCAGCAAACGCGATAATTCACAAGCAATGCTTCTAGCATGTAATGAATCGAACAAAATGCTATTGCTATGTACATGTAGGATAATAAAGCTATTATTACATTTACCATTGATGGAGGGAACAGTACTGGATATGAGCTAGGCCAATGTATTATGGTACACCAAGATTGGCGACACAATTACGTAGCTTCACTATGTGGAAATGCCATGGAAAAGTGATGTAAGCGCAACAGGTCTAATCCTGGCTCTCACCTTAATGATTTTGGACTTTGCTGCCACTAGAGTTGTGAGCACTCCCTTTTGGGGCTGCGACTTGATCTGGTCCACCAGGCAGGAGAATTTGGCGGTACGCTGCTTCCAGTACTCCAGCTCTGCGAGGGGTCCAGTGTCATCCGCCTCCTTCCGCATCTGACTACCTTCAGCCAGCACCTGTCAAATCATCATTATGCTACTTTAGATCACAGTCTGATTTTGCTGTGAAAGCTTAGCACACACACACACACACACACACAAACACACACACACACACACACACACACACACACACACACACACACACACACACACACAGCACCTGCTCAATCTGCTGACACCACTTTGTAACCAGCTCCTCGAGGGCAGCAACAGTTTCAGGGGAGCGTGCATTTGTAATGCATCCTTCAGAGGTCTTCAGCTTGTCCAACTCCACCACTGTCTCTAGATTGAGGTAAACTGCATCATCAATGCTCTGCTGAGCACCTGGCGGGAGAGAGGACGAAGTCATAATCTCAGAGGAAACCACTCACTAATAAGATGCTTCTCAGCTCCCACAAAACACATAACAGGACCTGTCCTGTGGGTGATATCTACAGTGTAGATACGGATTGATAGTACATCACTTACAGTCTACACAGTGACACTGCCTCCTTCAGCTCACCAGGCGGTAGTGATGCAACAGTTACTAAAATTTCCCACCATGGCAATCACAATTCCATAAGCTCTTAGTTGTCTCCTGACTCACAAACACAAGACTGAATAAAACATAAATATGTAGACTCACTCTTGAGAAACTGGATGTATGCTCTGAGAGTGGACATGAAGTCCTCGATCTGATGTGGTTCGAGGGTCCCCCACTTCTGTCCATGCTGCAGGGCTGGGAGCATGACCTCACTGAGATACTCCTGGATCACTTGCAGTACACTGCGACCACCGGTGGCGTCCAGCGCACCACAGTGCAGTTCCTGGTGAGAACACACAAAACACTCTAAACTTAGATAATGTGCATCAAGTCAGCAAGGTTATGAACCTTTCAGTTAGCCTCGTTCCCAGGTTTCCATACCCATTGCTTGTGTGGAGGCCTGGGAACGAGGCAACCTTTCAGTGGTGTCGCTATCAGAATACATGATGTTGTTTGCAAGCATGGACAAAAATCTGTCAATGGGAAATAACAAGAGCGTTCAATACAGTGTACAGGCTTATGCATCAATAAAAAGCCATTAAAACAAACCTCAGCTACATTAGAAGTAGAGATGGGTTTGGTGGTATTTGGCCTGAGGAAAAACACACACATTCCAGTCAGTGGGTCGGCTGTGCCATCCGTAGCCATCACCCGCTTAATACGGGTTTTGGAGGGGGAGGGGGCCACATCAGTACGCAGCATCTCAGCTAAGGGGATGGCCGGACAAGTGGGAGGAATAAACAGGCACAAGTCAATGGAAATGCATCACAGTCAGTACAGTAGCAATGCAATACTCAAACTCACAAGACACAGGTGTGTCCGCTAGCTGGTAGTAAAAGAGCAGTGCCTTTCTGCCATTGGCCTCAAAAAGGGAGTCAAACAAATCCAGCTGTGGGTCAAGAACATTAACAACAGTGGAGGCCGGGAGCATACGTACATTAGCATACTGAGGTCTTCTCACCCTAGCACTAGTCTCTTGCAGTACTGAGGTTATAGCTACTAACATTGGAACTGCAAGCGACAAATGTTGGTGTGAGGAGGCCTGGGTACAAGGCTGGGTACAAGGCTAGCACTAGCCACTGAAGTACAAAACCCTTCACCCAAACTACTATATAGGTGCTGGTACAATCGCCATGCTACCTGGTCTCCATCCAGCATGAAGTCTTCCACTGCAGACTCCTCCAGGTCCAGTCGGTTGGCCACCAGACCGAGAACATACTTGTGCCGAGCATCCAGCCTTGCCCGTTGGTGCTCACGCAGGGCTTTCGCACGAGCCTGAACAGGGACAGCTTCATAACAAACATACCACACACATAAGCAAAAAGCCTATTTTGGCCTGTTGGCCCACTAATTTTTGTAAACCTTTCTTGTCTCACTGTTTATTTTTGCTAAAAAAATAAAAATTAGCCTACAGTTACTTCAAGGGGCAACCGCAATAAAAATTAGCCTAGTTACTTTAATACATGCAAACGCTGCCACCAAACTGTTATTCCAAGCTATGTGATTGCACAATCTGCAACTGTACCCTCCCAAGAACAAAACCTTGCAAAAAAAAAAGAACTGCTGATAAGTACTTCACTGCGGCTAAATTAACATATCAAACGAAAGGGTGAAGAGATAAACTGTTTCTCACCTGTCGTATTTTGAGAGACTCTGCAAGGTTCGCGTGAATGAGACTCCTTCTGTGTCCCTTGCGGTGATGTTTGAGTTGGCCATGCTCCGAGTCGTGTGGGTGCACGATGGATTCGTGCGAGTGACCCCGGAGGTCATCGCGGGAAGTCATCGGACGCTTCGCTACGTGGGAGGGGCTCTCTGTCTCGGATTGCGTCTCTTGAAAACGAACCAGCAGCAACTTCTTCCCAGATTCAGTCGAAACCGGCTAGCTAGGCACTAGCACTGCAGAGAATATGCAGCTGTTGGTTCAGAACCTTAGATCCTTGGAAACCACCAATCAGGGCTAGTGTCGTTGGCGCGCGCGCGAGAGTGCAGCTGCGCAAGTAAAATCTTGTTGTTCACGCGCGCGCGGTGCAGTATACACCTGTACGTCGCACGGCCGGCGCTTGCGCACCGCACTGTATGATCTTGATGCAAATATTGAACTGAGCAGGTCATCATGCATTGTCTAGCAACTAAAAGTAAAATATTGTGCTCTGCTACATATAACTGATGTAAAAAATTGGTGGCATGTATCACAGGAATTGGTGGTATGCAGGTTACGACGATGCCAACTCTGCCTCAAATAACTTGGCAGCACTGTACTCGTCCATTGGAGGCAGCTGACCTCCAAATTCCAGAGGAAGGTGCTCAAGAGGAAGGAACTCGTGCAGAGTGCTGTAATCCGCCCCATGCATGTGGAACTGTACAGTGTGAGAAAGTCACACGAACACATCAACATACACTGGCTGCTAGAATAGTAAGTGTAGGCACTGACCAATGCCAAAGCTGGCCAGAACCTCACAATCAGACTAGACCACCTCAGTTTCGGCCACTCTATACCTAGCCTTGTTCCCAGGCACTCGGTTAGAGAGCCTGGGAACGAGGCTCCTCTATAACCTCCCTTCTTGCCATTTCGCAGAATCAGCAAAACTTGATTACATTCTGTGATGCAAAACAAAAATGGTCTCTATAGACTAAACTACTTTTGTTGGTCAGTATCAACAAACTAGCAACTACATGTAAGCACTTTGGAATTCTGAAAGCAGTTCAAAATCACTCATCTTCGGGGGAATTCGCTGAGAGTGTTCAGTGTAAGGCAATACTTATGCACTGAACCTTGGAGTGTTTGGCACGGAATTTCGAGGGACAAAAGGGGGGAGGCATGAGCTGTCTTTCATACATAGAGTTTTGGTATCTCTCAAAGGGGGGGGGGGGGGGGGGGGGGGGGGGGGGGGGGGCAGCACATGTAGGTTAATGTACTACCAAAATACACTGAGCTGATAGCTGCTTAGGACTCTGAAACATGCATGGGGTTCTCGTTAGCCACACACATGATTACAACATAGCTCAACTATGAGGTTGTACACACAAGTAGACATGTACCTGACAGGCTGCAAAAGGAAGGTTTCCTCTACATACATGTACAGCAGAGTTGTACGTACTTGTGGGAGTCAGGTACACAAGTCTGCCAAGTAGCCAGTCTAGAGTGCACTTAAGACACTACCTAGTCTCAGTCCCAGACCCAACCAACCCCAGCACGGATAGCATTGAATCAATAATTATACATAATTATGTGCTGGATGAATTGTCTGGGAACGAGGCCAGATATAGATACTACAGTAACATCCTGTCAAAGTCTTTGAGGCCCCTCCCTCAGGCTGTTTCCATAGCAGCATGTAAAATCAATACCTTTACTATGTCAGCATAAGTGCCTTTGCTTGCTTCACCTGCTCAGCTATGGCCTCCTCATTCATTTACATGAGCACGACAAACTCTCACCTCCGTTCGCTTTAGCGCAGCGCACAACAGTTGTCTCTGCAGAAATACAATGTAGATATGTTCATAGCTTTTGCCTCCCTCCCTGTGTCTGCGTTAGCAGGTGCTCGGTAGGAGGAGAACAGTGCCTGGTATCCACAGTTTGCACATGCGTGGCTCCTGGAAACCACTGCTAGTCAGTGCACCAAAACAAGGGAGTCGTTTATATCTACAAGACGCTGCTCTGTTCAACCCAGGCATGTCATACACCCTAGGTAAGGTCAGAAAGCCAGGAATGGTGTTGAAGGACAAACAACTAAGAGCAATATAGCACATGCATAATAGAGCGGCTGCATTGACGTCGCTAAATCACGTGACTGAGTACTTCCGCAAGGCAAAAGAACGTGCAACTGAACTGAAAATACTGGCGCATTTGTACTTCAGGACACACAGCTGCTCGATCTAACCGGTATGGTAACTGTGCGAGTGGCAGATCATGCCTGGGCACAAGGCTACAGTGGGTGGATAATCACCTGCTGGGTGGGGTTAGTGGTTCATGTGGAGACACACCCCTCGCCCTCAGGGGAAAACCCCATAACAGCAAGCAATATTACATCACTCTGAATGTAGTCGTGTCAAGTCACAGTTGGTAGCTCACCCTTTCCCTGAGCTTCTGCTTGAGGAAGGGACGGATAATGGCCATGATGATGCTGATGTACCAGGGTTGGTTCAGAAAATGGATACCCTTGAAACGACCTGGAAAGGCCTCCTGTGGAGGAGCAAACGTACATGTAACATGATGCAAGCCACAGTGGAATGTGGGTAATGGCTCAGTCATTCTTGTTTCCTGGCAACCAAGGAATGTGCTCCGTGCCACTAAACCGTAGGCTTCACTTCTAATTTTCGCACAAATACAGCATGTGACGATTTGACAAATATCTTAGAAGTGTGCAGCATTCATAGGTCACACGTCTAGAGTGCATGTGTACAGGGTCAGCTTACGTAACAAGTGATGCACATTCAAGCTCAGTGCATGGAATCAAGACTCAGACGCACCTGCATGAGCTCCACCATGATGCCTTTACGCACGTGCTCGTTCTGGGATATGCGAAACATGTTAAAGAAGCTAACCCCGTCCAGGTCCTCCAAGAGTTCAAATCCGTGCACCTGCGTTTCTTCTTCCTCTATCAGCCTGTCCAGTATAAGCAGAAGAGTCTTCGCCATATCTCCTGGGGGCATTGTCTCTGGGTCCCACAATACCGCACGAATTACAACCACCTTGCATCCTGACCTTGAGCGCTCTGGTAGCACCGACACCAGCCCAGTCTTAAGGATGTGCTCAGCTGCCTTGGGTGTAATCTCACCCAGAACACTTTTATACTTCTTCCTGTACTTGTGGTAGTTCACATATAGCTGCAGGGCTCGATCTGTGTCAAATTTTTTGGCTCTCAGATAACGCAGGAGAAATTTGTCATCCTTTTGTGGAAATGTCAGTCCCTCCTCCTCCGGGCTTGGCTCCCACTGCTCTATCTTGTCCCGGAGCTCTTGGATGATTGCAGCTCTTGTCTCGGGATCCTCTCCAAGCTCACGCCGTGCCTTCTCAAGAGTTTCACCAGATATGCAAGATATCCCATCTCCAGCAGAAGTGGCCATCACCCTCCTTCGGGAGCCTGCACAAATGAATTTTAGAGTCACTACGGATCTGCAAATTGTCTGACATCACCTCTACAAGCAACTGTAGCAGTACTTGTCTTACATAGCTTATGGTCTCACAAACCAGGCAGACAGTTTCATACTATAGTTCCACGTAGTCTGGTGGACGAGGGCCGAACTAGAGTGTATAAAAGGATGCAATATAATACCTTCAAACTCTCAGCTGAATCGGCCCTGGTCAGGCTTGATGATAATGATAGCGCGCTAGCGTTTTGTTTGGAGCTGCGCTTTAATTAGAGTTCTCTCACGATGGGCTGCGCCGCGTCGGCGCCGGCCGGCCGGGGTTGATTGAGTGGGTGGGGCTGGCGTAGTCATTATGTGTACATGCAGTGTAAGTATATACGTAGTTGTTTGAAGTCCAAGGGGGCACTGGAGAGGAGGAGGAAGGGTAGCCAGCTGCTGTGTGGAGCTGGAGGCTTGTGAGAAAATGAGGGAGAGGGATCACAAGAAGGAAAGTATGTATACTACGTATTGGGCCATCCACACTACTTATACATCCACTCTAGCTAGTCTCATTGTAAAACTGCAGTCTCCATGAGACTAATATCCGTGGGGCGATACACATCAACATATGGTGACGTGCCCATGTATAGCACAGAAACTACATGCAATTCATTAGCAAACCACAAGAAGGGATTTTTGCTACTGATGCAACCATGCACAATACTGAAGTGGAGGAAGCATATACAAAGAGTTGAGAATGCACCGCAACACAATACCATTAGAATTAAGATCAAATCATTGTATAAATCAATAAGTATTGAATAATTATGCAGTGCGCATTAATGCCAGTAGTGGAAGTATATAACCCAATCATAGAAAGCAACTCTCTGCAAGACATCAACGAGTCAATAATCACATAGTGTGTAGCCAACACTATGGTGACTTCTGTGGTATAGTTGCATTTCCGGTATTGTAATTACCTGTATTGTAATTACCCGTTTGCCCGCCATGTGGGCTCAGTTTTCCGTTTTGTTCCGTATATCATTCCGTGCACTTTTTAATCCATCAATCTTTCAATAAGTCAGCAACTGTGCTAGCTAGTGATAGTTTCTCTAGTAGCCTTTGGTGGTAACGACACCACAACTGGCGACGAGGACGGGATCGGCTCACAGATCAGCTACAGGCATCCCGCAATTATGGCTACTACTACGACGATCGGTCGAATGCAGGAGTTCAATCCTGACAGCGAAACTATCTCAGCTTACCTTGAGCGGTTCAATCTGTTCGTGACCGTTAACGGTATCGAGGAAGGAAAGCAGGTCTCTGCGCTCCTGCTTGTCCTAGGCTTGAGGCACTACTCCCTCATCCGCGGCCTAGTCTCTCCTCACAAGCCAGAAACTAAGACACTGGCAGAGCTGACAGACATCCTCACGAAGCACTATGATCCCGAGCCCATTGTAATCGCAGAACGATTTCGCTTCTACCAAAGGACTCAAAAATCAGGCGAATCGGTTGCAGATTTCCTGGCGAGTTTACGAAACCTAGCCAGCCGCTGCAAGTTTGGAGAATTTCTCTCGGAAGCATTGAGAGACCGGCTCGTCTGCGGGCTCAGCAGCGAGGCCATACAGAAGTCCTTGCTCGCCAAAGAGAAACTTACCTTATCCACCGCACTGGAGACTGCGTTGGGGATGGAAGCCGCCGCCAAAAGAGCGAAGGAGCTTAAGGGAACCCAACGCTCTACCCCCGTCTTCAGAGTCGAGAAGACACCTGCAAAGCCGTGTGGGCGTTGTGGGCGTGGAAATCACAGCAGTGGCGACTGCAAATTCAAAGACGCAACATGCCACAAATGTGGCAAGGTGGGGCATATTGCACCCGTGTGTAGAACGAAGCCAAACAGGTCTGCCAGAGGTCGCACTAAGAACACAAAGTGGGTAGCAGCATCTGAGCAAGACCACCCTCCAGACAGCCAGGAGGAATCCCTGTTTATGGTTACTGGCCGACCTTCCTGCACACACACAGGAGCGCAGTGGTGGATCTGCCCCCTGTGTACCCCTGGACACAGTCACCCTTACAAGGTGAAGTTGAATGTCAGTGGACAGCCTCTCACCATGGAAGTGGACACTGGGGCTGGTGTGTCCATTGCCTCTGAATCAGTGTTGGCATCTCTACTCCCCTCTGTGAAGTTGCAGAAGAGCAGCGTCGTACTCAGGACTTACACTGGAGAACAGATTCCTGTGAAGGGTAGTATCTGCGTGGACGTGGTCTATGGTCAGCAACACCACAAGAACCTGAAGCTACTGGTGGTTCAAGGATCAGGCCCGAGCCTGATGGGACGAGATTGGCTGAAGGTGGTGAAGCTGGATTGGAGGACCATTGGAAGGGTTGCCTTATCAGAGAGCAGTTTGGAAAGTCGAGTGACTGCTCTGCAAGACAAGTACCAGGAGGTTTTCTCGGAGACACTGGGCACAATCACGCCATTCCAGGCGAAGTTGAGTGTGACAAAAGATGCTAAGCCCAAGTTCTTCAAGCCTCGCTCCATCCCTTTTGCCCTGAGGGAACGTGTGGAGAGTGAGCTCGACCGACTGGAGAGCGATGGGGTGATAGAAAGGACGACCTACAGTGAGTGGGCGGCACCCATCGTTGCAGTTCCTAAACGTGATGGTCGTCTCAGGCTGTGCGGGGACTACAAAGTAACAGTCAACCCTGTACTCGACGTGGATCAGTACCCACTGCCAAAGCCGGACGACATCTTCGCCACCCTATCTGGAGGCAAGAAGTTCACTACCCTCGACCTATCACACGCATACAACCAACTGTTGTTGGATGAGGATTCGAGGAAGTATGTCACCATTAACACCACCAAGGGTTTATACCAGTACACCAGGCTCCCATTTGGGATCGCCTCTGCTCCCGCTATCTTTCAAAGAACTATGGACTCCATACTTCAGGGAATCGATGGAGTAGCTTGCTATATTGATGACATCATCATCACTGGCAAGACAGACGAGGAGCATTTGGAGCATCTGGAGGAAGTGTTGAGACGTCTCCTGCGACATGGCGTCCATGTGAAGTGGGCCAAGTGCAGATTCCTCCAGCCCAGCGTGGACTTCCTTGGGCACCGTGTGGACGCTGAAGGTATTCACACCACAGAGGACAAGCTGCGAGCAATTGTCCAAGCCCCTGCTCCAAAGAACATCAATGAGTTACGTTCCTTCTTAGGGTTGATTAACTATTACGGCAAGTTCATCCCAAATGCCGCGACCATTCTCAACCCGCTCAACAACCTTCTGCACAAGGATACCAAGTGGAAGTGGTCAAAAGAGTGCCAAAGTAGTTTCAACCTAGCCAAGGAGAAGCTCACCTCTTCAAAGGTTCTCACTCACTACACTCCCAGCCTGCCAATCCGGATGGCCGGCGACGCCTCTGCGTACGGCATCGGAGCCGTGATTGCACGTTCTCCCTGATGGCAGTGAGCGCCCCGTGGCGTTTGCATCGCGCACCCTCACAAGTAGTGAAAAGAACTACGCACAAGTGGAGAAAGAGGCTCTCTCACTAATCTTCGGAGTGAAGCACTTCCATTCGTACCTGTACGGTCGCCAATTTACCCTGGTTACCGATCACAAACCTCTCACCGCCATCCTCAATCCCAAGAAAGGCATACCGTCTCTTGCTGCTGCCAGACTGCAGAGATGGGCATGGATTTTATCAGCGTACCATTATGACATTGAGTTCCGTCCGACTGGAAACCATGGAAATGCCGATGGACTTTCTCGCCTGCCATTGAGTGGAATCCCTCCGGAAGACACCTACCCTGATCCCAAGATTTTCAATATCTCCCAAATGGAAGCACTACCAGTGACCGTGCGTCAGTTGCGAGCTGTGACTGGCTCTGACCCAGTGCTCAGCAAGGTGTATCGCTACACAAGAGACAAGTGGCCAAAGGAGATTCCGGCATGGCTCCGTCCATATTTTGACCGACGAAATGAGTTGACGGTGGAGGAGGGTTGTGTGCTATGGGGATATCGTGTGGTCATACCAAAGAGGTTGAGAGAAAAGCTGCTTCAGGAACTTCACCAGGACCACCCAGGAGTTACCAGAATGAAGTCCGTAGCCAGAAGCTACATGTGGTGGCCTGGCCTTGACAAGGAGCTGGAGAATCTAGCCAAAGCTTGCCAGTCCTGCCAAGCTGTGAAGAGAGCACCGTCCGTGGCTCCCCTGCATCCGTGGGTGTGGCCAGCCAAGCCGTGGCAGCGAGTCCACCTGGACTTCGCAGGACCATTTCAAGGCTCAATGTTTCTGATAGCAGTGGATGCGTATTCGAAGTGGCCTGAGGTTCGTGTCATGTCTACCACCACTGTGTCGAAGACTCTAGATGTGTTGAGAGAGTGGTTTGCTACACATGGCATTCCAGAGCACCTCATTACAGATAATGGCCCCCAATTCATCGCAGAAGACTTCGAGATCTTCACAAAGCGTAATGGGATTAAGCATGTCAAAAGTGCTCCGTACCACCCAGCATCCAATGGCTTAGCTGAGCGTTTCATTCAGTCTCTCAAACAAAGTCTCAGGGCATCACAAGATGATGGCCGTTCACTGATTCAGCGCATCTCCTCATACCTGCTCACCTATCGCACGACGAAACACGCTACTACCGGTGTACCCCCATGCAAACTGTTCATGCAACGTGATCTCAGGACAAGGTTCAACCTGTTGCAGCCTGATTGTGAGAAATCTGTGCTAGACAAACAATCCCTGCAAAAGTCTGCACACGACCGCCGTTCCAGAGCCCGAGAGTGGACTGTTGGAGAACGAGTTATGGCTCGCAATCTTCGTCCTGGCCCTGACTGGATCCCTGGCACCATTGCAGAGGTGTTGGGACCTGTGACGTACATCATTGAGACAGATGAGGGTCAGCGATGGAAGAGGCATGCAGACCAGATCAAGAGCTGGATAGAACCTACCCCGAGGGTTGAACAAAGAGCTGAACCAGGTGACATTGACGTACCACCATTTCCTGAGGATCCTAATGCACAGCATACTCCTAACTACGAGACTCCACATGCATCTGCACCTACTGAGAGTCGTACCGAGTCACATGAAAGTGGAACGATCGAGGAGACAGGTGTTCCAGATCATGGACCCCCAGATCCTGTACCTCCAACGACGGAGACTCCCGAGCGACGTTATCCGACCCGTGATCGAAACCCGCCGATTCGATATCAGTGACTTTGGAACTATCGTATGTTACCTGTTACCTTTGAGTGTTTACGTGCATGTGCTCATTTCTCATTTTGTATGAACCTTCATATTAAGGAGGGAGGAATGTGGTATAGTTGCATTTCCGGTATTGTAATTACCTGTATTGTAATTACCCGTTTGCCCGCCATGTGGGCTCAGTTTTCCGTTTTGTTCCGTATATCATTCCGTGCACTTTTTAATCCATCAATCTTTCAATAAGTCAGCAACTGTGCTAGCTAGTGATAGTTTCTCTAGTAGCCTTTGGTGGTAACGACACCACAACTTCATGATCAGCGTCGATAAATATTATGAGTTAGAAGCAACAATAACTATGTCCATCCCACAGTATCCGTCAGTACAGTGAAAATGTCAACTATCATCGCTGGCAAGCAGTGACTCACGAAGCTCAACAACACTCACAGACACTGGTTTGCTGGGGGATTTGATAGGTACCCTCTGCACACTGTTACTGGTCTCTGGTCTTTCTAAGTCATCAGAAACACTTTCAGGTTGTCGCTTTAGCACGTTTAGAAAACCACAGTGCTCACTTAGCCGCCAGAAGATGTGAAAGATAACGATCACGGTGAAGACTACGAGATTCGTTCCTACAAATGTGTATATCACAGCAGCCTGGTTCCCACCCCGTGCTCGTACGTCATAGGTAGCTGCAGACAAGAAGCCCAGCTGAAGAATAAAGAATGACTCTAAGACATTGAGGTACCATTTCTTGTAAATACCGCCTTGATTCCAAGCAAGGAATGCAATGGTTAGACTAGCGATGGTAATGCAGAGAAGGTTGACGCTTGGATCTCCCAACGTGTTGACGGCAAAAGTCAGGAAGAGACCACTGCGGATTAGAAGTAACATTCCAACCCAATAGCGCTGTTTATCTCGATACGGGGCAGTGTAGGAGTCCATTAGGGGCTTCAGTTTAGGGCTGTTGACCCATGAGAGTAACCTGCTGTCCGATTTGGCCTGCAACCATTGCCACAGAAACAGCAGCAGAGTAAATGGAGCAATGATGAAGAGGATATACAACACAGCTGCAATAAACAGAGGAATGTGCTTACCTCTGAGGTATCTGATGTTTCCATCATACAGCCACACAGGTACTACAGAGCCATTTGGATAGTTTAGTAATGTGTACGACAAGGAAGCATACACAGTCCGAAGGACTTTGGCATATGAAATCAGAAAGAGTGTTGCCAGTACCGAAATGGGATTATCTCCGAGAATCCTCGAGATTGTGGAGATATAGTGACTGACCACAATTAACGTTCCGATTATGATCCAAATGTACACTGGAAACACAAACTGTAGCCATGTCCTGGAATAAGCATCCATCCCATCGTAGAAGCAGGTCTCGATACCCAAGTCAAGGTTCAGCCATGCTATGAATACTGTTAGAATGTTACTGCTGCCTGGTGGGAAGAAGGTGGACTGATTGTCAGCAACAATGTTTGCAAAGAAAATCAGCCCATTGATGGTTCCAATGGAGACCGTCAGCTTGAGAACAAGCAGAAACACAACTAAAGCTACTCCAGCAATGGCAAATGGAACTAGTAGTGCTAGGTAAGTATTGGGGCACAGCAAGCATCGAGATGTGCCTAGAGCAAGACTAAGTCCGGGGCCACAAGCTCCACACAGAAGGCCAGAACGATTGAAAGTACATTGCACATTGGGGTCACTGGGGTCTAAATCAAACACATCGGAACCTGGCCGGCAGTAGTCAAATGGACAGTGCTGGTGAATGATGAGTCCCTCATAGGTAATGTTGACATACTGTGCTGCAACCCAATAGTCTCCATTCCGTTCAATTGTTTGTGTGCTGATGTTGCACGTTGATGTGTATGGTGTGAGTCTACTCTCACACTCACAAGCACCGGAAACATTTGAGAGTTGGAATGCAGGAGGGCAGGGCAGGAGTCTGTGGTATATCGTAGCAATATTGTTCGTGTTGATCACATCACTTCCATTGATTTGCTCAATAAGTGCTGTGGTCTGCACCTGCAAAAAGATTTGTACGACATTTCTTGTGCTAAATACTGTGTACCGTAACAATGAGCAAGCCTTTCCTGCTACCTGGGAAATTTCTAAGTCACCTATGTTAGCATTTGTTGTGTCATCAATGTCAGCTCTGATGACCGCGGGAACTCTTCCCATTCTCTGGCCAACTGCAACTGCCGAGACAGGGAAGGTCTGTCCTGGGAATGCTCTCGTAAAGTGGAAATATCCGCTACAATCCAGTTGGTTGGTATTGTCACAGAAGCAGACAGAAGTTGGATCAGAAGAAAACAGGGAAGTGCTTGTATCATTGAAGAAAAAATCCGATATCCTGTCGAATACTACGCCAGTTTGGTTATTTACGTAGACTGACCTGCTGCGGAGTGTGCATTGGTCTATATTGGAGCCACCATAAAGAATGCTGCCTGCATTACCAGCATAGTTGTTTGTGAACATCAAGTGAATATTGGGATGTGTAGATACAGTAGGGTCGTAGATTTCAAGAAAGCAGTGGTCTTCATCATCAACGAATATTGCACCACCAAGTCTCGTTGCAGTGTTGTTCGCAAGATTCATTAGGGTATTAGCCAGCAGGTAGATTGCAGATCTTGATTTCAGGGACAAAGCTCCTCCGTACTGACCAAAGTTGTTCAAAAATGCATTAGACCCTCCAAATATCATGTTTGTTCCTGTCACAGCAAGAGCTGTGAGTGCATTGTAACTGAAGTTGCAGTTGGTAAATTCAAGGTACCCTACTGTGCTTGCTCGAAGGATCCCAGTATTGTCCTGCCGTTCCTGCCTGGGCAGTATGTCGAGTCTTTTACTAAATACAAAGGAAGTGCTTTGAAATCTTATCTGGAAGTGCAAACCCATCAGAACTCCCTGGATCTCACTAACGTCTGCTGCAGCACCATAATACCCCATGTTGCCATCCACGGTGCAGTGGTCTATAGTAATGTGCCTCGTATAGTTAAAGACATCCCGTTGAATAAGGCTCACACAAATCCCCACTCCGTACAGAGCAGAGTTGTTATAGAATCTGCTGTAGGACACGTTCAGTATGTTGGCATCAAAGACGGTTGTTGTTGGACAATTGAAACTAGGATTATCATTCTGCACAAATGTAGTTCCAAAGAGAAAGAAAATTCCAGCCCCTCCACTATCTGTACGAAATAAACATCCCGGGAAAATTTCAGCGTTTCCGTGTTCAAAGGAGCTGTTGTGAATTTGGACTGCTGTGGATTCAGAAGCAGCATCCGTCGTTGCAAAATACAAGTTAGCCCCCGAGACTGCGGTATTGTGTTCATTGCTGACATTTCGTAGGGTAATCATAACATTGTAAGAGCTCTGCGTTAGGTCAAAAGCAAGTCCACTTCCTCTGTTAAAGAGCTGTTTGTATCGCCCTTGACCTTGGTACAGGTATGTGAAATATGCACCTAGGTTCACTCCATACAGAAACGAAGAGTTTGTAACTGTCATGCTGTACGTTGGCTTAACTGTAGGGCACCCTGTCTGTGAACTGTCAATGTATCGAAAGTAAGCATTGCCGCCGACACATTCCAAATTTGTAATGCTACGGAAGCAATTATTACACACAGAAAATGCGTAATGGTTGTTCCCATGGAAACTTGAGTCTGAGATTAACCCATTGAAGACATTTATTCCCATCAGCCCATAACCACGTCCATTTTCAACAGCGCAAGAAGACATGAAAAAGTCATATACGTTAACAAGATGGAGTGTTGCCCTCAGCCCTTCTTGCCCCTCACTACCTGATAGCATTGCCCCACAGTAGACAAAGGAAAGGTTGTATACTTGTAGGTAGCTTACATTCAGAAATGAAAGACCAGTTGCGCCATTACAGACTATCCTGCTTCTCCTGTTTGCAGCTCCAGCCATAATGAACTTGGTAATGTTTTGTGTTGCTACCAGTGAATCACCTTGAAGGACGTGGTCACCAGCTAGGAACTGCAGCGTGGTGTTGGAAACAAAGTACCGGTCCACTTGTTCCACATACTGTGACAGCGTGAGACAAGGATCGCTAGGGCACTGTGTATCGTTGTTTGGTTTTACAAAAAGCTGTGTTGCAGTTTGAGCAAAGCTGCGTGCAACTATGACTAGTAAGACTACTAAAAGGAGTGTATCCTTCACATACTGCATCCTTGTGGGTGCTCGTACACGCATGCAGCAAATAGGAACCTTCATCTTCTCTCACGGTGTTCAGAAATCAACCTATACGACAAAACAGACAAGATTACAGTATCCGCCATTTTATCTAGCCTGCAGTGTGTCACTCTGTGTTATTTCTAGACATGAGCCATGCAGACTGACTTGCAAAATAGAACTAGCAGTATGCAGTGAATTCAGTATTCGAGTGTGGGGATGTCCGGACAGTGGGGGTTGTCCGGACACCCACAAATTTCTTTACGCAGTTGCTTGTAAGACGTTAGTGGAACGTCTGGACACCCCTGCCCTTACTCTATGCAGGTCTAGGATGATGTGCTTCTCAGCAACTATGCGAAGGAATTAGTGGGACAACCCCCCACCGTCCATACACCACCACAATTACTCTATACGCCTATACCTTGCATTACAAAACTTGAAACTGACTCTGAGCAGCATGGGTGTGCGTACTGGCTCCCAGACCCTGCATGGGATCCAGATTAAAGTAGACTGCAGTGCAATGCCAGCTAGTGGCTACACAGCCGGCAGACCGCTCTCATCACTGGGCTGTTGGTGCGACTGACTGGTGGACTACTTAGCCTACTACAGTGTCAGTTAAAGCTTTGAACAAGACTAGTTTGCATGGACTAGCAGTCTGCATTAACTATGACATTTAGTACATCCTAGACACTCACTACAACTTACGTGCACTATAGCTACTAGGTCAGTAGCATCCTTCTATATCTGCGGAAGGGGTGGGTCTGCTGAATTGTCAATCACGGTCACATGATCTGATTACATAATATTCGCAGTTGGCCATTACTGAAGTATCCTCGTTCCCAGACGGCCTGGGAACGAGGCTATTACTAGAGTGATTGGGGAAATGGGCGTGAAAAGTTCAAAGTTCGCTAAATGCTAATGTATTCCAGTTGTAACCATGCAGAGCACTGCCAAAAATAAGGCCCAGAACCTGGCAGAAGCACCCGAAACTATGAATGAACAACGTCAGTTAGTTCTCGTAGTGCTGGTTTGCTCCGTCGTGATCATGGCCGGGATTGTGTTCTTGTACGACTTCTCTTCACCATTTACGTATTCAATGCTGCGGAGCCCTGATAGCCGGCATCCAGTTGCCACTCCAGTTGTCACCCCAACCCTTGAGCTTCCCTCACAAGGCTCAGTCTTACCTCGATACTTGCCCCCTGGCTGTGAAGAGTACGATGGTGCATCACAGAATTTCTCATTGAGGGATATCATTGTGAGATCAGCATATTTTGACGACAGATCACGTAGTGGTCACAAGCATACTCTGGTTTTCTTGATAGAAGTACGAATTTCCATACTGAAGCAAAACCTGATTACTGGATGTGCCGTTGGACAACATGTGAACACCGATCACAAGCAGTTTGAAGTACATCCATTGATACAAACAGGCTGGGTCCATGGTGCTCACCCAGAGCTTTCCCATGACACAGTGTTTGTGAATTGTTTTGACATGCCTGTGCAGAATGGCAGCAGGGGGTTTGTCCTATACAGAAGGAATGCTAGAACAACCTGTGTTGAGTCTGAGCGCCCGGTGATGATTCCTGCTCCTCATCCGGTCCTGCCTCGAGGCCAACAGTTCACAGTTGCTGTTTGTTGTGCGCCTGTGTATGGAACACCACCACTGTTGACTGAGTGGCTTCGATACCAGAGGACAATTGCCTTTGACCATGTTCATCTGATTGTAGAGGACTCTTTCACGAGTGAAGGTGCCGGATTTGAGAATGAAGAACTGAAACGTGCGATACACGAAGGTTTTGTGACTATAGATGTGTGGAAGCAGTGGCTAAACAATCGTGAAGTTTACTATCACTCGCAAGTATTAGCCCATGAGGACTGCATATACCGACTTCGTGGAACGTATGACTATATCATGCTGTTAGATGTCGATGAGTTCTTCATTCCAAGGGTCATTAATAAGAGCAGAATTCACCACTATGTGCAGAAATGCTGTGGTCGCTCATGTGGCTCATGCCACTTTCGTGAGTATATGTACTATCCAGACTGTGGCTTGAAAGGAGAGGTGGGAAAAGATGGAAACATTACTGCCCAGCTTGTTTCATTTGTGTATCGAGAACAAGGAGCTGAAGGAAAATCATTCCACCGTTCTTCAGCTATTGTGGACACAGGATGTCAGAGGGGTCTCGAACATATAAGAGGTTATAGAGGTGTAGAATTTCCTTTAGAGATGGCATATGTGGCTCATGTGAGAAGGCGTATGATGCCCTCAAAGTGCTGATCACATGATCTGCTTAACCCTGAATACATTCTACAAAAGGCACATGAAATATCTACAGTTGTCTATAAGCAAGAGTTCTTATCAAAAGCGTGTGCATGCAACTGTCATATGGTTTCCACCACGTAAGGTGAAATTGTGATTACTACAGTGTTTACACAGCCTAGGGCCACACTGATTGCCACCTCATTATACTGCTATGGGACCAATTAAGGACCCAGGGTCCCGGACCGAGACCTGGGGACCCGGGATCCGAGGACCTGGGGACCCAAGGATCTTCAGCTTTACAGGAGACAGAAATGCAACTACAAGCAACCTGTGCTAATGCAAAACCTGGGTATATTCTGTTACCTTGAGTAGGCAAGTCAGCTTTGCACAACTGGATTAATACTTTGCCTCGTTCCCAGGCCGTAATCCTGGGAACTAGGCTAGATTAATACAGTTATAATGTTACAAGTAATAAAAAAACATTAAAAATGTAGCAGGATGTAGGGATGCTAGAACGGCACAAAGTAAAGAAACGAGGGATGATCGAACATACGTAACAGTGAAGTATGTCAGAGGGGCGCGCGTAGATGGGGCTGGGCATGAGACTACTGGAATCTGCAGGGATAGACCCAAACAGAACTTCAAAAGGGGACAGTCCTCTTGTAGAATGCTTTGTTGTCCTGTAAGCGAAAAGCAGGATTCTTGGTGACCTGTGCAGGGCTTTTGGCGTGAAGAAGTCCCGCACAACACCATATCACCCTATGGGCGATGGACTGGTGAAGAGGATGAATCAGGCACTTTTGAGTCTCCTTCGTGCCTTTGTTGAGAAGGAAGACAGCTGGTCTCCAACTGCTCCTGTCGAAATTTCGGCCTTGGTCTGAGTGCAATTTCTGTGGAGGTCCCACCAATGTGAAAACATCGTCTCTCAGGATATCCACAATCCTGTCAGCCTTTTGGTCAGGAATTGCTCGGGCGAATGGCCACTTGGAAAAGTAATCTTGTGCAACCAATATATATTGGTTTCCTTGTATTGCACTTTCAAGATGTCAACTGCCACCATTTCCCAAGGTTTGCGAGCGATCACTGGTTGCAAGGGTGCTGGCTTATTTCTCGGTGCCTTGGTGATTTGGCACTTCACACAGCATCCACAATGATCTGCCACATCACCAACCCAGTAAGCCATCTCGGACACTCGTGCCATTGTTCGGTCCATGCCTTGATGCCCCGATTCATCATGGGCCAGTGTCAGGACCGTTGTGAATGTGGAACTACTATATTATATCAGTAGTCTGTGCTCAGCCATGGTGGGTGACTTGGCACCTTGCGACAGAGAATAGAATCATGAACAATCAACTGCTGGGACCACATTTGTTTGAAACGCCTGAGAGGGAATTTCATCCAATCTTGTAGCCTCGTTCCCAGGCCTACCCCGTTTTTTCTGTTCTTCAGTTTCCGCTGACAATAATACACGGATGCGGAAGGGCGGCGAAAAACTATTGTCAACAGAAACCGAAGAACAAGGTAGGCCTGGGAACGAGGCTACCAATCTTGGTGTTGGGGGGAAGTGTACCCTTTCTCAACTGCTCAATCACCACTGTGAGCACCGGATCTTGCCTCTGGGCTTGAGTGATATCTGCCTTTTCCAAGGCTGTGAGTTGAACCACCAGAGATACTGGCTTTCTGGACAGTGTGTCTGCATTTTGATTGGTATTGCCAGGTCTGTGGACCAGATTGAACTCGTATGCTCTGAGCTCAAGTGACCAGCACTCGAGTTGTTGGGAGCGAGCTCGGCTCAGCTTGCAGACTCCAACCACTCCAGTGGCTTGTGATCCGTTTCAAGTGTGAAGCGTGCCCCTATCAAGTAGTGCCGATACTTACGAATAGCCCACACAATGGCGAGGCACTCCTTCTCGATGGTGGCATAGTTTTTCTCGGCTGATGTCAAGGTCCGGCTGGCATACTCCACTACTGTCCCCCTTCTCGTGGAAAGGACGGCACCAAGACCAAGATCTGAAGCATCCGTGGTCAAAATGAATTCATCAGTGTGCCTGGGGTAGTCAAGGATGGGAGGTGAGGTCAGTGCCCCTTTGAGTGCTTCGAAGGCCTTCTTCTTTTGCCCCACAGTTGAAGCACTGTATCTCTTGTGTGCCTCGGGACCTGCAGTTCCTTGACAAATGTCCTGTGTGGCCACACTTGAAAGTGACACCAGCGGTTGGTTGTGGTCTCAGGGCGGCGGTACTGAGGGCAGCCAACTGCTGAGACACCTGCTCCACAGCCTTCTCCAGGCTGTTGAAGCGACCTTCGTCAGCGTCCACACGCATCTGAGACACGGCTGCTGTTGAATCTGCTCGGCGGTAGATCAGTAGAAGTTCCCTTGCCTTCGACAGAGTTTTCAGGTATAGTCCTCCTTGGGGTAGTGGTAAAACCAGGAAGGATGGAAACGGAAACGGAAATGGAAACGGAAATGGAAACGGAAATGGAAACGAAAATGGAAACGGAAATGGAAATGGAAATGGAAATTGACCTGCAGGCATGCAGGACAGTATTGTGTGTTCGTACCGTAGTGTGTGCCGTACTGGGGATTGGATATCATAACCCTCCGCACTATCCACGAAGAGAACTTGAAATCAGCTGCAAATGCGTTAGCTGCTCCAAAATGGTGAGTTTTTGTATCAGCAATACTCGGGTTTTGACTGGTTGTGCTTCAAATAGAAACCGTTTTATTATAGTGCTGTACAGTGTATCCTTTTACAAGTAGCGCCTGTGCTTTGGTAAGGGGAGTTGCTCTATTGTTGGCTCCTTACTAGGGCCTAGTTGAAAGCCGACATTTTTAACTGATGTCTTGGCCCTTCGCATGGGGAGGAAGGGTCTGGGCACGCACTTACAGGACAGAATGTTGACCTGCAGCATTGCTGATTGCAACAGAAATGATTTTCTCCAGGCTTTCAGTGGCACCTGCGACTAGACACTGCAAGATGCTGTGCTATGCTGTGTATAGCTACCTGCGGGTGTTTGTTAAATTGAGGGGAGCAACGAGCAGGTCGACTGTGATTGTACATGTTGGGTATTGCAGTTGATTGCTAACTACCCACGCGCAATTGCATTCGTCAATACAACTCAAATGTAGGCACATGCAGACCCTCCCTTCCTCCCTGTGCGAAGGGTCGGCTTCCTACTGTTTACAACATGTGTTCTGTTGTTTAGTAATTACCCCACAGAAACTCAGTATAGGGCCATTTCTCACCTCCATGAAGTCAGTGTGTGTTTTTTTTTGCTAAATTTAATGTGCATGCATATCTTTAACCCTTACAGCCAAGTACTTGGTGCGATATCTATTCAAGCTGCCATATGTCGCCTCATTTCTGAGCCAGCGGATATGCCAAGACCCAATCGAAGTTCTGTGGGTGTCAGCATCAGAAGAGCAGCACACACGTTCATCCTGACATCTATGGGAGTTTCTGGAGTACGAGTCATCAACACTGAACGAAGGACCACTCAGGGGAAACTGTCAGGGGATAATGCTGATGCATGGCCGGCATTGAAAACGAACTGCTTCCAAAATGCCATGCCGTCAGGAAACAGAAAAGTGTCATAATTTTTCTCTACAATCATTCATACATGATGAAATGAATAATTATGGCTGGTAGAGTTGTATCAGGATTGGATAAAGCAGGCGCAGAGATCTATAGGTAAATTCGAGACTGGACAGTGGGGTGGGTGCTGATTGGAGGAGACTAGACAGTAGGGTGGAGGTGTATTGGATAGCAGGGTGCATGGAGGCTGGCTGGAAGAGACTGGATAGCAGGGTGGAGGCTGACTGGAGGAGACTGGATAGCAGCTGGGGTGGAGGCTGACTAGAGGAGACTGGATAGCAGCTGGGGTGGAGGCTGGCTGGAGGAGACTGGATAGCAGCTAGGGTGGAGGCTGGCTGGAGGAGACTGGATAGCAGCTGGGGTGGAGGCTGGCTGGAGGAGACTGGATAGCAGCTGGGGTGGAGGCTGGCTGGAGGAGACTGGATAGCAGGTGGAGACTGGATAGCAGGCCGGTACGGTGGAGGCTGACTGGAGGAGACTTCGAGAAGCAATAGTTCGGCTGTGCTACTCGTGGTTTAGGCGATGCTACAAGCCACACTTCGTACTGTTAACGTGATCGCCGAGTTCTAATTATGCTGCACAGCTAGATCCATTTCCATTTCCATTTCCATTTCCATTTCCATTTCCGTTTCCATTTCCATTTCCATTTCCGTTTCCATTTCCGTTTCCGTTTCCATCGTTCCTGGTTTTACCACTACCCTCCTCCTTGGGGAGTAGCTTGAGCTGGAAGGAGACCTTCTCTGGAAGGGCATTCATGAGATGAAATCGCATCTCTGTGTCTCTGACTTCTACCGGAAGTCCGGGTGATGCTTTATCTAGCAAACCCTCGAGATCTCGCGCCAATTCATCAATCGCCACGTACGTTTTTAAGGTACTGAATAAATTGTCTCCCCCCTATTTATGTAATACTTTTGAGTTATCAATACACAAAACTGGTCGTTCCTTAAGAAATGATCACCGAATTTTTGTCCCTTTTGTAAGAACAAACATAGCCAAAAGCAGCTTTTATTATCAAGGGGCAGTTATATGGAATTCCTTACACCAGTCCCTGTACTCATCACCTACTCTGTCAGCCTTTAAAACCTTATATAAAAGTCACTACTTATGATAATGCTTGTTTCATTTTGTCTCTCTTTTCATTTGTTTTGTGCACCAATAATTGTAGCTTGTTATGTTTGCCTTGTGTTTTCTCTGTAATGTAAAGTTGTTTCCTTTTGTTGCTGCCCCTTTTATTCTTGTTGCATTTCTTGCTTGTAATTATTGTACACCTGCAGGGCGCTGCTGAAAACCAGCTCGCTGATGCAGCAACTCTCCCCGTAGTGGGTGTGGCGAGAGGCTGGCCCGCGAGACTATGCAGCAACCCTGTTAAAAGAACATTTATACAATACAATACAATACAATGCTCTCTCTATCTTTGTGATAGTGTCTCTCGGGCACTCAACCGATCCTCGTCTGTGTCCGGGCTCAGTCTGCTCAAGAGGGCCTGCTTCAGATGTGCGTAGGTATCGGTTTCAGAGTCTGGCAACGCGTCATACACAGCCCATGCCCGTCCCTTGAGAAGAGTTGGCACCCGTAGGAGCTTCTTCTTGTCGTTCCATTCATTCACCGCCGCACAAACCTCGAATCGCTTGAACCACGATTTGGCGCCTTCATCCTGTAGGGGCTCAGGCAAGGCAAGACCATGGCCGCCACTAGAAGCCATCGCTGTCCCGGGTTTCGGCACCAATGTGATATCAGTGAGCAAACCGTTTTTTACCCCGCGCGCGCATGCGCGAAGCGGGGTTAAGCAATCGGTTTTGGTGTCTGTCGTCTGTCCGGCGAAAGAAATTGAAATCTACTCTCATAAACTCTCATAAACCGTCGAAATGGAGTCAAACAATAGCAAATAGCAAAAAACTGCTCTATGTGTACCTGACTGAAGTCAAGGCGCTCCGTTTCGCTGTATTTCGGCTATTTCCTACTTTTCATAACTATTCATAACATTGGCTCCACCTCTTCGTGACTTCAAGAACAGGACACGCAGTGCATTTTTTCTTCTTCTATAATGTTTGTTGTACATATACAAAAAGCTACATACAACGGGATGCATAAATAGCTAAGAGCTAGTTGAATATGCAACCATCATATAAACAGGACATACAAATTAAATGACATTGTACACAGCATGTTTAAAAGTACTCAGTGAATTACAAGATACAACACCATAAGGCAAACTATTCCATAACTTAATAGTATCAGGGAAGTAAGAGTAAAGATACTGGGATGTATGACCGTTAAGGTTACAAAATGACAGATCATGCACATAACGAGTAGAATAAGGGTAATGAACCACCCGAGATGTCAAAGGGGCCTCCGGGAAGACTGTTAGGTTGTTGACAATTTTGTACAGCAATGACAGCTTTAGGGCTTTCCTCCTAGTTTCCAGGCTGGGCAGGTTCAGAGAGCTGAGCATCTCTGTGTATTCTCTGTCCCATGTTTTGAGACACACTCGACTGGCAAACCTTTGCATTTGGAAACTTCATGCTTCGAGATGACCGCTAGGAAACAGTGCTTTCTCACGATCTATGTACTTCACAGACATCATGGCTATTGTTTCGGCTGTTTTTTCCTATTATTCGTAACATTTGGCCCCACCTCTCCAGCTTCACAATATAGTATATACGGTAAGCGGTCACTCCCACACCTTGGATATGGCCATACACGAACACAGTATATGCGATAGCAGCCCTGTTCGCCGTTGCGCATCGGCAGACAGGGGCGGCAGCGGCATAGAAAGAGTGGTACGGCCCACAATCGTAGTGCACCGCCGAAGGCGGCCGATCTGTCCGCGCGAAGCGCGGAAAAAAAATTTCGCATGTATTTTTAGCGATGAGGAAGCGCTCTCGTAGCATCCGAACGGCCGTTTTGGGAAAGAAAAGACCTTGGCTGGTGTGGAGTATCAATGGTAGGCCCAGAACTAGGCCGAGAAACAGATGCCATTGCCGAGTCTGTGTTATTAATTATCTGGTCGGCTCGAAAAGTGGTCCGGCCAAAGCCGGACCAGCCGGACCGGCGGCGCCGCCACTGGCAGAGATGTCACGTCGATTGTAGCTGCACTGCATGCATCCTGGCCTGACGTTCAGCGCGGGGTATGTGTTCTATGAACACCTCTAGTTTTCAACAAGTAGGGGCCTAATAGAAAACAATAAAAATGTAGCAGGATGTAGGGACGGCAAAAAGGAAGGAAACAAGCGGGATGATCGAACATAACAGTGAAGTATACAATCCAACCAAGGTGAAGCTGGACCCTCGATAGACAGGACTGTGGACAGTTAGAGCCCTGAGGGGACCTTCTACTGTACTGTTGAGGATGGGGACTATGGAGCGTGCTGTGCACATCAACCATGTTCGCCCCTTGCTCACGGACAGATCGGAGGATCACACTGAACCTGTTGTAGCAGACTGGACTCCCCCACTGTTTAACCATGAAAGTGAACCTGAAAACCCCACCATGGAGACTGCACCCAAGTTTCAAGGTTGTTCTGCAGAAGCACAAGCCTCTTCACCTGCGATCCCAGAAGCTGCTCAGCCACGTATAGACCACTCACTCCCCCTCAAGGAACGACGGTGATGACTCGCAAGGGACGAACAGTTAAACCTGTGCAGTATTATGGACATACCTGACTGAGCTGGACTAAGGGGGGAGGTATATGGTATTGGCTATTTGCATTACTGTGTGTACTTGGTATTGTCTTCATTCTGACTTAGCTATGTAGTTATGTTATTGTACTTGTCCTTGAGTATGCTTGTCATGATTGTCCTTTTCTAGAAGACACACGTGATCTCTCTCTGTGATTGTAACTGTGATTGATAATTGAAAAAAAGCGGTTTGCTCTCTGATATCACACTAGCTAGTACTCATGATGAGGTTTACTCTCAAGTTGGGCTTATCACAGAGTCGGTAGACTCTGTATGTAGGGATACGACGTACACGCAATACATGCCAATACAAAAAAATCTCTCAAAATCTCAGAAACGGTACACTTATAAGCCTTTATAACCACATACCGTTCATCTTCAAGTGTTTTCATGACCAACAAGACTCCTCGCGTCGCGAAAAACCGGCGCGAAAGTACCACACCAGGTACTCGCAAAACGGGCAAATTGTTTTTCTTTCTTCTTCTTCTTCTTCTTCTTCTTCTTTCTTCTTTCAGACGGGCTAGCTCAACGTCGACTCAATCTCTCATGATGGTTTTCGCACGAAACAGCAGCATTTCACACCGAGCAGTGCACCAGCCCATCGCTTTTTCGCAACTTCCAAGTCTTCACCAGGCGGCTGCAGCTGCCCACTCAATAACTATGGCTTCTTTTGTCACGCCATTTTCTCGTTTGTACGCATGCGCGATCACTTAGCAACGATACGTAATTATTACTCAAGATCGCTGAATAGATAGATAGATAGATAGATAGATAGATAGATTTTAATTTGTGACAGGAAAATGCCTCATCAGCGATAGTGCTGGTTTTCATGAGGGTCCTGAGAAGTGCCTTGCTGCTGTCACTGCACTCGAGGTACTTCATAAAAGTGAGGTAAATTCTAAACTCTGTGGGTATATGTTACTACCTACTGTGTTCTGTGAGAGGGGTGAATGCCTATCTAAAGACTCAATAATGTCGCTACTATCTGGTATAGCTAATATTATGGTCTTCAGACAGGGAGCACTGGTTTAGTATCCCCCATCCAGACTTGACATGCTTGGGTCTGATTCTTCAGCCAACGCTGTGAGGACACTGACTTCTGCTCTGTGATGGCAAATTTCAGCTCAAACATGCGCCTGCTGCTAAAAAAGTGACATAAACAAGTAATCAAAAACATTTCATAAATGTAACAGGATGTAGGGATACCGGAACGGCAAAAAGTAAGGAAACAAGGTAGGGATGATCGCACAAAACAGTGAAGTATACAATCCCCCTACATATCTTTTTTCATTACACATATATGGAAAAAGATCTCTGTAGGGGGATTGTATACTTCACTGTTTTGTGCGATCATCCCTACCTTGTTTCCTTACTTTTTGCCGTTCTGGTATCCCTACATCCTGTTACATTTATGAAATGTTTTTGATTACTTTAGAGTTATAATTGCATAAGACAACAACCTGCAAAGGCAACAGGCCCAGATCATCTCACTGACAATCTAATCATTCTTGTAAACATCTGCAAGGTCACTAGCTACAACTTGTTGTCATGGAAATGTTCATGCCCTTGATGGCCGCAAGTCCCTCACAGATGTTTACCTAGAGGTTAAGATCACATGACTATGGTTGAAATCTTGTAGATAATCTGGACCATCTTCCTCTCAAGTTGCTACCTGCAATTAGTTTCTTCTAAACACCTTCTCCAGCTTGTCTGCTTGTCTGCAACCAGGGTAACAACTGATCTCGTTTTTGCAACATATATCCATGCATGCATATCCAAGGACTCAAGGAGGGCAACTGGCTGCTGGCAGCCAGGCTGTTTACATGATAGTTACAAATACATGTAGATATGGACAACAACAGAGTGCACGGTTATTGGTCCAGCACGAAGTAGCTAGGGCGATGGGCTAGCTATCATGTATGGCCAGGGCCAGTGCTGAATATGAATGCTTGCCCGTTACCAATATACTTGAAGTAGCTATGTACTTCCAATATCCATGTTGGCAGTTCAGTTCGATAAGTTATCTCAGGAATGCTGCATCCCCAATACAGGACGTTTTCATGCAGGTCCTGGGCCACATAGTAATGGGGGGTGGTGATGACATAATCACTGAACTCGCTACCATAGCTAAATGTCATTGGTTAATTTTTCTGGAAGGGCAAGGGGCTTTTATCAAGGTAGCCACAACCACCCTTCAACAGAAAAACCAATTTAGGGCTTTAGCTAGTGGGCCCAGGACAGAGCCTGAGTTGAGCACTAGAGACTCACGCTCTACCAGTGCACCACCACACACCCTCTTGTCGTACAGACAAACTGCTGGCGTGAGCTGGTAAATTTGTATATAGCTATACTTGCACCATGATGCTGTCAATGATGACAGTGGTCTGACAACAGCATGCACGTGGTGTAGTGTTTGTTCTGATGCCAATATACAGTGAGGTCTGTTTACTCCTGTGTGAGGTATGTGTAGTCACACACCAAGTACCATTATTCATATAAAGCTGGAATTTACCCAGCGGATGTAATCCGCTACAATTTGTCGTATCACCGTGCGTGACGCTGCACTTTGCAACCACAACTGGGGGGGATTCCCCTGGTAGATTCCCGCCGAGTCTATATGATAGTACTAGCTAGCTTATGTATATTACCGTTGGCCTCTATTTGCAGCCGTCATTTCAAGGAGTAGGGAGTAGAACAAAAATGGATCAAGCTATGTACGATAGAATATTTTCATATAGGCGAACTGGAAAGAAGCCCGATGGCGGGAACCTTTCAGAGATTCAGAAGAAAGCCCTTTCGATCGAAAGCAAGGGTTATGTGGTGGAAGGGGGGTTGCTACTCTACAAAGACCAATTCTACAGGAAGAAGAAGGTGTAGTGCGTTGATACAAGACATCTAGTGTTCTTGTTAGAGAGCAAAGTTTTGGATGAGTTGCATGCATGATTGACTCCTGCACTGATGGGAACTCTTGGTCACATATAAATCTGATGGTCACGGTTCCAACTCACGGTGCTTGCTATTTTAATATCCTGGTCTGCATGCTTATTGCATCAGGACATTAATGTTTATTCATGTACTTGGAGGAGAAGCCAAGCTTCTGCTGTGATAAATGCGTTGATTCAGATTCTACTGTGTTGACAACATAATGCGTGAATTTTGTAACTACAGGTTATTACTAAGAGCCAGAAAATGCAAATCCTTCAAAGCTGTCACTTGAGTGGGCCAAGTGCAAATCACCTTGGTCTTAACAAAACACTGGCAATGGTGTCGAAGAGTTACTATTGGCCAATGATGGATGCTGATGTGAAGACGTTTTGTCAATCCTGTGAGCAGTGCAATGAAGATGACAGGTAATCGTATGTTGTTTCACTGTTAAAAATCTGTATGGCTAGCTACATGGACATTGCATGACTTTGTGTGTGCATGGGTAGAGATACGTACTTTATTATTGTGTCATAATTTTGCTAGCTGTTCAGCTAAGGCACCTTTTGAGAGCACTTTCTTATTCTAACTTCTACACAGCACTATGAATATGAATCTGTAACTTACTTGTAGGCCGAACAAGAAAGGACATGCTCAAGGTGTGGGGAATACTACCCCACAGAGATCTCCAACACCAGATGTCACTTCACGTGTAAGATGTAATAGCTGTTTCACCATTACACTCTTGCAAAAGAGCGCATTTTTATAGGGTCAAAATTTAATACTTGAATGAGTGCCCATCATCTCGTGCATTGGGCACTTAAGCATAGGTGTTGGTTAGAGTTTACTGAAATTATAGCGTAAAACACCCGCCCGGTATTGGCTCATTCTACATGAGGATAGGTTCATCGGACTATTTTTACCTGATAGATTTAAGAAAGATCACCTGGCTGCCAAGATTTGAGGATATGTATGACTCCATTGGTCAGACACACGGCATGCAGTGACAGCCCCATGTTTGAGAACGCATCAGTAATACATTATTGTTATGCAGCTACATTCTTTGAGGGCTTATTGCTGGTCTTGCAAAATTAATGATTCACCTCAGACTAAAGTGATCCATTCCAGACATGAGTCACATGGCCCAATTCTGCAAGGAATAATTACAATACTGCCATCCTCAGGCGAACTAAGGCATGGATTGTGGTAGTAGACATACAGGTACAATTTCATCAGTATTTTAAGGAATCAGATACCTACCTATTATAATATTTGACTCATACCTTAATTAGTGTGAGTCAACCTAATTCTCTCCAAGGTCGATATTTGATGGAACTGCATGACTTTCTGCTTTGCATAAGACATGTGCAAAGCAAAAAGGCAGTTCCATCAAACCGATTAAGGTTACTGGATCCCTGCACGCGGATACGCGCGCCGTATACTTAATTAAGCGCTATTTCATCGTTTTTTTTGTCGCCAAAAATAAAGCCGTGTGATCCGACCTGGACTTGGAAGACCGTATTGAAATAGGCACAAACTGTATAGAAAGGGCCGGACGAAGCGTTTTTGTAAATACTGATGACCGTTCCGAAGTTATACGACGCTGTATTCCAAAGAGGGGAGTCAAGATGGCGGTTATTCGCACTCAAGAGTCGTTCTTTCGAGGACTGCTCAACCTAGCCACAAAACGCTTACGTCCCGCCCTAGAGCTTCCTATGGCGTGTCTCCCAGCAGTAGAATCAAGTTGCTGGCGGTCTTCGCACTGGAGATTTTTGGCGAATAGTTTGCTGGAACCGATTTAACCAGCGTACAACGGCTACAGTTTGAGCTACTGTAATGATGATTAGTCTGCATGTTGACTACCCTACCTGCTTTGTGTCGAGAAATTTTGATTTAGCTAGCTTACTTTCTGTGCGAGAAAAATGGGCTTGAACAAATTGTCTGGCCACGCCCATCGCGCGGGGATCCCGTAACCTTAAAGCTCTTATGACCTAACAGGATTGACACTGTCAGTATTCTCTTCTGTGTTTATAATAGTTTGGTTAGGTAGCTATGCAGTAACCACATTTGTTTCAAGTGTGCTTTGCCATTAATCATCACAATCCATCAGCATGTGTTATACTTATTACCCACAGGGTGCATCTCCGCAACCAGAGAAACCGGAAGTGAGTCTGTATGCTTAAAATAATATCAGAATATATCTGGGTCATTGTACTGTATTAATCTTACTAATTCAAGGTCACATGGCTGACATGCAGAAATGCATTGAATCAGATATGGCCATATGCTGCACCTTCTTTGATTTGCATTCTGTGAATTTCTAGTCATGCATATGTAGCGATATGCCACCCCAAGGAAAACATGTTTATAGTGAGAGCTTGTGATAAGAGCAGGGTGCTGCTGGGAAGAAACGTAACATGACTCAGACTTGCATGGGAATCCAGAGACTACAATACTGGCTCACATCTGATCGGTTTAGGGAAGCCAGAGACTACAATACTGGCTCACATCTGATCGGTTTAGGGAATCCAGAGACTACAATACTGCCTCGCATCTGATCGGTTTAGGGAATCCAGAGACTACAATACTGGCTCACATCTGATCGGTTTAGGGAAGTCAGAGACTACAATACTGCCTCGCATCTGATCGGTTTAGGGAATCCAGAGACTACAATACAGGCTCACATCTGATCGGTTTAGGGAAGTCAGAGACTACAATACTGCCTCGCATCTGATTGGTTCAGAGACTACAATACTGCCTCGCATCTGATCGGTTTAGGGAAGCCAGAGACTACAATACTGCCTCGCATCTGATCGGTTTAGGGAAGCCAGAGACTACAATACTGCCTCGCGTCTGATCGGTTTAGGGAAGTCAGAGACTACAATACTGCCTCGCATCTGATCGGTTTAGGGAAGCCAGAGACTACAATACTGCCCCGCATCTGATCGGTTTAGGGAAGCCAGAGACTACAATACTGCCTCGCATCTGATCGGTTTAGGGAAGTCAGAGACTACAATACTGCCTCGCATCTGATCAGTTTAGGGAAGCCAGAGACTACAATACTGCCTCGCATCTGATCGGTTTACCGGTACAGTATTACTCAGATGCCCTCCGAACCAGCCTACTTGTTTACATGTAAATGAAAACTGGGCTTGTTAGATTACTTACACTTCTCACTGACCGAGTATTGACGTGCCCTAGCAGCTGTCACATGTATCTCCATGCATGTGTAACAGGTTCCCCTTCTGTTAACCTTCATACTGATCATGTTTCTAAATTGATACATGCACAGACAATAGACATATTACAATGAAAGCCCTTTTTCCTTTGCTAGGGTTTATTTACGCGTTTCACGCGAGGTGTCAAAAGTTTGAATCCTTGGGGGCGTAAGACTGATCAATATGACATTGAGGTAGGTGTTGTGACTTGTCTACCTAATATACTATTTTCCGTCAGCTTTGAGTATTCATGACTGTACTGTTGCTTCACCACAGCAGTCATCAACATTAGAAAGCACTCATGTGGGCGATACTGCAGGTATTGAATGTTCATGACTAATGTCACATGATATACAATGTCATGTATGAAGTGCATGAATTAGTAGGTGGAGTGAAACATGTGCATGTACCTTATAGTGGGTGGGTATTATGTGAAAGCACCTTAAAGGGTTTCAGAAGGCTTTGTTCAGAAGCATTGTGCTGAAGACACACACCCTCTTTCCTCTTTAGATCGAAGATCTATGTAGATTTTTTTTGTTTCTGATATCCGAGCATTTTAAAGGCTAGCACAGGATAATTATGTAGACAAAACAGGAAAAACTACCTGTAAATACGGGACAAGAACTCACTGTCATCGTCAAAGTTGCTCCGTGATTGCACCGTCGACTCACCCATTCGAGTCCGTTGTGAGACTACTTCACTTTTGGAATATTTCCTGCATAGACCACACCTACGGGCACTCCTCTACACCAGAGAATTGCTGAGAAGGCCAAATACGAACGTTCAAGTTGTCTCTCCGCGGACTCGAACGGGCGGGCAGACGGTGTTGACATGGATGTTTACGGTGGCCACCCAGTCCCGTGTCTACAGGCAGTTTTTCCCGTGCAACTTCTCTTGGAAAGGAACCACCCCTGTCAGAAGGAGGTGGGTAATGATTTAGCTAACTGATTAAGGTTTTATGGATGTAGCTAACTTCCAGATACTTAGATACTTAGTCTTCTGAGGTCTGCCTGTGCTTTCTCTGCTATTGAAATGAAAGAAAAAACTATCTCGTTCAAGTTGCCATGCACCCTGAAACTATCCCTCAACATTTTGGCTTCCATTGGCATCATGTGTCACGCACCACAGCAGATGTACATGTAAAGGTACTAACCCATTACGGATAATTAATACCTGGGTTGGATTTACCACGGCAAGAATTTCACGTGCCGTGCATACCATTCCTGATTCTCAAGGTCAGGTATCCAGCAATAAAAAATAAGTTAATGGTTTCTTTTGTTACGGGGTGGTTATACCGTATAGCGGGTTATTTTCGTGGGGTGCCAATTTTCGTTATTTTCGTGACTCATCGACAAGTCACGAAATTTTCCACCCACGAAATTTTCAACCCATAATCGCGCTGTGCAACACTAGCTAGGTGGCGTCGTTTTAGTACACTGTAGGGCTCTTCGTAGCTGTACCTGCGTGACTGCATCCCGTTGACAGTGTCCTCGATTCCTCTACCACCAGCTTCCCCTCGCGTTGTGATCGAGATGACTGAACCCCGGCGACGAAAAACGAGGCCAGTAACTCACAGCGATCATTGTTCAAT
Organism: Axinella damicornis; assembly: GCA_963931865.1. Classification (NCBI taxonomy): domain Eukaryota; kingdom Metazoa; phylum Porifera; class Demospongiae; order Axinellida; family Axinellidae; genus Axinella; species Axinella damicornis. The sequence continues at coordinate 7,545,667 of OZ007517.1, forward strand.
ACGGTTGCCATTCTCGCGTTATCATGGTAGTTCTTCTCCAACACCGGGCCTCCCACACGTCTTTTACTGACGAAGTAGCGTCGCACTCACGCTGTACAGTGAAGCGCAATGTCGTTGAAACTGTACTTCGACCGTCCAGCCACGTGTACTAATTTACGTCATCCGCGCCGATAGCGCGAACGCGGGTGCCACGAAAATTAGAACCACGAAAATTAATTCTGACGACCGTATCCAGCATTTCACGAAAATTTCCACCCACGAAAATAACCCGCTATACGGTAGTAATGAATTCAAATACCTGTCCTTTCCGCTATCAACATGGCCAGTCCATATAGAGTACCCGTTAGTGGTAGTTCTTCACAGGAGACAGCAAGTTGGTAATGCTCTAATGCTATTACAGAGAATGGTAATTATAACATGTCATGTGTCAGGATCACGATAATTGACATCTATCAATACATTAGGATTTTAATGTGTGTGTGTGTCCATCTGTGCGTGATGGAAGTGGGTGTGATCGGGGCGGGACTGGACTAATGCTAGTGATGTGTGACCTTTTGTACTTCACTACTATTATCTCCTAACCTCGAACTCAGTGAAGAAATTTCGAGAATGTTGGGCTGGGGTAGAAACCTTCCAGAACGGCAGCTGGTGAAGCAGCAGCTGAAGCAGACACAATTGGGGAGCAGCAATGAATTGAATTGGATGCAACTGGGGAGCGGAGCAGAGGTTTTGGCAGACCTCTGCATGTGCAGGCCCTGGACTGCTCATGTAGGCGAATGAGGAGGCAAATAGCTGAGCGAAGCGAGCGGAATGAAGCTTAAGCAAGTGAAGCTACTTGTTTAACTTATTATCTGGATAAAATTAATGGCTATTGCACAGGTGTGGGAATTTACCAATACATTATAAGCTAGCCCTTCTCGGACAGGCTGATGAGTGTGATATTGTGGCAGGATACAGTGGCTTTTCCCAACACTACAGTTATTTTAACTGCAAGTGTACAGTAGTAGCACATCTGGACAACTGGTACATTTGTAGTGCTTGCTCTGTTCACCAAACATGGAATCACTAGAGCAAATGCTGAATGCTGGTAGTGGTGCGCTGAGTGCAAAACTGTCTCATACAAAAATGAGCCTAGCTTAGATACATGAGCAACGGGATGCTGAAATCAATTTAGTCAGCAAAATCTCATCCACAAATTACTGTTCAGTTTCTAGTCCATGCTACAAATTGATGTTACGCAAATTTATCTCGATTTGCATCGTTACCATGTCTGTAACTTCAAATCACCTGTGTTGCTTATGATAGACAGTGTTGTGCGTATACATTGGGATGGTAACACTAGGTTTCCTTCTGCTAACCATCAATGTTTGTGTTTATGTTAGTAACATCATACACTGCAAGAACCTATGGTTGATTCAACCCAAAGTATGACCTTGATCCTGCCTTTTGTCATTGTTTATCCAATGACAAAAGTATGATGCCCCCACAAACCACACAACTAGCTAGCCAATAGCTGAAACATGAATATAGTAACTTAAGTTCCAATTACACATGAATATTTTCCTGACCAATAGCATCATCATGTGAATACTGCACCCACATGGCGCCAGCATGATGATCGAATGTTACTGCACGTACTTTGCATGGCTCAAGCTGCAGCACCAGATCCAGCAAGGCATTGTTGGTGTGGCAACTCACAAAATTGCAACTCAGGCAACCGAATCTAGCTTAAATGTACCCAGGATTTTTACAGTGTTGATGTCACTTCATAGATATGAACTACAGTGGAACTGAAAAGAGGACAACCTAAAGGGTCCCTTCAATGGTGTCCTGATTTTCAGTGGTTCAAAACTAGAAGGAAAGCGAAATAATTCAGGACCTTCCGTTGTAGTTGTGTCCCTATTACAGATAGTTCACTGTCAAGAGAGTCCACTATGGGAGATTTCACTCTTGCTGTCAGTGTATTCATGATGACATTATGAAACTGAAAGTTCAAAACCTTTACCCACATAATTAATAACAGAAATTCATTGGTCTGTTGAAGCTCTACGCGATGTGAAGCAGCTGTAGCCTCGTACCCAGTCCCACGCCCAGCTTTTCGTCTAAGCAGCGACGAAAAGCTGGGCGTGGGACTGGGAACGAGGCTAAAGCAGCTGTGTATTGTGTCAGGAGCGCATAATGAGGTAGAGAGCAGAAGGAAGGAAGGAGCGTGAAGCGACCACGCAAAAGATTAAAAATTGAAAACTTTCCCACGGTAGTCCTGTCCCTCATTCCGACAGTTCTGGTCAGTATGTTATTGTACATGTTCTGCACTGTAGTACGTCTTGAAAAGAACGCCACACCTCCATGATTGCATAGTTATGACAGATCCGAACAAGAAAGAATTCCTCGTAGCAGTTTGTGAGGCACCAGATGATAGATTGACAAGGGTTCAGGAAGTGCCTGAAAACACAACCTCACACAGAAAACAGTGCAATGTGCACTTGTAGGTGAACTGCACATGCGCAATTGGTAGGTCCAATGCGTAGCCTCATATTGCAATAAAAGGGCGTCATTTGTGAACTGCCAGGCATTATCATTCTATCTTCCTCCATGGGGGCACGGTCTACTTATGTATGCGCTCTTGCTGAACTTTACCCCCCACCCCCCCCAACAAATTGCTACACCTGAGGGGTGTCATCTTTCTCAAAGATGGAAAGGATGACCTTTGGCCCCTACTTTGGAGGCGTGGAAGGGGTTCTTTGTTTATTCAGGTCTGGCCAAACACAGTTGAAAAAGAGCACCTACTCATAGGTGGAGGAAGATGTTTGAAGTAGGGTTGGGGGCAGGATGGTGTGCACACCTTATAGGGCATGCCTGTTTTCTTCTTGCTTTCTTCAAGTTTGTTTGACAGCTAAAATATCTTGTAAAATTGGTGCAAATGGAAGCTGAAGGTTGAGTAGGCCCATTCTGTATGGATAGCTACTCCATAATTATTACACTTTACCACATAACTTAAAGTTACTATACCATTTCCTTGATGGACAATGTACACATTTTGACACACACACACCTTGATGGTTGATGTTCCTGTACAATGAAGGACAATCATTCGAAGATCTTGGCCCTATGCTCTGTGTATTATGTACTAGTGGAAACATAAGTGCAGTCAAGGAATATCTCCAGAAGCCAGACACTGATGTGAATGTGACTGACAGCACAAATGAAACTCCACTTCACAAGGCATGCAACACTGGTGATCTTGGGATTTTGAAACTGTTGCTGAAGCAAAATGGTATCAAAATCAGCCTAAAGAGTGACATTGGGCAGACACCTCTCCATATTGCATCCAGACTTGGCAATCTGGAAGCAGTGCAGCTCCTGTTAGACACAGAACCTGATGAAGCCGAGTGCAATATTAACATGCCTGATTCTCAAGGGCTCACCCCACTGTGTTATGCAACTAAATTTCATCATAGAAGAAATGACATGGTCAAATTTCTTCTGGAAAGGTATTTTATTGTTGGATAATTGTATTGTGACCTACAATATTCCAACTTGTGTTCATCACTTTGCAGGGGTGGAGATCTTGGCTCGTCCCTTAGGAGCGCAGCCACATGCCAGGCATGGAAGACGAAAGATGCTGAAGACCTCATTGAACTGTGTGGTGGTTTAACCCAAAATATGAAAACAATTTTTGAGGTATGACTTGGCTAGCTACATAATTTATGAACTGATGACAGTAGTTCTTATTGTAGCGAATGATAGCTGCGGCTCAGATCTACATGGAAAGTACATAACTTACGTAATTATGTAGTCATGAAGCAAGACCCTTTACAAGGCAAATGAAATCCAGCCAGCTGTACTGCTTGCCACCATATACTTCTGCTCAATACACTGGGATTTTATCTAGGGTGAAATTTACAAAAATTACAGCTTTGGCCCGAGGAGAGTGGCTTTTTTTCCTGATAGTGGCCAGACTGTATACCATCAAAGATTGTATGTACGTACATGCCTGCAAGAGGCTTAGTTGTGGCTGGTGTGCTTAAAATTCAGCGTGCACAATGAAGCGGACACTCAGTAACAGTGAGTAATATGGTTATGTATAAAGCAGTAGAGAACTGTTATAGTTATGCGTGGGGAAAAAGAGTTCAGACTTACTGAGTGCTTGAAGGGACACGTGGAAACCTCTCTACTCTGGCATTAAATGCAGGTTCTCACCAGTGATTCAGAAGGGAGAAACAGGTATTGCAGCATCACAGATGACAAGGGGAACTCACTGTTACACATTGCTGCACGTGATGGAGACAAAAGATTTGTTGAACTGTTGATCGAGGTACTGTTTATGTATAGAGATGTAGATTGAGTGGATAGTGTTTGTCACTGTGTGATTCCTTTCAGTTATCAAGGACGATGATTGATGCCGAGAATGAAAATTCAGAAACTCCTCTACATTTTGCAATTAAAGCTGGAAAAGTGGAGTGAGTTCATTTTCAACTTCAATAAACAAACACATCAAAACCCGACATGCCAAGAGCTGTGTAGAGAATGTGCAGAAGCATAATTATGTAGAAAGTTAATATTGTAAATCATATGTATTGAGTATAGTAACCATTTCCAGGGTGTCTTCTGTGACATAGCTGTAGCTTGCTCTATGCTAGTTCTAGTCACCACCTTTTGTAGTTATTGTATGAATCCCTGCTACTGCAGGCCCATAGGCAGGATTTCCAAGAAGGGGGTTCGCTATGGGAACTGCCGAAGGTATAGTGAAGAGAGGCGCAAAGCGCCGATCAGTCCGCGCAAAGCGCGGAAAGTTTTTTTGCACTTTCACCGCTTGCACTGCACTACCGCTGCTTCTGGTTTGCTTGCAATCCGTACCGTGACCGTCTCACTCACGACGTGGAAAGGAAATGTAAGCCTAGCCTGTAAAATGGTTCCATCACGTGAGTCTTTAATACCACGATGTCGTTTTCGTACCGTGCATGCTCAGGCGGCTGCGCTAGAAAGTCTGCTTTGTTCTGACGACGGTGATTTCTCTATGGCTAGTCGACAACTTACAATGAGTGTGTGAAGCTAGATAGTGCGTAATATTATTTTGGCCTGCCCAGAAGGGGGGTTTGATCGAACCCCTCGAACCCCCCATGGCTACGGGCCTGTACTGGCCTGTCCTCTGTTGACGTAAACCCAATAATTGTCGCACCTGGCTTATTTGTGGGCAGTTTCAGAGGATCCTGCAACCTCTGTGGGGTTCCATGGTATATTTCATTCTACCCTGGGTATAATGTTGTAAGTGTAGATAACCAAACATCCATGGACAGCACTTTTACCAGTAGGTAGATGAGGAAGTAGCTACCAAATGTTTCCATTGTGAAAGTAGTGGAGTTTGCTTGCTTTACACATTGATGTGACGTTCACAATTGGTCTGCACTTTATCTCGGAAGGTAGCACATACTCTGTGATAGGTCTTACTCATGCACCTTTGTACTACGTGCAGTGTGTGGGAGGTTGAGGGTGCAGACTGCAGTTTATACTGCATAATCTGCCGGCTGGTCATTGTGGATAGTTAGGCGCCAGTAATCTAACTACCATTCACCTCAGTGAGAAAAACTTTGGCATAAACAGAATCCAAACAAGTGCTAGTACATGCTAGCTGACCTGTATAGTACAAACCAAGCTTACAGGATAATCACTTGGCAGTTATTCAATTAGAAACCTCCTGTCACCTCCTATAACCATGCTACTAGTCTATGGTTGTCACGTGACAACTTGGATTCTATTGGTGAATTCAAGTCACGTGACCTTTGAATTCCGAGTTTGATCAAGCTGAAAATTACCGTACCACTCCTGCGTGTAATTGAAACATCAGAATGCCATAAGTTCGGTATGATGCCTAGTTAGCTTCTATAGCAACAATGTATACCACCTCTCCGCCTGTTGGACTGAAGGCTCAATTAGCCAATGACCACCCCCTGTCAAGTGAGGAAAGGCAGAATTTAATATTGAGATTGATTAGGATCTGAATTTGACCCTGGGAGAGTGGCCGCCCTTCGCTTGTTAACTATATTTGAAGCTAGCTTTAAGCATCATTCTCAAACTGCTGTGAAGAGTGTTATGGAGTCAATTTCTGGCAGTTTCCAACATTAGTCCGTACAAGGAAACCATGCACCATATATCTATATGAGACGGGCGAGTTTTTATCTCAGGCAGATGCAGTTCAAGGTGCGAGTGTCAATCACAATTCCAAGGAAGATGAGCAGGGTTGTGGGACCCTCGGTTATATGCACAGCAACGGGGATCCCAAGCATACCCAAGAAAAAGAAAATCGTCAAGGTAATGAAGCGGGTGAGCTATCCCATGTTGGTGCAACGCCCAGGCAATGAAATTTGCGAGAGCATTGAAGATTTGGGGGGCGGATGGGAGTGCCCGGTCCAAACTAACCTGACTGGCTGGGAAATTTTTGGGCATCAAAAGTACTGACATTACTACCAACACATACCAACCCACATCTTTAATGAGACTCTCAGATACCACAAAATAGGTCAGATGGAGCGCACACAGGATACCAAAACAAGAGGAAGTTGACCTAGGTACATTATGACCAAGGGGGTGACCAACCCTAATTCTTTGTGGTCATGTCGTCCAAACACACAATCAACTTTCGGATGGCCTCTGTTTATGTGCTAAACTTGGGACACACCATTCCAACTTTTTTCGAGTTGCCTACAGCAGCGATAGGCGTTATCCAACAGTAACTAAGCAATTTGCTTTGCAAATCGATATGTAATCCGCGTATACGTAATTATTACCTGCTTATTTCATGCATGCAAAGATGATAATGCAACAAACAAGGAATCATGCAGTAACCACACCAAACCAAGGAGGAGTTCTGAGGTACATTATGGTCTTAAAGTTGCTGGGGGGGGGGGGCTCTGCCGGCGAGTAGGCCGAGCGGATGGAACGCACATGGCGATAGTTACATCTGCCAGCATATGGGCACGTCCCACTGTTCCAGGCAGGAAGCAGGTTGGACTGAACCGAGGCTTGCGCTAGGCTGATATGGGTCCAAGTTGAAATGGAGCCTGTGCGGTGGCTGGGGGCTCTAAATAGGCAAGCGCACACTGAGTGCACGTGTGGTCCACTGCCCGACACAGTGTACAAAAGGGGGCTGAGCCTGATGAACGATGTCCCAGCATGGTGGATGCTAGCAGGCTGGGGTTGATGACATTCCAATGCCTGGAGGGGTCCGTTGCCAGCTGCTGCCTGAAGGCTATATCATAGCCCCTCCATGTGGGTCCTCCCTGACTCTGGGCCTGTTTGATAATGAGGTGTGCATACGCAAGCTGGTCCCTGGTGATCGGATCGGACATTAAGAATGCCACAAAAACAGAAAACAATAGCACCAGACAGGTAAAGATGATACTTCTCGAAGACGAGGACGAGCGGCCCCCCATTATGGTTGGCCCCCGGAGCTCCTCCAGCTGGGCAAGGAGGGAGGTATTGTCCTGAAGGAGATCCTTCATGTCTATAAATCCGCCTGACCGAATCTTGTCCGCAAGTTTCTTGGGGATAACTTCGGAAGCAGGGGAAAGTAGCAGCCCGCCTTGCGGTGTATCGGTAGGAGCAATATGCATGGTCGGGATTGTGGGAGGTGCCAGATGAGCTGCCGAGGTGGAACCAGTAGCTGCCAAGACCGAGTGGTGGACGGTGGAGGGGAGCTTTCGGCAACAGATGGGATGGCTGCGGGGGGGGGGGGGGGGGGGGGGGTGGAGGCTGCCAAGGTTGAAGACTACAGGAGCAAGAGACTTATAGCCAAGGTCGAAGTGTTGGTCTGGGTGCCGAGCGTGCGGTGTAACCAGGAAGTGATGGAAAATACCAAGGGGAAGCGAGAGAAACACATGTGTGCGGATGGCCTATACACTTCTCGGTTGTGAAGGCCCATGTTTGCCTGCGCCGTGCCACAACGAAGACGTGACCAACCAGCAATACCTAGTTTGACGTGTCTTAGCCGCCATGCAGTGCCGACTGGTCATTGTGGATAGTTAGGCGCCAGTAATCTAACTACCATTCACCTCAGTGAGCAAAAATTTGGCATAAACAGAATCTACTGTCACAGTATACATGCTGACCTGTATAGTACAAACCAAGCTTACAGGATTATCACTTTGCAGTTATCCAACTAGAAACCTCCTGTCACCTCCTATAACCATGATACTAGTCTATGGTTGTCACGTGACAACTTGGATTCTATTGGTGAATTCAAGTCACATGACCTTTCCACTGTTTTGAATTCCAAGTTTGGATCAAGCAAGCAACCTGAAAATCACCGTACCACTCCTGCGTGTAATGGAAACATCAGAATGCCATAAGTTCGGTATGATGCCTAGTTAGCTTCTATAGCAACAATGTATACCACCTCTCCGCCTGTTGGACTGAAGGCTCAATTAGCCAATGACCACCCCCTGTCAAGTGAGCAAAGGCAGAATTTAATATATTGAAAGTGAAAATGAAAGTAGATTCAAAATCCACTGCAGGAAGACATTCCTTGTTCATAGTGGATAATACAAGCACTCAAATTATGTGACATACAGTGCCTTACCACAACCACAGAGTAACTCCATGTAATGTAGAGTCTGTTACTGCTGATACACTGCTGATGTTTATCTGTAACAAGCAGCAACGGCAATGATTATACTTTTACCTAGGATTGTGAATATCCTACTCAAGCACAATGCTAATCTCAGACGTGGAGACATTGATGGGCAGACTCCACTGCACTATGCTGCCAAGTACTGTGATGGTTGTCCACGTATGATTGACCTGCTGCTGGAGAGGTATGCAAGTCATATTGACACATTCCTTGTATGTTGAAGCTTCTCTTGTGTGTCAATGCTAGTTCTGCACATTGCTTTTTCATCAAATACCCCACCCCTGTAATGTATACTTTGGTTCCAACATGACATTCACACTATGATGGTACCACAAAGGGCAAAACTCCTTGTAAGTGTTTCTTCGCCACAAAGCGCTATTCCTCAATTCATTGTTCTTTAATAAAAGCCGCTGCCCTTGATTAGTGGCCACCCTCAAATAATACTGCAGTAAATAGCATGATGAAATAATTCGTAGCCGTGGCGTAAAATACAGTAGCTAATTGCTTCAAGGTAAAGTGTATTTATGTATTTATGTCCAGAGGTGCAGAGCTTGATGCTCGGGACAAAGATGGACTCACACCTCTCATGGTAGCAGCTGTCCAAAAGCATGAAATGACTTTCGATCTGATGGTACAGACAGACGAAGGTGCCAGAGTTTTGAAGAGTACTCTTCTATCCCTTGTCCAAGCTCATGATCAGCTGCAACCAATCAGCCATCCGAAAAGTGGCAGTAATCTACTGCAAGTAAGTTACTAGTGGTACATGTAATTTGCTAGAAGTGCTACCCGTTGCCAGTCACCGTAGTTTCAAGAGCGAGTAGCTACCAGCAGGCCTATATCTAGCTGTAGCTAAATATCTTTCCTAATGGTACAGACTGTTAATACTTTCGACTAGCAGCTTGGCCGGAATTTTGCCATATGAAGCAATCGATCTCAAACATAGCTACAGTGCCACAGGCTGTATATGATTGATACCCACCCCTTGCTGCACTATGCTCATCTCTGTCGACTCTCAGAGTCAGGGCAAGACTCAGAGGTTTGCCAGCGTGGTTCAGCACAGGGCTGTGTTGGCCTCCCGACTGTGCTGGTCAACATGGCCGCCAATCACGATTGCCAGTTGATACCTTCCCTGAGTTCTCGTGCATCAGAAACAGCTTTTCAAAGAAGTCTGTGAGCTACCACTTGGGGGCTTTAGACAGCAGCGATCTCACCTCTCAAGCTATGTGTGTCATCTCTTTCGGCCAGGACAGTAAGTTGTCGAAAATGTGTTGGAATTAGAAATTAAATTTGGAAAATACATTTGCTGAAATTAGAGACTCAGTTATTACCGCAGTTCATTTACCGGTGCGTTTGTGTGAAGGGGTGCCGAAAAATTATAGGAGAGCTGAATTTTAGAAGATATACGGTAGTTCTGTTCCGTAATCCTGCAACTGATTGTTTGTATGTACTTCATTCACACCAGGATCTTCTTGCAATGCCAAAAGTAGTTGAGTATCTTTCTTCTACTGATCATTCTGGGAACACTCCACTGCACATTGCTGCTGGGTGCAATTACGTTGGGGCTGTGAGTCTCCTACTGACGAAGGACGCTAACTGTAACCCTAAGAACAAAATGGGTAGAACTCCTCTGCATCTTGCTGCAGCGAGGGGATGTGATGCGTAAGGATATTGACTAAGTTATTACTGCATTTCATTTATCATTAACATTGCGCTCTTCCCTGCTTAGAACTGTCAAGGTACTGATTAATGAAGACAAATGTGAGCGTCTATCTCAAGATAACTTCGGGATGACTTCGCTGCACGTTGCAGTTGAAAACAATCATGTGGCCATTGTGAAACTCTTGGCAAAGGCTTTGGAGTGCAACGGTAAAAACCATGTTGGTAGAACTGCTTTGCACCTTGCTGCAGCAACGGGAAATACCAGGTAAGTTTATCTTGCAGATTCTTTGCTAGCTTTCAAATGATTGTTTGCTGTTTATTCTTGTACTATTCTTGTGTTTAGGATTGCCCAGTTGATTGTCGAGGGCAAGTGTGATATTTCACCCGAAGATGATGATGGAATGACTCCACTGCACATTGCTTGCCAAAATGGACACATAAGTGTGGCAGAATTTCTATTGGCTAATAAAGCGGATGTCGACCACGAGGATACACAGGGAAATACCCCACTTAACCATGCTGTCACAAATTGGCACGAGGAATTGATTAGGCCGCTGATTTCGAAGTAAGTGTCACATCCATAGCTTTTATACTGTGGGAGTGCACTCTTTGTTTATCTCCTTCTTTGCTCTGCAACAGTGGCGCTAGTTTCTGCAGTGCCTTCATTAGTGCAGCAAAACATGGACAAGGAGCACAGATGATTAAAGCCTGTGGAAATGAGGAAGTAAAGAGAGCAGTGTTTGAGGCTGTTAGGGGTGGAGAAACAGACATATCTCTGGAATTCCTAAAGGTGTGTAGTCAATGTGGGATTTACTCATGCTGGCCCTATTCTCTATACTTCCTGGAAATAACAATGGAAGGACATGAGAAACAGGGAATGGTGAAATAATCCACAGTGTTGGGAAAACTAATTGCAGTAATTTTGGCCATGAAAGGAGTGATCCAGAACCTGTTACATACTGTTGTTTTATGATTGTGTCTCCTAACAGCTCTTGACCGAATCTGCTGGAAACTGTTTCAACTGTTTTGACCGAAGTGGTAATACTCCACTCCATATCGCTGCTTCCTTCGGGTTTGTCAAGACTGTGTACCTGGTGTTGCGAGCAAATGAAGAACAAAGACCATATAAGGTTTGGTAGATGATTTGTTCCTTAAAGTCAGATTCAATCAATACTACTTGTAACATATCATCGCAACACAAGTATGCTTGAACAGTTATGGCACCACACGACATAATGACTCCAGACTCGCATATCTGGCTTTTCATGTGTATGTTGCCGTAGCATGACCACATCAGTATTAGCTTTGTATGCTCTGCTGGAACATAGCTGCCACAGCAGGGCAAATTAGCATACCTTTATCCACTCCAGCATTGTGTCAAGCTCAAGAACAAGGAAAACAAAACTCCCTTACACGTAGCTGCTGAGAAAGGATATGTTGAGTGAGTTTCACTGCCTAGGTAGCTACTTACCATTGAGATAGCATAATTATCAATACCATGGACTGAATTTACAAGTACTTGTGTGCTGTATAGCTAATGGGAATAAAATTGTCATGGTGACATTGAAACTTAGCTCTCTTAGTGATCTCCTATAAGAAGCTGCTGACTGCGCTGCTGTGTTTAGTGTAAATGCATACGTTAACAATCAGCCAGTTTAAAAGAATTCTGTAATAGTTTGTATAGGTAATCACATGGGTTTCGAGTGCAATTTGGGAAATAATTGCACGAGCAACAGGCAAAGTGAAAGCGTACATTGAGGTAGTCAGAGTTCTCCTGTCTGCATACGAGGCGTAGCCATGACGCGGACGCTCGTTGCTAGGGCGGAGCTTCACCTGATTGGTTAGCGCGCGCCGCGGCCGCTTCGTAACCGTGCAATTTCTGACAGCCCTCGGGCTACAATAACCGTGCAATTTGAAAAAAAATTGCACGCTTTTCTATGGGAGTAAATGTATGGCAACTATAATAAGTATGTGATTAAGAAAAATATTACCGTCACATGAAATAATATGAACATGGGCATGTAACACTTTCTTGAAACAATAGTAACATTGGAGAAAACTTAATGGACTGTGGTAATTATAAACAGATAACCCTAGGCACAAATGAATGATACATATATGATTAAGTCTGTGAAGATTGCCATGTGTGTTAACTGGACATAGTGAGCATGGTTAACAATGCAATCTACAGTGAATGTATCATTTCTTGAACACAGTTGAAGTGGGATGAAACAACCGCACCATATATTGTTATTTCATGCATGCCTTAACTGTCTTGAGTGTGCAAAGAATTGTAATACGCATATTTCGTATTCCATGTTACATTAATGTCACAAAGATTTCCACCCACAAAAGTAACCTGCTATGCAGTATGATTAATGCATGCATTCAGATGGTTAATTAGCTAGCAACCAGATGTGGGCATAATTTTATGTAGTTGAGACGTGTCAGCCCTTCGCAGCAGGCACTTACATACTTGCTATGCATTGCAATACCTGCTACAAGCATTGTGTTTCTCCCCAATCTTTAGGGTGGTGAAGCAACTCCTCTTATATTACAGACGCAGTAGCATACCGTACGAATGTGGAACACTAACACCGATGCACCTTGCATGTCAGAATGGTCACGAGCAGGTTGTTGAGGCAATTGCTACCAGGGTGCCTCAGTGGGTTGATTCCAGTGATGCCGATAATGGCATGCGAACGCCATTGCATGTGGCATCTGAGAATGGATATGCACAAGTTATTGAGATACTTGTGAGACATAAGGCTAAATTTAAAGGCACGAAAGATGGAATCACTCCAATTCATATGGCTGTACAGAAAGCATACATTGAGGTAGTCAGAGTTCTCCTGTCCGCATACCCTGATCAGGTGAATACTGCAGATATGAAAAAGAATACGCCACTGCATCTCGCTGCTCACTATTGTGGAAATGATTCAAGTATTGTCACTAGACTCCTTCAAAGGTAAGCTAATCCCTCATCCCTTGTGCTCAACATGGTGAATCTTGCTTGAGAATCATTGTATATCTTTGTGGTTTAGTGGAGCTGATGTAGGTGCACTGGACTCCAAGAAGTACACACCACTGATGGTAGCTGCAGCTTGGAATAATGATGCGCTGTTCAGAGAAATGATGGATAAAGACATGGCTGCCGTTGAGAAATCATCATTCAATGCTGCATGTGTGTGTGATAAACCCAGTCTGAATTTTCTAAGAGTAAGTCAGAGCTGTCCTGAATATTCTTTTTTTTTTTCTATCTTGATCAATGGTGTCATTCCTATGCTTTTTCTGATACTCATTAGCTTGTTTTAAAAAGCACCTCTGGAAGACATCTGTGCTCGGATTGCAGGGATCAGGATGGCAATACTATATTGCATATAGCTGCAAGTACTGGCAAAGCCAAACTTATCGAACTGATAGTAGAACAGAAGTTTGACATCAAGTGGGGTCCACTCAATGCCAAACAACAAACTCCTCTGCACTTGGCAGCTGAGAATGGTCATCATCAGTAAGTACCTAATTAGGTTTACTTATACGATTACTTAAGCTGTATATATTTTTGGCTCTTAGGATTGTGAAGCAGTTGCTAAATCTGGATCCTAAAATTGTACATGCCAGAGATTGTAACGGATTTACTGCACTGCATTGTGCATGCCAAAACAACCTATTGATGACTGTGAAGGCTTTTGAAGAGCAACTGGATTTAGAAGAAGTGCGCGAGGCCCAAACTCTCGAAAATGACACCCCTCTCCACATTTCATGTATGAACTGGGATAGATCTCTAGATGTTGTGAATTTTCTGATCAAGAAGAATGCGAATGTTCTTGCTGTGAACAAGAGTGGAGAGACTCCTATTCACATCAGTGCTAGAAGAGGTAATGAGCAGCTCACAAACATACTGCTGGAGAAGGGTACAGATCTTGATGTTCAGGATGCTAAGGGGCGTACTCCTGTCATCCTTGCTGCCATACATGACCATAAACCAGTGATTTCACTGCTGCTTCCCAAGTAAGTTACATACTGAGCATGATCTCTATGCATCCCATTGACAATGAGGGATATGGGCCCTTGTTAGCCTGCTAATGGATAACATAACTTATCTCCATCAGGACAAGTTTGAGGAAATCTGTAACCAGAGCTGTGCTGCTAAAACAGGGTGAAGACGTGCTGTCTAGACTTCTCAACGCAAGCACTGAAAGTCATATATTAGCAAAAGAAGTTCTTCCAGCGATCGTGGAAAATAATAATGAGTTTATGCAGGTATTGATTCCCAAGTGACAAAATGATGCATTACTAATGACAGCAAAATGACAGCAACTTTAAATTTTGATATATAGCTAGGTTTCACACTGACTCACTATCATAGTCACAGTCATATTTAGTACCAAACATGGTAATATACATTATAATATAATGTCCTTAATCCTAGATCCTGGCTGAAAAGACAGGGACCAAGTACCTTGCCAAACCTATTGATGATGACGGTAACACTCCACTCCATTTTGCTGCTATCTGTGGGCACCATGAAATTGTTGAGACTCTGCTTGGAGCAAGGCCAAAACAGGTGAAATCCTGTCAGCTCTTTTTGCAGGGCTTTCTTATTTGTGCGTTGGCAGATTTATGTATGAAATATTGAATTGTTTGGCTGTGATTCCATTACTCTACACTGCTTAGACATCTGTGTTGTGAGATAAGTTATAGAAAGTAGCACAGCAGTCAGTGCATGCAGTTTGGCTTATACAGTACTGAACCCGAAAGGTGTAGCCCCAAGAGTGCATAAGCCAAACATCACACTGCTAATACAGTGTATATCCTAAGGTTGGGCCACATTCATATCAGCAATTGATGTGTCACATTCTGGCACTTCAAGATTACAAGCTTCACTAACCCATGGCTGCATGGGAACAAAGTTAGAGCTTCACCAGTGTGATTACATATGTCCCTTGGGCAGTGCTATAATAAAAATTCGAGCCCCCCTAGCACATACTGTATGAGATTTATAGTATTTGAGAAACTTAAGTACATGCAGCTTGACAACCGGATATTTACCTTCACTATTCTGTAGCGGTCCTGGTTTGGTGGTGAGGAGGATGTCCAAGTGGATGCTGAGGATAAAAATCTCAGAACTCCTTTGCACCTGGCTGCTAAAAGTGGACATTTGCAGTGAGCAGTAGATTTCCCAGTGCTAGTAGATAGCAAGGATTGGGATAAAATTAATGTACTGCTAGGTTCTATACTGTCATTGTACCTAAGCATCAGGGTATGTTTTAGGCTGCATGGTGGTTTATCTCCGATATATCTTGCCTGAAGGTCACTATCAGGTGGTACTGTAATGCTGCAATACTGTTTGCATGTGAGAAACCTTGCCAGAACTTTGCTGTCTTATTTTTGGCTGCACATTTCGGGGTCTTGGCCCCTCTCACTGGCGTAGGAAGCAGGGGGGCTCCAGGGGCTGGCGCCCCCCTTGTTGCAGAGGAGCTCACTGGCTAGATCTAGCTATCAACCAGAAGAGCTGAGCCAGCTAGCTACGGCACCGTCGGCTTTGTCCACTTCAATTTTTCTGACCTTAATGGCATTCTTCAACGTATAATAAGATCACAACATTGAACCTTCACCTTTTCTTATTATGGACTCTAGTGGAAGCAGAGAGAAACTGAAATGACCATGTGCTTGCTTAGCCTCATTCCCAGTCCCACGCCCAGATTTTCGTCGCTTGCAGTACGGTAAAGCGGGGAGGGCCTGGTACATCTTCTCATGTGAGCATGATGTAATCGAAAAATGGCAAAATTTTCAGAACGAAGATGCTACGTTTCGCATGTTATTCAACCATCTACACGTTCAACGCTCAGTGAGTATGACAGTCGCCCCCGCTAGCTAGATACGTGTGGTATTTTACCTCGTACCTTCGCTCTTCTTGCTGTTCTGAGACCCACGTATGCCCACGCCTCCTTCCGGTCTTTCTACCCCTTTCTACCCTTGACGTCACTCACGTGAGAAGATGTACGCCCCACTTAGTCTCGTGCCCAGACCACACCCCCCGAGGGGAGAGACGGTCTGGTGAACGAAGTCGAATTTCTTGGGCTTATTACCGGAATGTGGTTAGGACCAATGAGATCGCGAGATTGTTAATAATTACGTAGTAATCGCTTTGAATACTCATAAGCTGGAGAAGACAACAGCCAAGAGCCTTTCCCATACCAGTTTGCCCTTAGCGCTGACTGTGTAAGGCAACGCTACGTCGTGGCGACAACTTCTGAAGACCTTTGCGCTCGATTGTGCTAGTTGTGAGCCCTGTGACATCGCTTATGGGATCAAGTTGAGACTGAGCTTTGGAAGCGAGGTCAGTAAAGGGATCAAGTACAACGAAGGGCCCTCTAGGTGCAAGCTAATGCTAGCCCTAGCCCCCTAAGGGGCCGTTCTTCGCATTTGACCCCAGTAAAGTGCCTGAAAGGACTGCCAAACGAACGGGAAGCAGATTCCATGACGGCGAAGGATGCTTCAAAGATCTTCTATGGGCCATGGGTGAGTGGCAAAAGGTTAGTACATCTTCTCTCCAGATATGAGTAGCCATGATCGCGCTTGGTTGACACGGGAGCCTTCAGCAGACGCTTTCGCAGGCACTTAACACCACGGGATTATACAATGATTACACATTCCGTAGTATGCTTCAAGCCCAAGAAATTCGACTTTGTTCACCAGACCGTCTCTCCCCTTGGGGGTTGTGGTCTGGGCACGAGACTACTCCCCGCTTTACAGTACTGCAAGCGACAAAAAGCTGGGCGTGGGACTGGGAACGAGGCTAGTGCTTGCTAGTTCAGGAGTTTTAGCTAATAGTATAATAGTTTAGTAGTAATAGTATCATTCCACCTCGGATGACACGGGAAAGCAGAAAGCAGTTACAGTGCAGTGCAAAGCACGAAGGTGCCATGAGAGCCCATCCAGACAACTGAAAATTGAAGGTGAAAATTTTTTTCCACGCTTCGCGCAGACAGATCGACACTTCACACCTCTATTCACTGCCTTCGGCAGTAGCCGTACTCAGGAGTAGTGCCCCCCTTCCAAAAAACAACTTCCTACGCCACTGCCTCTCTCAACAAACGTTATCACCACTTCACTCTCTCATTCCCTGTGCCAGTTGCCACCTTATGTGCTAACTGTGTGATTTTCCAGCGAGAAAGACACTGCAATCTACAGAACTATGGACCGTGTGCACCTTTGCTCATTTAAGGCCATGGAGACATCATTAAATTCATTACTGATGCGAAGACAGCTCCCTAATGTTCTTGATTAGACGCCAGTAGTGCATTCATTTATTAGGGCCACTCCAATGTTCATTTGCAATGGTGCAAGAACTAGTGCTCGCTAAGTCTGCCAAAATGATGTTTACACAAAGGATTCTAGCACAACAATTACTTAAGTTGACTGACTTCTAATGCTGTGAACCAGCTGAGATATCTGAGATCTGGTAATCTATAGGCTGTGCATATCTTGAATGGTTAGCTGGCAACTGGTGGGGTATATGTACGTAGTTGGAGCTTTGTTGGTATACGTGTACAGCACCAAACTCTGCTACATACCAATTTTCGTTGCTCTCTATCCTTAGGGTGGTGCAGCAACTGATGGCATATCACGAACGCAATGGAATGCAGTACAAATGTAAACAACCAACTCCAATGCATCTTGCATGTCAGAATGGTCACGAGCAGGTTGTTGGGGCAATTGCTACCAGGGTGCCTCAGTGGATTGATTCCAGTGATGCCGATAATCAGATGCGAACACCATTGCATGTGGCATCTGAGAAGGGCTATGTACAAGTTGTTGAGACACTTGTGAAACATAAGGCTAAACTTAAAGCCATGAATGGTGGAATCACTCCAATTCATATGGCTGTACAGAAAGAGTACATTGATGTAGTCAAAGTTCTCCTCTGCGCATACCCTGATGAGGTAAATACTCCGGATAGAAATGGGAAAACACCACTGCATCTTGCTGCAAAACTCTGTGGAAACCATCCAGAAATTGTTACTGAACTTCTCAAAAGGTAAGCATTTCTTCTCCTCCCTCGCCACTCATGCTTCTATGTGCTGAACCTTGCTTGAGTTGTTAATCTTATGTTATACATGTTAATTCTTCAGTGGAGCTGACGTAGGTGCATTTGACAACACGAACTATACACCACTGATGGTAGCTGCAGCTTGGGAAAATGATACGTTGCTCTCGGAAATGATGGAAGGAAATATTGCTGCAGTACAGAAAACATTATTCCGTGCTGCATATTTGTGTGATAAACCCAGTCTAAATTTTCTGAGGGTAAGTGAGCAACTGTTAAAACATTTATACGTATTGCCCTAAGTGTGTTTTGGTCATTCTTTGGCTTGACTCCTATGCTGCTATTCTGGCATTCATTAGCTCATTGCAAAAAGCACCTCTGGAAGGCATCTGTACTCAGATTGCAAGGATCGAGAGGGCAATACTATATTGCATATAGCTGCAAGTACTGGTAATGCTGAGCTTATAGATCTGATGTTAGAACAGACGTTTGACATCAAGTGGGATCCACTAAATGCCAAGCAACAAACTCCGCTGCATTTGGCGACTGAGAATGGATATCATCAGTAAGTGCCCTAATTATGTTCTGTGAAGTTTACTTGTACGATATAAGCTGTATTTCTGACTTTTAGGATTATGAGGCAGTTGCTAAATGGGAATCCTGAAGTTGTACATGCTCGAGATCCTTATGGATTTAGTGCACTGCATTGTGCATGCCAAAACAACATGTTGATGGCTGTGAAGGCTTTTGAAGAGCAACTGGATTTAGAAGAAGTACTTGAGGCCCAAACTAAGGAAAAGAACACCCCTCTCCTCATTGCATGCATGAATGGGGATGAGTCTTTAGATGTTGTGAATTATCTGATTGAGATGAAGGCCAACGTTCATGCCGCAAACAAGAATGGAGAGACTGCTATACACATCAGCGCCAGTAGAGGTTACGTACAGCTCACAAACATACTTCTGGAGAGGGGTGCAGATGTTGATACTCAGGATGCTAAGGGGCGTGCTCCAGTCATCCTTGCTGCCATGCGTGACCATAAACCAGTGATTTCACTGTTGCTTCCCAAGTAAGTTACATACTGAGCATGATCTCTGTGCATCCCATTGACTGTACAAGAAATGGACCCTTCCTATCCTGCTAATGGATAACATAACTTATCTCTATCAGAACCAGTTTGAGGAAATCTGTAACCAGAGCAGTGCTGCAACAGAGGGAGGACATGCTGTCTAGACTTCTTGATGCAAGCACAGAAAGTCATAATATATTAATGGAAGAAGTTTTTCCAGCTGTCTTGGAAAATAATGTTGAGTTTATTCAGGTATTGATTCCCTAGCTAGTAAGGTTCCACACTACAGCTCACTATCACAGTTTTCTCTATATCATGCTCACTATGCACAGTTTTCTCTGTCAAATCTGAAGTTTCTCGCCAATCCTTTATCCTAGATCCTGGCAGATTACACAGTCATAATCCCAAGCATGGAACTACTTACTATATTGCACCGATCCTTTGTCCTAGATCCTGGCTGTTCAGACAGGGACGAAGTACCTCGCCAAACCTATTGATGGTGACGGTAACACTCCACTCCATTTTGCTGCTATCTATGGACACCATGAAATTGTTGAGGCTCTTCTTGGAGCAAGGCCTAAATCAAAGGTGACTGTGGTGAAATTCAGTCAGTTCAGTCAGAAATTGTCTTTTGTACATGAATTTCATAGCTCTGCACTGGCAGACATGTATAAAATATTTATTGTTGAATTGATGAATTATCGAACCTGTTATTCAGCACTTGGTAATAGTTATAGTTATGTCTCTAGAGAGATGATCACCTTACCTGTCATTTATTCAGTGGTGGCCAAGAGACAAGGAAGTCAAAATTGATGCTGAGAATAAACTTCACAGAACTCCTTTGCACCTGGCTGCCGAAAATGGACATCTGCAGTAAGCAGCACAGTTGTAGTGATAGTCTGTCATTTTTCAAATGCTAACTGGCAACAAGGATTGCTGTGTTTGGTACATGCAAAGTGATAAAATTATATATTTCTATGTTTGCTATCATTCCTAGGGTTGTATCCAGTCTACTTAATCGTCAGAGTAAATTTAAGACTGGTGGTTTGACTCCAATGCATCTGGCTTGTCAGGAAGGTCACTACGAGGTGGTAAAAGAAATTGCCAACTTGGTACCAGTGTGGGTTGATGCAGCAAACAGTCACGAGGACAATCATACTCCATTACATGTTGCTTGTAAATATTCTCACAAGAATATCATGAGCGTATTGCTGGAACACGGGGCCAAAATATCTCTCACAAAGGAAGGATTGTCTCCTGTACATCTTGCTGTGAGGGATGGGTTTACTGATGGGCTGGAAATCCTACTTAAGGAAAGACCTGACTGTGTAAACTGCAGAGACAAGCAAAAACGCACTCCACTTCACTATGCAGGAGAACTCTGCCACAACTCAGAGATTGTAGCACTTCTAATTGACAGGTGAATTTGATGGTGTACTCATTGCATTTCTTCAATACATATCATTCTGTTTATTGTTATTCGCTCTAGGGGAGGAAATCTGGAAGCTGTTTACGGAAACAAATTCACCCCTATTCTGACAGCAGCACATTTTGAGAACTACGATGCATTCAATACAATGGTGGATAAAGGTGGTGATGCTATAAAACTTACACTGTTCCAGGCTGCTAAGCATCCCGACCAATCTAGTACCCGAGCATTAGAGGTAACATTCAGGAATGCATGCATAATCTGATAACCTTCTGCTCTTTCATTGATTGTTCCCACTCTTGTATGTTCAACCACTGCACACATACAAAAGCTCATAAGTAAGGTCTGTGCATTCTCGGTTTGTTATCGCTCTCTGGATGAAGATGGCAATACCCCACTACACATTGCTGCCAGCTGTGATAATCTGAAAGCTGTAGAGGCATTTTTGGAATGGCAGGGCATGAACCAGCAAGATGAAAGACTTGACGTGGTCCAAAACACTGAGGGTAAAACACCTGCTCATGTTGCAGCTGAATACAACCGTTCCAAGTAAGCCCTGTAATCAAGAATTGGCATTGTAACAAGTGACAATATGAAGTGTAATTATCCTTTTATTTCTTTAGCATTTTAAAGGCTTTGCTTGGTCATGACAAGGATGTTTCGTTGGTCAAAGATAAACATGGAAAAACAATTCTACATCTTGCATGTCAAAATGGACATTTGAAGGTCGTGATTGCAATTGAGTCTCTACTTGACTCTGACAAACTTTCATGTGTCTATGAGCTCTGTGACAACGAAGGCAATACCCTACTTCATCTTGCATGTCAGCATCAAAGGAAGAATGTTGTCCAACATCTGATTCATGAGAGGGGAGCAAACATTGATGCCAGAAAGAATTCCAAGAATGGGGAAGCTCCCATTCATATTGCTGCACAATTTCAATCCAGGGACATTATTGATATTCTGTTGAAGAAGGGTGCAGATATTGAAACCAGAGATGCTAACGGCTGTTCTCCACTTCACCATGCTGCAAGATGCAATCAGAAGGATATGGTCGAGCACTTAAAAAGGTAACCATTTCCTAGAAGTATTTACTCAGTTGGTGTGATTCACATGCTCATACATGTACCTCCATACTTTAGATGGGGAGCGAATCTCAATGCTGAGAATGTGACACACATTACTCCGCTGATTATGGCAGCACAATATGAGTGCACCAATACCCTCCAATGCTTAATGGGCCTTGTGGAACTACCAGCCAGATCAGATTCTGCTTTCAAAGTGCTGGAATTACAAGTAGATCATGGCCAAATTCTGAAGGTAAGTAATTTGCAACCAATAGTAAGTCACTGTGTGTAGACTGGGCTGTTTAGTACTGTTTGTTTACGTGATCACAAAAATAAATTCTAAATTAGCAGCATAAGCCAGACCAAACCACTCCACCATGAGGTATGTTCCGATTCCAATAATGGATGACTGTAGACCATAATATTATAATCATCCAAAATTGGATGATTATTGCAGACCATGCTAGAATCATCCAAATTTGGCTTGTTGTTCTTTATAGGGAAGCAATATATGCATCAAATTTTGGATGTTTCGCGCCATCCATTATTGGATGATATATTGAACTTTAAGCAAACATCCAATTTTGGATGCATAAACATGCCACAATATACTAAACCTTATAATAGTCAATAGCTCTTCTAGTGTCTTCTAGGTCTCCTCAGGGCTAGTGGTGTTGGTGTCACACTCAGTGGATCATACCCTCATGCTTACCAAATGTGCGGGGCAAGCGAGTGTATTCAGCTGACATGCATTCACAGACGAGTTGTGAGGACGAAGATGCCGGTCGAAAGTACCCCTCCAGTCATCTGACGTTGACACCTGGGATCTTTACCTGTCGACATGGCATCTGCTGTGGCTTTGAAGTTATGCAGTTCCATGGATCACCCAGACATCCCTTTGACAGCTTTAAACTGCAAGCCCAGACAGTTCAGAGACACAAAGTTTCTAGTAGACAGATTTCACACTGGATCGCTACACCTCCCTAGACATTGTCAGTATCAACTTCAAGTGGTATACCCTGCATCTGGGGTATGAGACTACTTCCAATTGAACTGCTGTGAAACACAACATACATTATTATTTCCTCAATTCACATAACGCTTGGAATTTGATTATTGATCCATGGAAGCTTCCTGATGTGAGGTAGCTAAGTATGGCTCCGGTTCTAGTCATCCAAATATCGACCTGCTCCCATGATGGTAGCTTGTAGTTACCTTCAGTGGATAGCCTTTGAGTTTTGGAGATAGTAGTGTTTTGTCTGCTCGTTGTCGTGTGCTATGACCCTGAAAACCATGATGTCACTGCTTTGAATGTTTAGTGGTTAATATAATTTCAAAGTATAAGAGTTCTTCAATCAAGTACTGTACTTTACTGTACATTTTGTACCATATTTTTTCTGTGCCCTGAGTAATGAACACACGCTTGTTTTATCCAGTTTATGCTGAAAGATAAAGTGTGTGGACAAATACTTCGTCAGGCTAGAGATGACAACCAGAACACCCTACTTCATGTGGCTGCTGTCCGTGGAAATCTTAAAGCTGTTGAGACTCTAATTATGGATCAACGCATTCCTGCAGAAGCCAAGAATGTTGATTCTAAAACAGCTGTGCATTTAGCTGCTCTAAAGGGACATGCTAGGTAAGTGGAAGCGATACCCAATGTATTTTGGTTGGTGTGTGGTATTCATATTCATTACGATTCTTTAGTGTTGTGAAAGAGATAATCGCTCGTGAGCCTTCTCTGGCAAAGGAGAGAGATGAGAAAGGAATGACTCCACTACATTGTGCTTGTCAACAAGGGGATCTTGAAGTTGTGAAAGTTCATGAATCACTGCTACATGACAAGGAAGTCTTGCTAGCTAAAGACAGTGACTGTAACACTCCCCTGCATCTCAGTTGTAGAAGTTGCAGTATCCAAATCACAAACTACCTCATTTCTAAAGGAGCAAATTTGAATGCTAGAAACCAAATGAAACGGACACCACTGCACATCGCCACACAATGTGGATATATCATGGTTGCTGAAATCTTGGTAAAGAAGGGAGCTGAACTTAACTGCCAAGATGAGAGACGGTGCACTCCTCTTCACTATGCTGCAGAGGGAAACTCCGCAGATTTAATTCATTTATTGTACAAAGGGTGAGTTGCCTTGCTTTGTAGAGTAACCTTCAGTAGGCATGAAGACGCAAGTTGTATATATTTCAGTCATCTCAATTTTTGCATCATTAGTGTGAGTGCCTTTTCATTCCTCAGAGGTGCAGCACTTTCTGCCGAAAATTCCGATTCCCTTACACCTGTTCTAACAGCAGTGGATCATAAGCAAATGGGAGCTTTCCATTGCCTCATGAAGTACACAGATATGACAAGTGTTACTGAAAACCCTGCTTTTAAAGTTTTAGCTATACGAAACTATGAAATTCTGGAGGTAAGGCCGATTTTTGATGGTGCACTTTGTAGCTAATTACTAAAAACTCACATTGTATTTGTACCATATTCTAAACACTCATACCAACATAATGCAGTTCCTTGTCAAGGACAGTGAATGGGGTTCGAAGCTCCTGCAAGCTACTGACATGTCCCATAATACACTACTGCATGATGCAAGTAAACATGGAGATCTCCAGTCTGTGGAAATTCTCCTCCGATATAATTGTGCAGCCCGGGCTGAGAATGAGGATGGGAAACTTTCTATTCATTTGGCTGCAGAGCATGGATATGACACGTGAGTTGCTATTGTATGGACGTCAAAGTGAATGCAATTCCATGCATGTATTCGCTTGTTTATTTTCCAGGATTGTAGAGGAATTCATTCGCTATGACCCAAAACTCATGATGGCCTGTGATAACAAGAAGTGGACATCGCTACACATTGCAAGCAAGTGTGGTCACCTGCAAGTGGCTCGTGTTATTTTCAATAGTTCAAATTCAAAAGAATTTGAAGTGCTCAAGGCTGTAGATGAGAATGGTAGCACTCCCCTACATCTTGCATGTGAGTCCGGGAAGGAAGAGATTGTCGAGTTTCTGATTTCCAGTGGTGCAAATATTACTGCTGTGAACAGCAGAGGAGAGATTCCTCTACACGTTGCATCTCAGCAAACGTCAGTTGCGATTGTTCAGCTACTATTAGATAGCGGAGACCACAAAATGATTGAACAGATGGACAACCATGGATACACACCACTTCATCATGCTGCAATGAATAACCAGACCAATCAGATTAACTTTCTTCTTCAGCGGTAAGTCCACTGCTTATTGGAGTGGATGTGTCTTGTATGTGCTGTGTTAATCATCGTACAAAATACAGCTATAAAAATTTCTTGGATCTTGGTACTACCATTAATGTTGATTGCATTGTGCACTCTACGTATATTTGGTTTGTTGCTGCAATGATAATATAGCTATACACCTGCATGAAAGGCAATCTTGCCTCAAAAATATCTTCCTTACACACTTGTTTGATGTATGCCATGCACCAACTGCTGTTGAGTAAGAGACTGTACCTGTTATGTAGCCTCGTTCCGTGGTCATTCCCACCACCGCTTGAAATATGCAAAACGTGAGTGGCATCAATGTCCACTGGGGGGGGGGGGGGGGGGGGGGGGGGGGGGGGATTGACAACAAGAATGCATTTTGCACACACCCGTGTGCTGAACAAAGAGCAGTATTTGTGCTGGCTTGCTAGTGCTCCGCAAACTGTCCAGTCTCCGGTCCTTGGATGGAACTTCAAGATCCTTTGGAGGTATGTCAGGCCAACCGCCGAGGCCCAACTACAGCATCATCAGCACCGAATGTAGCTATGCTCAGTAGTAATATGTCACTCACTTGATAAATTATCCCAGGCTTTGTTTATGCCTACTGCAAGTGATCAAATACTGGCAGTGGGAATATGCATGGCAATGAGGCCACTGTACACTGTCTTATCTCTCCCTGCAGTGGTGCAGATGTCTATGCGGAGGATAAAATGCTGTGCTCTCCAGTTCTGATCGCTGCAGCATTCAGTAGAGTCAATGCCTTTCGCCACCTTTTGAGCTTTATGGACCTTAACAATGCTGAAAAGAACCCAATTTTCAAAGCTTTACATGTCAAAATGTATCGAGCAGATATTTTGAACGTAAGTCTCCCAACTCGTACATACATTTTTTGCATGTTCATTGTACACGTATAATTATATTTTGTATGCAATTATGTATCTATTTCAACAGTTTCTCATCATGGACACTGAGTATGGGAAAAGTCTATGCAAATCCACTGACTCACACAAGAACGGTGTGCTTCATGTCACTGCAAGGGAGAATGATCTAGAAGCCATGACAGTCCTGATGAAACATGGAGTGAGAAGTAATGTCAAAAATATGGATGGGAAAACCCCAATGCACTTGGCTGCAGAAGAGGGCCATCAAGAGTGAGTAACTGCCTGTGTGTGCTGACTTACCAATGGAATGTCTTGCCTTCTGCAATAATTATTATGCTGTGAATCTCTCTTCCAGTTCAGTACTGAAATTGATGACATATGACTCCAGTCTAGTAACAGCTAAAGATAACCTTGCAATGACTCCACTTCATCTTGCATGCCTAAATGGACGCATCGAAGTAGTTCGAGTTCACAAAGACCAGTTGTTTCTATTACGTGAGAAGCAAAATGCTGAAGGCAACACACCTTTACATCTTGCCTGTACTGGAGGCAATATTGATATAGTGGAGCTGCTGATTCGTAACAAAGCGCACAAGACAGCGACAAACAAACAGATTGAAATGCCTCTGCACATTGCCGTTCACTGTGGACATGAGCCTGTTGCCCGGTTCCTACTAAACCTGAAGGTTCCCACTGAATGTCAGACTCTGGAGGGTCATACTCCACTCCACTACGCAGCCAGAAAGAACAATACTGATATTATTAAACTACTCGTTGAAAAGTAAGTTCTGACTGTTTTGAATAGTTAATTGCACTTCATAGCATATGCACTCCAGTAACTTGTGCAAGCTATGTACATGCACACCACACACATACAAAGCATTCAAACCCACACACACACACACACGCACACACACACACACACACACACACACACACACACACACACATACACACACACAACACACTGTCACACACACATACCAATGCACGCACACACACACACACACACACACACACACACACACACACACACACACACAGTGGTGCAGACCTCTATGCCATGGACAACAACCTCTGCACTCCTACTCATAGTGCAGCTATGGACCATTGTGTAGATGCTTACCATTGTTTGATGAAGCAGATTCCGGAGAATGTGCATGCTTCTGTTATTTTCATGGCTTTGAAAGTGAAGCGCAAGAGACCAACTCTATTAAAGGTATGCATGTAGAAGCTATAATACCACATTCAATTGCTAAGTTCCATCGTAATTTCTTTTCAGTCTCTGCTTGATGAGTGCAAACATGGTGAAACGCTTTGCCATGCTACAAATGATACTGGACACACCCCATTACACTTTGCTTCTGGATCAGGAGATCTAGAGTCTGTGAGTATTCTACTGGACCATGGGGCACGTGCTGATGCTCAAAATTATAATCTCGAAACGCCTATGCACCTGGCAGCAGGAAAAGGACTGCAAAGGTAAGAATAGCTAATGGCTGTTAGGTTCTGCTTACAATGCATGCTATACTTTATGAATTCACTTTGCACTTCAGTGTAGTGCAGCAGCTGATTGCCCATAATCCTAAACTGATGCTGGATAAAGACAGTGTAGAAAGAACACCTCTACACACTGCTTGCTTGAGTGGACGTACAAACGTTGTGAGGATTTTTGTCCAGAATTTGAATTCATTCCTTGAAGCCACTGAAGTAAATTTACTTGAGGTTACTGACAAAAGTGGTAACACCCCACTACACCTTGCCTGTGTGGGAGGAAACATAGATGTGGTACAACTGATGCTTGATAGTGGTGCAAGTATCACAGCAGCTAACAGTCAAGGAGAGATTCCTATACACACTGCATCTCAGCACAAATCTGTTGAAATTGTTCAATTGCTTCTGGATAAGGGTGATCACACGATGATTGAAATGATGGATGGCCATGGATTCACAGCTCTTCACCATGCTGCAGAGAATAATCAGATCCAGATAATTGTCTTCTTGCATCAGCGGTGAGCTCAGTATGTACATGCATGTCCTAACACTATCCTGTTGTATCATTTCAAATAATTATTGTTACCACTTCCTACAGTGGTGCAAATGTCTATGCAGAGGATCACAGCC
The DNA here is from genome assembly GCA_963931865.1 of Axinella damicornis. Taxonomy (NCBI): domain Eukaryota; kingdom Metazoa; phylum Porifera; class Demospongiae; order Axinellida; family Axinellidae; genus Axinella; species Axinella damicornis. The sequence continues at coordinate 7,573,826 of OZ007517.1, forward strand.
TGTGCACTCCAGTTCTGATTGCTGCGGCAGGCAAGAAAAATAAAGCCTTTCACCACCTAATGAAGTTTATGGACCTCCAAAATGACCAAAAGAATCCAGTTTTCAAAGCACTGAATGTGACGCAGCATCGAATTGAAATCTTGCATGTAAGTTAGAGTGATTGTGCTTTAAGTCCTCCCATTCTGTATTCCATTCATGATGCACCTGATTCCAATAGTTTCTCATCACTGACACTGTGTGGGGAGCTACACTCATCAAATCCACCGATAACGAGGGGAATCGTGTGCTGCATATCACTGCACGAGGGAATGACCTACCAGCCATGGCAGTCCTGTTGGCACACAAAGTTGATGGTTGCATCGAAAATGCAGAAGGGAAGACCCCAATGCACCTAGCTGCGGAAAATGGCCATCATGAGTGAGCAGAACTTTGTTACTAAAGTGATGATACATACATAAAGTTTATACAACCTTGTACCATTTTCATGCAGAATTGTCCTGGAATTGATGATGTATGACTCCAAACTGGTTACATCTGAAGATAAAGGTGGAATGACTCCACTTCATCTAGCATGTCTTTGTGGATGTGTTGAAACAGTTCAAGTTCACAAAAATCATTTGTGGTTGAAGTCTGAATCATTGCGTGAGCATCATGATGCTGAAGGCAACACACCCTTTCATCTTGGGTGTGCTGGAGGCAGTGTTGGTGTGGTGGAGCTGCTGATAGACAGTGAAGTGAACACAATGGCCACAAACAACCTCCGTGAGACCCCCCTGCATATTGCTGTTCGCTCTGGACATGTACACATTGTTCAGGTCCTACTCAGCATAAAGGTCCCCACCGAGCGTCAAACTCTGGATGGTCATACTCCACTCCACTACGCAGCTAAAGAAAATAATGCTGCAATGATTAGGATGCTAGTTGAAAGGTATGTCTCACTGGCAATGTGAAATTGTGTGACCTCATAACCTACTTGCAACCTTCTCAATATGCACATTCACAGACACACACACACACACACACACACACATACACAGAGGGTACGCCTACTAGCAATGTAAAATGTGTTTGGCCTCATAACCTAATTGCAACCTTTTTCAACGTGCACACACACACACACACACACACACACACACACACACACACACACAACACACACACACACACAAACACACACACAGTGGTGCAGACCTCTATGCCAAAGACAACAACAATTGCACACCTGCTCATGTTGCAGCAGTGCACCAGTGTGTAGATGCCTTCCATTGTTTGATGGAGTGCATTCCAGACAATACTTCTGTAATTTTCACGAGTTTTGATGTAAATACCGACAGAGAAATCGTTTTGAAGGTATGATTTGATACTTTTACCCGAGGCAAGTCCATGAATGTCAACCAGATGTGCTCACCTATTGTTGCTAGCAGTCATGTTGAATTCTGCATGCATGAATTGACTTTCACAGTTCTGTTGAACTTGATGTTTGTTAACTGCTGTAACTTTAATTACTGTTTGCAGTTCTTGGTCAGTGATACCAAATATGGGGAAAAGCTTTGCAATGCTGCCAATGATGCTGAAGACACCCCTCTGCACATTGCTTCTGAACGTGGAATTCAAGAAGCTGTGAACATTCTGCTACAACACGGTGCATGCGGTAGTGCTCAGAACAGCAAGCTTGAAACACCTATGCACCTGGCAGCAGGAAAGGGACTAGAACAGTAAGCCTGTATAACATAAAGTGTGAGTACGTTGGTTAGTACTACAGTACTGAGTTCGTGATAACTGTGCTCATGTCATTCCAGCACTGTGAAACTTTTGATTGACCATGATCTTAAGCTGATGCTGTGTAAAGATGACAGAGAAAGAACTCCTCTACACACTGCTTGTCGTCATAGAGAAACAGATGTTGTGATGATTCATACCCAGAGTTTGAAGCTGTTACATGAAGCTACTGGTGCAAATTTACTCGAGGACACTGACAGTATGGGTAACACCCCGCTACACCTTGCCTGTGTCGGGGGAAGTAGAGATTGTGTTAAGTTACTGATTGACAGCAACGCAAGTCTTAATCACTACAACTTCAGAGGAGAGGCTCCTATTCATATCGCTGCACAGCGTGGATTCGTTCCCATTGCAGACATTCTATTGGCCAATGGAGTGAATATTGAATGCCAATCTGAACCAGATGAGTGCACACCTCTCCATCATGCTGCAAAGTGCAATCAAGATGAAATGATCGAATTCTTGTATGGAGAACGGTAAGTTAATGGATTGTACCTCATACTCATGATATGCACACAAGCTGTTAGCAAGGGAAGGCCAAAATAGTATGATGTATACAGTCAACCAAAAGGAGGGATATAACACTAAAGTAGAATTCAAGTGTTGAAGAAAAAGATAATGTTCTTAGCACAGTATTTGTATTTTCTCTATCCTTTTACACAGTAGTGCAAACATCCATGCGGAAGACTGCAACCTCTGTACTCCAGTTCTGCTGGCTGCTAGCTGCGGACATACACGTGCATTTGATTGCCTCATGGGCTACCTGGATCTGGACAAGATAGAAGGGAATCCTATATTCCAAGTGCTGAAAATCAAGTCTAGGCAGGAAGCAATTCTGAAAGTGAGCTTTGGAACTGGACAAACTGACACTTATAGTTGTGTGATAGTGGATTAACATGCCCAATATACTTATCTTATTACTCGTACAACAGCAAGCCCACTACAGTACCTTAATTCAGTTGTTGAAACAAATGATTGCTTCATTCTGTGATTCATCTTTCATACCATTTTGCATGACTTTTGCAGTTTCTGGTCAACAACCACACCTGGGGACTAAAGCTACGGAATTCCAGAGCAGAGCATGAAAACAATCCTCTGCATGTTGCTGCTAAGCAGGGCAACAACCTTGCAGTGAAAGTTATGCTGGACCTGGGATTTGATGCCAGAGCAAAGAATATCTTCCAAAAGAGGCCCTTGCACCTTGCAGCTGAGGAAGGGCATCCTGTGTAAGTCTGAAATCCATGTGCATTGCTTGCTTTCAGTTTAAACCGTATCATTATATTTCTGAATTTTAGTGTTGTGAAAACGTTTATCGGTCGTGATGCCTCACTGGTTACGGATAGAGATGAAAATGGAATGACTCCTCTCCACCTTGCTTCCCTGTGTGGGAAACTGGAAGCTGTGCAGGCTCATAAATCACAGCTCAGTCTGGTTAAAGTTCGTGAAGCTCGAGATTCTGGTTTAAATACTCCACTGCACCTAGCATGCAAAAGTGGGGACAGAAACGTGGCTGAATATCTGATTGAAGTTGGATGTTCCAAGAATGCCAGAAACTTGAATAAGGACAGTTTGATACATGTGGCTGTGCAGAATGGACATACGAGTGTCAGTGAACTTCTTCTGGATAAAGGAGTGTCCACTGAAACTTTAGATGCACAGAAACGTACTCCATTTCATGTTGCTGCCAGGTACAACCGAACCATCATCATTGAGATGCTTAAAAAGCGGTAAGTATAGTGCTAGATATTCTGGAGCATGCCTCTTGCCGTGAAAGCTTTACTCATGCATGCAACCTTGGCTGAACGATATTGACAGCAAGTGCCATTCTGCTCTTGCTTTATCTTTATACAGTGGTGCAGACCTCTTTGCCGAAGACTGTGATTCATTCACTCCAGTTTTGGCAGCAGCAGTTCATGGAAACACTGCAGCGTTTCACTGCCTAATGGAATCTGTTGACATGAGTGATTCCAGGCAGAATCCTGTCTTTAAGGCCATTGAAATCAGTTGTAGCTGGGAGGCTATTCTGAATGTAAGTTTTGTGTTTGAGTACCGTAGTCTCCCTCTTGCAAGAACAGCAATACTGTCGGCAGGGGCGGAGATATAGGGGGCTTGAGCCCCCCCACTTTCAAAAGCAGGGGGGCTGAGCCCCCCCCAAAACAACAGACTGGATGCTACTATCCCACGAGATCTAGCACTAACTTACAGCTATGTCACCTCGTTTCTTGGGGGCTGGCGTCTCTAACTTGCAGTGCAAAGCACGAAGGTGCCACGAGAGCCCATTCTGATAACTGAAAAATGAAGGCGAAAAAATTTCGCGCAGACTGATCGACGCTAAGCGCCTCTATGCACTGCCTTCGGCAGCGTACAATTGTGCTATTAGCCCCCCCACTTTTTGGTAGCTGTCTCCGCCCCTGGTCGGTCACATACCATGGGACATTTCCTGGAATTTGAAGCTAGATGACTTGCGTCATGGACGTCAAGTTGCGCACATGTAGTTTAAATACTCCAGAAGACGCTCACCAAGGGGCGTTAAAACGAGTCAAATTACCCTGTGCAGGAACTTGGGCGAAAAGAGGGGAGAGGGTGTATTAGTGGGAGACTACGTTATGAGAGCATCCTGTATCAACTATCCATTTTGTTTCTCCTGCACATGTGCAGTTCCTTTTTAGTGATGTTGAATGGGGTTCAAAGCTCCGGCAACGTACTGACGTGGATGGAAACACCCCACTACATGCTGCAGCAAGGCATGGGAATGTTGTAGCGGTGGAAGTGCTCCTGCAACTCAAATTTGATGCGTATGCAAAAAATTGTGATGGAAGTCTTCCAATACTCCTGGCTGCAGAAGAGGGTCATTTCAAGTTAGTTGTTCTGCCTGACAAGGAGTAACAAGCTTTGGAGTAACAGTATCACTAATGATATCTGAATCTTTTTTCTCTGTTATAGTGTTGTACTGGAATTCGTTCATCACGATCCCCAACTAACAGTGGCCCCGGATGCTAACGGAAGGATTGCATTGCATACTGCCTGCCTTAGTGGGCATGTGGAGGTCGTTAAAGCATTTAACTTGAGTATATATGAGGTGCTTCATGCTTCTGATAGTAGTGGCAACACCCCACTGCACCTTGCTTGTGAGGGAACAAGTGAAGACGTTGTACAATTTCTAATTGATAGTGGTGCATGTGTCAGTGAAGCTAACAATGAAGGAATGGTTCCGATACACATTGCTGCGCAGAATGGATCGGTTAGCATTGTTGAAAGGCTTTGGGAAAAGTGTGCTGACACTGTATTACGTCAGGACAAGTACAAACGCACTACCCTACATCATGCAGCTATGGCTAAACATGACCATGCAGAATTGACACAGTTCTTGATCAAAAAATGGTGAGCTATGGTGTAATCACATTCTCCTGATCTGTGGTGGCATTCAAGTATAAGCTTGTATGCTACTGTCTACATTCATGTGAAACTTCAGTGAAGAAATGTTTGTATGAGAATAATTCCCAATTTTAAGGCGTCATATTTTGGCTTTCTTTGTACTTGCGCACAGTGGTGTCACAAGTCTCTATGCTGAAGATCAGGACTCCCACACACCCATTCTAATGGCTGCAGCCCATAGGCAGGCTACAGCCTTCCAATGCTTCATGGAATATATAGACCTGGAAAATCCAGAGAGGAATCCTGTCTTCAAAATCTTGCATGTTGAATGGAAGCAGGCAGAAATTTTAGAGGTACGTATATGCATATACATGCCAGCAATCTGGATGTCTGCCTTGGTATTCATGAACTGTTCATGTTCCTTATTTTTGTGTAGTTCATGATCAATGACAGTGATTGGGGGGGCAAACTCAGTGCAGCAAAGGATGAGAATGGAAACACCCCACTGCATGTTGCAGCTCAGGATGGGAATCAGAAAGCTGTTAGTGTGCTGTTAAAACTGAAGGTGCAAGCCAATGCCCGAAACGAACATGGAAAATCACCTATCCACGTTGCAGCAGAACATGGACAGCATGTGTAAGTCTCAATTGTGTCTGCGCTGGAATATACAAGTAATAAAAAACATCATCCCTCTTGTTTCCTTACTTTTTGCCGTTCTGGTATCATTACATCCTGCTACATTTCTAATGTTATATATTACTTGTAAACTTTTTTGGCAGCAGGCGCATGTTTGAGCTGAAGTTTGCTGCAGAAGTTAGTGACCTCACAGGCACCTGGGCAGTAGGTGTCCTTGCCTTGGTATATGGACAGTATTACTCAGGTATTACACTTCCAGCGTTGCTGAAGAATCAGGCCCGGGCATCTCAAGATAACTGTTCCCTAGATGGATGACAAAGCCACTGAGTTCTGAAGACCATGGCATAGGCAGTTTATAGTAGGGACATTCATATGGGTGTTGAGAGTTGAGATAGGCATTCACCCTGCTCACAGAATACAGTATAGGTAGCAATATAGCTAAATCATGCGTACAGGGACTAACCTCAGTCTTATATAGAGTTAGTCTCGTTCCCAGACGTTCACGCCCACCGGTGGAGAACGTCTGGTCGTTTGAGTAACATTTCTTGTCACAGAGGCGTGGCCAGCGTAGGTGTAATTGAAGCACTGATTGCGCTAAGAATGCAATTTATCAGAGAAATTTGAATATAAACGCTCCTTTCTGTACTATTTGTCGTGCAACCCTACCTTCAAGCACTCAGCGACGTCCCCTAACCCCCGAAACATCCGCTGCTAGCAGAAGGGCAGTGGACTTCTTCGTCATTCCGGTATTGCCGTAAACCATTGTTTTTCGAAGTTGGAAATGGCTGAAAGGTTCTTAGAGGCTACGAAGGGGTGTCATCAACCAACAACAAAGTAAGTCCTCGCTACGAGCTGTTTAAACTGAGCTGTTTTTGACTCCTCGATCGATTGGTGACATAATCCACGATAATTAGTAGCGAATTACGCGTGCGCTCTTCGATTTCATCGGCCATCTCAAATTCAGATGGGAAAGGTGTTAGTGACAAGAAATCACACTCAAAAGACCAGACCCTCTCCGCGGGGGCGCGCGTAGATGGGGCTGGCTAATAAAGAGTGCCTCGTTGCACATGCACAACAGTCAACGCATCTTCCCACTGTTTCTAATTCAGCATCTTGAGTATTAATTACGCATCGTTGCTAAGTGATCGTTTAAGTGCGCATGTGTACAAACATGAAAATGGTGTGAAAAACGAAGCCATAGTGATTGAGTGGGCAGCTGCAGCCGCCTGCTGTTTCGTGCGAAAACCATCGTTACAGATTGAGGCAATGTTGAGCTAAGTTGTCTGAAGAAGAAAGAAGAAAGAGAATTTGCCCGTTTTGCGAGTGCCTGGTGTGGTACTTTCGCGACGGGTTTTCGCGACGCGAGGAGTCTTGTTGGTCATGAAAACACTCGAAGATGAACGGTATGTGGTTATAAAGGCTTATAAGTGTACCGTTTCTGAGATTTGGAGAGATTTTTTTTGTATTAGCATATATTGCGTGTACGTCGTATCCCTACATATAGCTAGAGTCTACCGACTCTATATGTGAGACTAAGCATGTTTTAATCAACACAGTCCAACAGAATCCGTGTGTGCCATTCACTGTCAAAATGAGGAATTGTCTAATGTTAAAACAGAATCAAACCATTGTTCAATGTAGAACAATGGATAACTGTATGTGCAGACATACTTTGTATATATTCCTCTAGAGATAGCATGACGAGATTTCTCGTTTACTTTATTGTCTCTGTTTGGTGTCTCATCAAGGAGTGCATGCATCAGATTCCAGCTAGATCAGGGAACCTCAGTTGCTGTCTGCTCCTTTTCTGGATGTCCTCCACAACAATCGGTGGCATTCTAGAAGTGATCAGGATGAAAGTGGACTTTGATTGAAGCTACTCTTTGTACATTCCAATGTGTGATTATGTCACCTTAATTCCTGCATCTCCTTTCCAGAACGGTGCGACAATTGAGCAAGCATAATCGCAAACTGGTGGAGGAACGAGATCCTGATGGAAGGAATGCTCTACATCTCGCATGCCAGGGAGGGCATTGGGCTGTTGTGTCTGAATTAAGTACATGTATGTCGGAACAAGTGCGTGAAGCTTGTGATAGTAAACGGAACAGACCCCTACATCTTGCATGTGAAAGCGATAGTGCAAGTATAGTGAATCTGTTGATCGATATGAAAGCAGATACTACAGCCAAAAACGACACAGATGAGATACCACTACACATCGCAGCCCGGAAAGGAAATGTGCAGATCGGCAGGCTGCTGGTAGCCGGGGCTGGAATCAAAGATTCCCATGGATTTAATTCCCTACACAATGCTGCATGCCACAACAAGACAAATATGATCACATTTCTCTGTGACAGGTGAGGTCACTGATTTTGCCATATTCATCAATAGCACTGTTCAATCATCTTGTTGTTCCTCTGCCTGCTGTAGTGACAAGGAGAGTCAAACTCTGCTCTATGATGAGGATAACAATCAATGCACTCCTGTGCTGATTGCTGCAGCCTCTGGACATGAAGATGCCTTTCATTGTTTGATGAAGTATGTTGATTTAGATGATCCAAAGAAGAACCCGGTTTTCATGGCATTTCAAGCTCAATACGAGAAGATGGCTATTTTGCAGGTATAGTGTGTAATGTTAAGAAACTGCATGTCATATGTTGTATTATTTACATCTATTTGCACTTTCCAGTTCATGATCAATGACTTGGATTGGGGGGAAAAATTATCTCAGGCCACTACTGAAGATGGCAGAACTCCGCTGCATCTTGCTGCTGAGATGGGATACGAACAGTAAGTGCAGTAATTATTCTTTTTTGGTTGGGGTAGACGTGTGACCATTTAGTTACAAATTTGTTCTACAGGATTACTGATCTGCTGATCTCGAAGTACCGAGGATTGGTTTATGCCAAAGACAAATCAGGCATGATTCCACTTCATCTTGCATGTCGCAGTGGAGAAGTGGATATTGTGGAGGTTCATATTTCAAGGCTAGGGGAGTCATTCACAGAAGTATGTGAAACCCAAGACAATGATGGAAACACCCCATTGCATTACGCATGTGAGAAAAATAGCCCAGAGATCGTTAAACTTCTGATTAAAAGTGGTGCAGTGAAAACCACCAGGAACAATGACATGGAGGCATCCATACATATTGCTGCCAAGCTGGGGTTCACCAGTACTGCTGAAGTTTTGTTGGACAATGGAATTCGGTTGGATGATGTAATTTTCACCGAAATTGAAGGCAACCATAAATATACTCCACTCCATTATGCTGCAGAAAATAATCACACAGACATGATCGGGATACTATGCAACAGGTGAGATGCACCATTGTTGTTTGCTAGCTTGTATAATATAATTATCCTAACTGCAGAATATAGATTGCTTGCGTACACAAAACAGATGTATTACAGATTGAGAAGAAAGGTATGCAATTACATGTTCCATTGTTGAATGAGTATAATTGTACGCAGCAGGAGAGCATACCGTGAAGCTATAATTCAAACGCAAGAACTGTTGGATGTTATCATTGCTGTGTCCTTGTTGATGGGAGTCCACATTACCACTGCATGTAGCGAGAAGTGGATGGACCAACCTGTTCTAAGTAAAGCTACTTGCATGGTGATAGAATTTTCATCATAGAGTGTCCTAGAGGCTCATTGCTACGTCAGGCTAAAAATTATGACGGAACTTTAGATAAAGAATTCTCACTCACTGACAGGCAGGAGATGACCGCATAATTATTAGTAATATATCGAATACACATTCAGTTTGGCTGTATGAATTCGTTGGAGTACCTAAAGTTGGGGCTGTACGAATAAATAGAGGGACTGTATGAATTCGTTAACTAAAAGTGGGGTGTACAAAACATGGTGTACAGAAATTACATTTGAAGGTCTACACTTATAGGTTATCAATATCTGCTTGTAAAGTGCTGGCTAGCTACAATGTCTAGACATTAATAAGTGTAGAGTACGCTTTTTACCCATTCAGGGGTGCTGAACTCTACGCTGAAGATGATGACTCGTACATTCCTGTTATGGTTGCTGCAAAATATGAAAGAACGGAAGCTTTTGACTGTCTTATGGGTTACATGAAGGAGCTTGAAGGTGCAAATCAGAATCCACTGTTCAAGGTCCTTGCTCTCAAAGCTAATCTTGTTCTGAAGGTAAGGTGATCATAATGCTGTATCCTAGCAGAGTAATAGCAACGTCACTGCATGGGTCAAACTCTCTAGTCCTAATTCTTTTTGTGCACTTATATACACGTGCACACACACCACTATACACTACTTTAATGGGCATGCACAGCCATCAATTTACATATAAAATTACATAACACTGCAGTTTATGGTAGAGAACAAGGACTGGTGCCAAATGTTGTGTGAAACCAGCGACGATGCTGGAAACACTCCGCTGCACATTGCTGTTATGCAAGGCAATTCCATGGCTGTACAACTATTAATAGAACACGAAGCAGAGACTGATGCAGTGAACCACGATGACAAAACCCCCTTGCATCTTGCAGCCGAAAAGGGATATCGTGGGTGAGTTGCCACAATAGTTATGTGCAGCCTAACCTAACCCCATTGTACTGTGAAATAGACCTGCTGTAATGTACAAGTAGTGTATAGGGTCTGAGCCATCTGATGCTCAATTCCAAATACATCAGGATGGATCAATATTTCAACTGAATGTCTCAAGTAAAGTTGAAATCCTGGAAGTAAGCTAAGGACCTGGGGGAATAGTTTGATCATGGGGTCACATACAAAATGATAATTTGTTCACATTTACAATCAAGTCATTATGGGAGTATGATTAGGAACAGCGAAAGGAGAGTGATCCAAGAATGGCACATGGTTTTACAGAATGCTTGCAATGCTGTGCTAGACCTTGGAGCTCAGTTCCTTATTTACATGGAAAGCAACTGAGCTCTATGAAGAAGTCACTAAGCACTGAACTTTCCATATAAGGAAGGCACCGTGCTGAGTTCTGAACATTCCATATAAACTTTCCATACTAGGAAGGCACTGAGCTCTGAACTTTCTGTATAAAGAAGGCACTGAGCTCTGAACATTCCATATAAGGAAGGCACTGAGCTCTGAACATTCTATATAAAAAAGGCAGTGAGCACTGAACATTCCATATAAGGAAGGTAGCGAGCTCGGAGGTGTAAGCGAGCTGGATAAAACTTAGATTTATGCTAGCACAGAAAACTAAAATCTCCTTTAGACCCACAATAGTCCGGATGGAAGATACAATCTGTTATATTGCTGTTCTTGTTATCTTCCAGGATTGCAAGTCGTCTGCTTCACTCCAACCCGTCACTTATAATGAAAGCAGACAAAGAGGGGAAGAGTCCACTTCATCTTGCTTGCCAACATGGACACCTAGGGATTGTTGAGTGCATTCTTGAATCACAGCTGTATACTAAAGGTGTACTGGAGGTTTGTGACAAGAAAAAGGACACTGCGATGCACCTTGCTTGCATGGGAGGAAATTGCAATATTGTGGAACTGCTCATTGAAAAGGGAGCGAAAACGAATGCTGCAAATGGCAAAAAGAGGACTCCAATGCACACTGCTGCTAAGCATGGGTTTGTTGATATTGTGAGAACTCTGCAGAGGAGAGAACCCATCAAATGCTGGGATAATTGCAAGCGCACTCCACTCCATCTTGCTGCCAAATACAACCGAGTGGAAGTAATAAGATTTCTTCATGAGTGGTAGGTTCAAGCTTTGCTGAATTCGAAATGGGAATTAAAGATAGCATAATGAGTTATTAGCCCATTTCATCTACTGGAAGTTACTGTTTGAGCATTGAAGGGTGAGCCTGAGTAACCGGTCTGCAGCATGTTGCAAGTAATGTTAGAAACAGGGTGTGGTCAAGTTGAAACACAACTTTCACGCGGCTTTTCTCAGCCTCTTGAGTGGATCTCTGGTCTGTGAGTTTTGTAGACGCATTTATTTTCAGAATTCTGACACTTCTATCCTGAACTAAGCCGTCAACAAGGCCTTCATTGCTGAAACTGCATGGACAGACTGACAGACAAACCGATCACTTTACCCCTGCTGTGCATGTGCACGGGGTAATTAGCTATAGCATGCAGATGTGTTGTTCACACTTGTTCTGGTCTCCATGGCTATGCTGAGCATACTCAGGCTTGCCCCAACTAATTATCTATTTATTGTTTCTTGTCCGCATGTCACTTGCACATAATATTATGCCCACATGGATACAGTCACCAGCAGTGTGAACCAGCCACGGATACAGGTACCCCCGGAGATTCTGATCTACATGCTGTAGATGACTATGGATATACTCCAGTTGTGCTTGCAGCAGCATCTGGTAGCAGAAAAAATAATAGCGATGCATTTCAATTTCTTATGCGGCAATACGTTGGCAGTGACATACAGGATGTAATGAAGAATCCTCTATTTCAAGCACTGAAAGTGGGCGACGCTGCATTACCTGCCGTAAAGGTGAGACACCATGCAGTGTATCAGTGGTAGTATTTCTGAAAACATTTGGTTTGGTGTTGGGCGTCTTTATTCACTGGACTGGAGTGGACTGGACTGGACTGGACTGGAGTGGACTGGACTCACCCAAAAATCTGTAAAATGCCTTTTTCAGTGTAGGACAGAAGCTAAGCATACTTATTCAGTCACTAAAGTTGCTTGCACAGCCTGCTTTCGCGTCTTTGCTCGAGTCGGTAGAGGTCAAAGGTCACGTGCATATTTATTGAGCTTCAGCAATGAGCTGCAGTCTAGTTGTGGATGATAGAGGGATATTTATTTCTGTTTTCTATGCTTCAGCAAAAGGCTGGAATTCGATTTCTGCAGTAAACAAATGCTGCTTTAATCTTTTCATTGAAGCTTATTAAATATGCACGTGACCTTTGACCTGAAGAAAGACACCTATGCAAGCAACTTTAGTGAATGAATAAGTAAGCTTAGCTTCTGTCCTACACTGAAAAAAGCATTTTAGAGATTTTTGGGTGAGTCCAGTCCACTCCAGTCCAGTCCAGTCCAGTCCACCAGTCCAGTGAATAAAGACGCCCTTTGGTGTTGATGCTTACGGGCAAAGAAAATAGCAGTGATAATTATTAGTTATGGGTAAATATTCATTCCACCTGTTGCTTTCGTCTCTTAAGTGTACAAAACTGTTCATGCATACAGTTTATGATCACTGATGATGAATGGCGTAAGCAGCTATGTGAAGTTACAGACTTCCAAAACACTGCCATGCATGTCGCTGCATCGATTGGGCTACCACGGTATGTTCACTACTTCATTGGCTTGCACTCAGTTCAAATTTGAAGGTTGTAACTTCTTATCATGTAGCATTGTTGAAGAATTTCTCACCCATGAACTTACAAAGAAAATGTTGAGAGTTGGAAATATCCGGAATATGACTACATTGCACATTGCCTGTCAGGAAGGGCAGCATGAGGTTGTCCAAAAACTTGAACCTCACTTGGATGAGGACGATGTGACGCAAGAGGACAGAGAGAAGAATACAGCACTTCACCTTGCTTGTGAGGGTGGAAAGAAAGATACAGTGCAGCTCCTTTTGGACAAGGGAGCAGGTATTGAAGGGTTGATCAACGTGAGAAACGTGCGAGACGAAGCTCCTATGCATTTTGCTGCCAGATATGGTTATGAAGATATAGCTGAGTTACTTTTAGAGAAAGGAGTTGCCATTGATACGAGGGATATCCATAGGTGTACTCCACTTCATCATGCTGCCAGAAATGACCAGGACAAAATGATTCGATTTCTATGCGAGCGGTGAGCTCAATCGTTAACAGATCAATCAATTTGTTCTCGTGTAATTTTCACTAATTTTTTCTTCTTTATCTCAATGTATACAGTGACCCAAACCTGATCACTCTTGAAGATCATGATTCCCATACACCTATTCTGACGGCAGCAGCAAGGTCCAAGGTGAAAGCTTTCCAGTGCCTAATGGGATACCAGCAACGTCTTAAGGAGAATCCAGTTTTCAGAGCCTTGGAATCGAAAGAAAATCCAATTGCCATTTTGAAGGTACAGAAATGCATGACAGTGTTGACCTATAACCGGTGTCTTCCCATTTGGTCAATTCCCATTTCGTCAATTCCCACTTCGTCAATTTCGCTTCGTCAATTCCCACTTTGTCAACTTCCCACTTTGTCAATTCCCACTTCGTCAACATTGACCAAGTGGGAATTGACAAAGTGAGAAATTGACAAAGTGGGAATTGACGAATTGGGAATTGACAAAGTAGGAATCTATATAGTAAATACTGCATAGCAAGGGTGCATAGTATGGCAAACATGGGTTGTGAGACTCATGGCTCAAATACAAGGCATGTGCATTGTCAGGGAGGAACCCTCAGGAGGCGGGTGAGCAATTTCAGTGAGTTAGCAGAGTGGAAGATCTCAATCTACTACTCCGAGCTCAAGCAAAAATGCCCAGTGCACTCCCTCAGTTGGACGATCTTCTCAGCTATTTTGAAAACACCTAGCTGGCTAGATGGTGGGCAGTTTTGTCCTGCAATGTGGAGTGTCTTTGAGCTTTATGGGAGCAGAACAAGCATGCAATCACTTGCATGGGATGGCACAGCAAGTTTAATTCAATCATCAGTCGGCGACATACTAACAGCTAGCTACCGACTGGTGGATACCATCAAAGAAGAGCAAGCACCTACGGAACTCACAGCAGTCCAACTTGAAGCAGGATCACATGACACCCAGACGAAAGAGATGTATAGTTGTCAATGAATGCCTAAGAAAGCTAGCATACATTGTTGGAGAAATAAGTCTCACAACCCATGTTGTTATAGCCAGCCTTATAGCTACTATGCACACTTGGTTTGCATACCATGTTTACCATAGATTTCCACTTTGTCAATTCCCAATTCGTCAATTCCCACTTTGTCAATTTCTCACTTTGTCAATTCCCACTTGGTCAATGTTGACGAAGTGGGAATTGACAATGTGGGAAGTTGACAAAGTGGGAATTGACAAAGTGAAATTGACAAAGTGGGAATTGACCAAATGGGAATTGAACAAATGGGAATAAACCCTATAACCAAACCGATGCGTCTGTACGATAACCATGTGGCTTTAACAATTGTCTTTCTCTTGCGTATACTGTAGTCAATGATCAATGATCCTACATGGGGTTCTAAATTACGTCGTGCTACTGATGGTGCAGGAAACACTCCATTGCACATTGCAGCAAAATATGGCAATCTTGCGGCAATCAAGCTTCTGCTAGAAGGAGATTCCACCAGCCGTGAGATGTATCTTGTAAACAACAGTGGTAAAACTCCAATGCATATGGCTGCTGAGGAAGGACACATAAAGTGGGCAATTACACTACACATTTCTCATTAACCATGCTCTTTCTGAATGCAACCCTTCTCTCCCCTGTATAGTGTGGTTGATGAGCTGATTCGCTACCAGTCAAACACAAAGGAGTTACGAGATCAGGATGAAAACACTCCTCTCCACCTTGCTTGCATGAATGGACACCTTGAAGTAGCAAGAATGCTCTTTGTTCCTCGCCTGTTAGCAGAAAAGTATGTATAATCAAAAATTGACAGCATTCAAACCAATATCGGAAGTTATACTTTTGAAATTTGATCTTCTTTTCATAGGAATGACCAAGGAAATACTCCACTTCACCTCTCCTGCATGAGGAAAGGGAATATTGGGATAGTGAAGGACCTAATTGCTGCAATTGCATCTGATACAGAACAGGTGTATAGGCTCCTGAATGAAAGGTGCGTATGTAGTTGAATGCTGTGATAATTATCTACTGTAGATCCTGATGGAATTGCTTGGGTTATCAAATCAACCATTGTCCATGTGATGTCACTTCCTGTGTTCTACTTAATCAACATTCCTGGATTGTCCTGATTTTCACCTAGAATATGCTGTATGAGATTCTCAGATGATACCTCAAGTTTGGGTGCATTAGCTTCTTGTTTTCACCATAAATCCGGAAATATTTGTGTTGAAAAACGTTTGAAAGAAACATTTTGTGTTAAAAAATCTTTGTAGATACATATTACTATTTGTTGTAGTGCCATGGCATGGCCGGGATGTACATGCATGCATATTGATGGCACAGAAGGGAAGTGTCATTCTAGTGGCTCAGGAATTTGAGCGTGAACGGGACGTCACAAACGGTGGCTCCAGCACTGCTTGGGCTGACTGTCAATATGTCCAGTAGGCGAGCCATTGGATTGATTATTCACTGACGAGGAGCTCAGATCCTTCCCGCGGTACTGCAGTACATCCTCTGGTTTCTGCTGGCCTTAAAGATACCACTGTTGAGAGGCTAATGCATATGCATGGCCACACTGTGCACGTGTTATTTTCGGTTCATGAGTTTAATTTTCGTAGGTGTCTAGACCTGTGAATATATTTTAACAATGATTCCCCAACTGCGGTACCATTGAAGCTTGACCACATGTGATGTGATACTGTTGTTTAAGCAGCTATTATATTCTGACTGAATTTGTTTCATGCAGGAATGCGAAGAACCAGACCCCCCTTGATCTAGCATACCAGAATGAGGACTCCGATACCAGCATAGTTTTGCACCTAATTGAATGGGGAGCAAATGTTGGCTTGAAACCAAGATTTGAAAAGCTACCTGAATCTAGTGTTCATGGTGGCTTTACCTTCCTTGACTGGGCCATTGAAAGGAAGGACAGGTAATGCAGCATGCCAATACTATAGCTCTTTCAGTTTGCTAATCTCCAGCTAGATTATTCAAATGGTTGGCATAATTATGTTACCATGCCCTGGAGAGTCCACATAGAGTACTATAGTTTTACCATAGAAGCGTAGCCAAGTTTGATGTTTCGCATTGCCATCAACTTGGTTCAGAAGCATTAGGGTGATGCTGTATATGCAATTCACTTGTCTTATAACAGGGACATTGCAATGAAGATTGTTGAGAGTGAGTACTGGAAAAAAGCTTTGAGAAGCTGTCATGTTGAGGAAGGTCATCCCACTGAAGTCATCCCAGCGAATCATCCCACTGAAGTCACCCTAGCGAATCATCCCGCTGAAGTTGCCCCAGCGAATCATCCCACTGAAGTCGTCCCAGTGAATCATCCCACTGACGCCACCCCAGTGGATCATCCCACTGACGCCACCCCGGTTGAAGTCATATGCATCCAAATAGGTCCTCATGCCAACCCAAGCAGCTGTCCTCCCACCCAAAACATTCACTCGAATAATGAAGTGCACCCACAGAGTCACCTTACTGAAACCACTCCTTTGAGGAAACTGATCATAGAAATGCCAGGTAGGCATATACTGGATATGAATCGGTTGGAGTTCACTAGTAATTGGACAGCTAGGGTTGATCAAAACAGGAGGTGATCCCAATGGGTTCATCCGTCCTGCTTGGCTCTGTGGCTCAGTTGGTAGCAAAGAGCAGAGCCATGGTGACAGTTGTCCCATCAGAATCCAAGTTTACCCTCTCTATTTCTGAAAGTACCTTATGGCTAGTCTATTAGTTACAAGTACACAATTTGAAGGTACCTCAGGTACTGATTTTAGCAATTCCAACAGAATCATGTATGTTTAGTACTCACAATGTCAATGCTGCTTTAATTTTGCACTGTGTATGTAATTTAATGTGTGTATTTCTTGCAGAGGTGGCTGGAAAAGTCCTAGATAGGTGCACGGAGGCGAAGAGGTATACTTTTGAATTTCTGGAAGACTTCGAACCAACACCACTGCACTGTTGCCGAAGGCCTAAACGTAGTGACATAGAACAAAGACCCCAGGATGACAATGACCACTGGGGTCCAAAGAGTTTTGAGCGGTCTAACCATCCTTTAGCCATCATGGTGAGTATACATTGTGAAAAGCAAGGTTACTAAAAAATGTATGACTGCATAGTTTCATAGGTCAATGTAACTTTCCTCCTAGCTATATGCCGCTGATGATTACCATCACTATCATTCTTGTCTAATTGATTATTGTTGCTGGAGTATCTACCCCTCTGTATCTTGTGATTTGCGTACAAATACATACTTTCATTCATTTGTTCCTCTTAATTATCGTAATTGGACTTGTGTTTCGCATGCACCATTATCCACCATATCTACTGTATCATGTCTGTGTGGGGATATATAAACTTGAGTGTCCTTTGAACTTTCCATTGAGTTGTTGATCAGTGAGTACATGGTGGTAGTGTTGCCATTAGAAGTAAATCCTGAAGGTTTACACTTCCCAAAAGATCTACACCGCTAATATTGCTGCTGCAACTATACCACTTGATCGAAGTGTTCATAATTATTATGGAACCTACTGACTTCCAATC
Source organism: Axinella damicornis (assembly GCA_963931865.1). NCBI lineage: Eukaryota > Metazoa > Porifera > Demospongiae > Axinellida > Axinellidae > Axinella > Axinella damicornis. The sequence continues at coordinate 7,591,950 of OZ007517.1, forward strand.
AGCATGTTATAGTTTTCTCTGCAGCATTGGGTTCTTCATACTAGCATATATATATGTGGGAGGCTTACATGCACTGTTAGCAGAGTCATAGTATACTGAAACAAGACTCCATAGGAAAAAAACCATCATGGTGTACAGTGAATGTCATGCAGCTTAGCTGTGTGAGTCTCCTGCTACATAGTCTACCGCATTGTTGCTCATGGTTCTGAGCCACATGGCATTGATTACAATGAAATATGTACTCCTCTAACTTTTACAAACACATGGTTCCAGATAAATTGTGTCATGCCATTTTTCCTGCTGAGCAATCATGGCACTACTATTCATATCTGCAAACCTATCTATCCCACACGTGCAGTGTGCAAGGGTAACAAGTTACTGCCCTTCATTTCTGTGTGTGCATATGAGGCATTTAGTACTTGAGTAATGCATTGTGTAATACTCGTTTGTACAGGTAAAGTACCAGCGCTCTGAGCTACTGAAACATGAACTAGTGTCCACATTTCTCAGACACAAATTCACACGGTTTGGAGCACCCTTCTATCTGGTTGACCTATTACTCTACGTCCTCTTTCTGGTATTTCTGACGTCATATGCTCTCGTTGTTCCAACACCCTTGGATGATATCTGTGGGTTCATAACACAGCAAGTAAGAACTTGAGTTGGTGTTTTATGTACAAGTATTCTCATACACACAGGCAATGTGAATGCTACTGAGCTTCTTTCCAACACCACACAGCACATATGTTCAGGTAGTTTTACGCATTTCTTTGCTCATTCATTAGTAACAATTGTTTTACTGCTGTATCCTCTGTGTTTCTTGCAGATTTGAGAACATTTTCTTCCACATATATTCTTGCCGCTGTCACGATCTTGCTTGCTTTCATTAGACTCTTTTTGCAGCTTTTTGAGCTATGTATGTTGATGGTTCGATACTGCCGCCATTTGAGATACTGCAAGTGGCATTACAACTGGAAAGAGTTCCTGTCTCGAACATTCTATGGAATAGTCAGATTTCTGTTGTTTGTATTTGCCATTGCCTTCAGTTCTGTCTCCACTTCCCAGTGTCCCTGTATTTCAAATGGTCAGTGGCAAGTTGGAGTACTAGCAGTGTTCCTTGGGTGGATAAACATGATCACGTTCATCAAGCTGGTGCCACGGCTTGGAGTCTACGTCCTAATGTTCCTGAATGTCATCTACTCATTCCTGAAGATGGTAATCCTGGGATTCCTCTTGATCATGGCATTTGGATTGGCATTTCACATGCTCTTCCGAAACCCTTCTGAGACGGTATGCTTATGAATTCACTTATCTAAAATTGAATTAGCTACCAGCTTTCTCCTTTTCCTCAGCGCACTCCCTTTGCCACAGTTGGACTTGCTCTCATAAAAACCATGACAATGCCTCTTGCTAATTTTGACTTTGATGGAATGTTTCACCTGAGTGACGATGAAGATGAAATTCCGTACCTCGGAGCCTCCTACTTGTTGTGGATTGCATTCGTTGTGATCTTTCCAGTTCTGTTTCAAAACCTGCTTGTAAGTTCGTACATTTTGAAATAGGCCCTACACAGCCTAGGTCTTGCCTTATATAAACTGATCATTAACTTTCAGACTAGTGTGGCTGTTGGTGACATTCAAGAAGTTCGGCAGAATACTCTACTCAGGCAGCGTGAGCTTCATGTAAGTTTGGTTTGCTTTGCAATCCTCTTGATCTAACTGATTCTACCCACACCAGGGCATTGGAGTTGGATTTCAGGATTTCCATTTTACATTTATTGGTGTGAACAATTCCACAACCGGGCGAGTTTGTGCATGCCTGCCAATTCATGGCATAAGCGAACTTGTCAGTCAGGATTACATCACACGAAGCATGGTCATTCTAGAGTGCTCTGGGGGTTATGCCACCTACAAAAACTTTTCAAGTTTAAAGATTGCTTCTGGTGACCCAGTATATACACGCATCAGAATCACAGGAAGATACACGTCAGGCCTAGGGGGCATATCCCATACCACTCCTCCTTGAAGGGCCCCGCTTCTCAAACATGCATTGGGGATAGTTGACCAATTTTCACACATGGTGTTAGAGCCTTATAGAGCTGTAACTAGAATCTGAGGTCGTTGATGTAATGAAGCTCTGATTTCGCATTGGGACCAGAAATGATCGATGTGTTAGGGCAGTACCTCCGCAATGACCAGCTGCCATGGTTTTACTTGGGCCGCGGAGTAGCTAAACCAAACATTGGTCAGTGGTCAGTGATATCAGTTCCATACTGGCTGCCAGTAGGCTTGTAAGCTTGGAGTGGGAGATTGCAACACATGTCGTTGAAAAGTCAGTTTCACCAATGGATTGCATTGCATGCTATTGGTAGTACATGTAGCTAAATCTCAAAGGATTGAATTGGCATAAAGCAGAACGTTTGATAGATGGAAAATAGTATTGCAAGTGGTGTAATGGACTGCCAAATCATTCTTTAATGCAACTCTGGTGCAATTACTAACTTGTAGCTCACATTCCAATTTAATTCCTCACCACCCAAATTCAGGTGGAACTGATGCTAAACCTTGAGGAGCTGATTCCACCAATTGTGGGTGATACGAATGAACAACATTCCAAGACGTACAGAATCTTTGAGTGGTTGTGGGAAGTTACTAGCGGTGAAAGCAAGGTGGTAAGCTCTCATACCCTAATCATAGCATCAAACTCTAAATTTCCACTTCCTCAATAACATCTTACTCTTTCAAACTGCACATCAGTCCCTCATGCCCTCAGTTATGTAATACCAAAGGTATAAGATGAAAGTGCGGAAATGGGCATGTGCAGTTCTCTCTATTTTCTCCTGGATACTAACGGCCCGTTTACACTAGCGCTCTGGATCGACACAGCTTGAACTGGTTCGAATTACCTCGTAATGTAAACACGAACCGAACCGCCCCGATCTGCTCCGTACTGGACCACCAAACTCCATCGAACTGGGTCGACCCGGAGCGCTCCCGCCCCAAGTGTAAACGGAATCGAACCCGTTGATAAGGCGTGGACAGGGACGTGACGGTTACCAGACCGCAATTGGTCTGATTTGAGACTAGCGTTTTCATGGTGTTGTATATCGAAATTGACTAGTCTCATGAGGATGTGGTCTGGGCACGTGACCAATCATGAACTTCGACCCCGAACCACACATACATGGAGCGCTCGGGCGGCATAGTGTAAACGCATCTCCCGGATAGATCTGTGTCGAACCGGAGCGAATCCGCCCTTCTCAGTCTATAGTGTGAACGGGCTGTAAGCCATGCCCTGGAAGTAAGTACATGCAAATTAACTATAAACTCGTGTGTGCACTGTGGGAAAGAAATAATGCTCAAGTCATGGTCTGCCATGGGACTCTTGAGGCAGTTGCCTTCACTTTGTGTTTTGACTAGCTTCTCAACCATGCCCTTGTGCATTTAACCCCCCATTGTGCACTCACTGTGACACAGCATGAATATATTTGGGTGAAAACTATAAGCATTGTAATTATGCTGGAATGTAGATTTGTAAGAATTAGTAATAGTCTCATGTATAGCTTCCTGTTCACATAGCGTCATTCCCAGGCAAAGGATCAATTAATTTGTACACAAAGTAATGTCCATCATAATTATAGCAGGATTCATTAATGACATAATCACCTATACCCTGCAAAAGGACAGCCACAATCTTTTCCATGGCATATCTGGGCCTTGACACATTAATCCCCAACAATAATCTTCTCTGTAAGACTAAGAGTTTAATTTGTGCATTCACTATGCTGTAACAAATACCAAGCATAATTATACCGTATAGCAGGTTATCACCCACGAAATTTTCAACCCATAATCGCGCTGTGCAACACTAGCTAGGTGGCGTCGTTTAAGTACACTGTAGGGGTCTTCGTAGCTGTACCTGCATGACTGCATCCCGTTGACAGTGTCCTCGATTCCTCTACCACCAGCTTCCCCTCGCGTTGTGATCGAGATGACTGAACCCCGGCGACAAAAAATGAGGCCAGTAACTCACAGCGATCAATGCGGTTGCCATTCTCGCGTTATCATGGTAGTTCTTCTCCAACACCGGGCCTCCCACACGTCTTTTACTGACGAAGTAGCATCGCACTCACGCTGTACAGTGAAGCGCAATGTCGTTGAAACTGTACTTCGGCCGTCCAGCCACGTGTACTAATTTTCATATTACGTCATCCGCGCCGATAGCGCGAACGCGGGTGCCACGAAAATTAGAACCACGAAAATTAATTCTGACGACCGTATCCAGAAAATTTCCACCCACGAAAATAACCCGCTATACGGTTGGTCAGCTTTGAAGCGTAATAGGCATGAACAACAAGCACAAGGGAATCAAATAATGGGCAAAAAACAAAACATAATGTGTCGAGGCCTAATGTGGCATCTATTCTCATGCCTTCAGTTCCTGTATCCATAATTAAGTTCACTCTTGCTAGCGCCCACCTCCCTCTCTTCACATAGGAACAAGTACATCCACTGGAGCACAAAGTTGAGCAGGTACGTAGTGATCTTGACAGTGTAAGAAGCACACAGAGTGAGCACTCGAGGAAACTTGAAGAGACAGAGAGCCTTGTCAAGCAGGTTGCAGGCCAGCATGAAGTGCAAGAAAATATTGCACAGCAAACTTCAGAGAAGCTTGAAGTTATCATGGAGCGTTTTGGTACTCAGCTTGCCAATATTGAACGACACCTTCAACTGGTTCCTCATAAAACCAGAAGGAAATCCTTATAATCCTAAATACCCAAACTTGTAGAATTGTGATCTATGCATTGCATGTACTATTGTAGTGATATAAGTGCCGTACATTAAGAACATTGCCTTTACTGTTATTATTGTTGTATAGCTATCATAAGAACATTAAACCCTGCATTTTGTTATTGTTTGAATGCTGTCCCTGCAAATTATGCTACCATGCAAAAACATGCTTTGAAAGTAATAACATGCATGTATCAGCAATAATGAATGACAAACATTGCATGCAGAATTTGTGTACATTTAGCTTCTTTTAATTGTAATCATGTACTCCATTATGGATAAATTTAATTCACTTTCACTTGTGTTCTCCTTATCATTTGCAAACATCCATCTCACAAATATAGACTTGTTCTTTTTTTGTTAGGGGTACTCATTTGTATGTGCATAAACATCACTATAAAATTTTACAACTTCGATGAGGGAGACACTAGACTTATAATTATATTGACACTAGACTGTCTGGCCAATAACCAAAATGAATACCGGTAGTCTCCCTTATACAATCATAATACAGTGCTCTTATAGCCTCGTACCAAGTCCCACGCCCGTACTGCAAGCAACGGAAAGCTGGGCATGGGACTGGGTACGTGGCTAGTGCTCTTACACATCAACTAATGTACGTTGCACACAGCCCCATTGACCTGCACCATGCCCCCCCCCCACTGGGCCCACTCCGTGTAGTCCATCTAGTCGAAGGCATAAGTGAAGGGAGAGAATTGAGGGGAGAGGGAAGAAGCTGTCAATTGTATGTCCTGTATGCTTGATAGTAAACCCTGCAGACATGGCCCATGCAGTCATGCTAGCTATATATACAGGTCTTGCTACATAAAGTAGTTGACCAGGTGCAAGAGGGGCTGGCAGCTCAGGGCCGGCGCGGCCGGTACGGCCGGTACGGTTTTGGCCGTACCACTTTTTGGTCGCCTAGGTACGTCTAAGTCTTCAGATCCAAGTCGCTGTGGCCTTGTTGAAGTAGACGGTTTATAGCATAGATAATAGAGCGTAAATACGCTCTATTATCTATGTTTATAGTTCGTGTCTTCTCTAGTCTATAAACGAAAATTCGCCGTCTATGTGGGGCTGGCTCACGCGCTCGCCCTATAATTAGTAGGCGTGGGCTATCGGTATACCTCGAGGCCTCCTAGAAGTTATGCGCGCAAAGCGCGCATTATCGCCATTCCACACGTCACGGATGACATAGAAAGCAGTTACAGTGCAGTGCAAAGCACGAAGGTGCCACGAGAGCCCATCCAGACAACTGAAAAATGAAGGTGAAAAAATTTTTCCGCGCTTCGCGCGGACAGATCGGCGCTTCACCCCTCTATTCACTCCCTTCGGTAATGGCCGTACCACTCCAAAATAGCTCGCACCGGCGCTGCAGCTATATACTGTAGACTGGGGGATGCAAGACTTGCTTGGTGGGGTTTCAGCATCTGTATCTCCAAATTCTGATTTCAGTATAATTATAACAAGTGAGTCTTTAAAAGACTTGATGTGTCTCGGCACGACTTGGTATCAGCTATATAGAATCATGCAGAGGACATGGCAGCTGCTTAACCCTTTATTATGACTGCAAAACCTGTTAGCTATGAGACTTTCAGCTTAAGTGAGCGTCAATATCCTTGGAGGTTCTGTGTGAGCAAGGGGAGGAATGTTCACCCAAAGGGTGAAAGCAGTATGGTCATGTCTGGGCTTGATGTTTAGTCAACACCTTGGCCAATTCTTTCAGCACTTATCTATATAGCTAGCTAGAGCTGAGTGAGTTAGTATGCACTTGGGATGGCTGAGTAGCCTCGTACCCAGTCCCACGCCCAGCTTTTCGTCGCTGCTTAGTACGCTTTACCGTACTAAGCAGCGACGAAAAGCTGGGCGTGGGACTGGGAACGAGGCTAATGGCTGAGTGCAGAGTGAGTATTCATTGTCCTGAATTAAGTACTATAGCTATAGCAGCAGTCTTGATAAGAGGATTCATGAGCAGCCATGCAAACCCATAATCACTTTTGAAGATCTACTTGCAGGCTATAAATACGTTTGACACCCTATTAAGGCATGCAGCACTTGCGCGGGCGCATTGCGAAAAGCGACGTACCACGTACGTACGTACCTACGCATCCAGCACTGTGTCTCGGCACTTTGGTGCCGAGATAAAAAGCTGTGGACACAACAATTAAGACAGTGCATGCAGGGGGAGAGATTCAGGCCTAAAACATAACCCACGCATGCAGCCTTTACAGCCCCACGTACATACTCATGCAAACAGTGCAGGGTATATGCAGACGCAGCATACCATCACAGTGACGCTCATACCCTCCACATAAATTCGTACAATAATGTTATTATTGAACTGCATGAACGATATCTTATGCACACATGAAGTTGAGACCTCTTAGCAAATTCCACCACTGATTGGTAGAGTTTTAAGACTTAATTGGATTCTGACAAATTGGATAATTAAACGAAAGGCTGAAGAGATATACAACTGTTTCTCAACTGTCGTATTTTGAGAGACTCTGCAAGGTTCGCGTGAATGAGACTCCTTCTGTGTCCCTTGCGGTGATGTTTGAGTAGGCCATGCTCCGAGTCGTGTGGGTGCACGATGGATTCGTGCGAGTGACCCCGAGGTCATCGCGGGAAGTCATCGGACGCTTCGCTACGTGGGTGGGGCTCTCTGTCTTGGATTGCGTCTCTTGAAAACGAACCAGCAGCAACTTCTTCCCAGATATAGATTCAGTCGAAACCGGCACTTGCACAGCAGAGAATATGCAGCTGTCGGCTCAGAACCTTAGATCCTTGGAAACCACCAATCAGGGCTAGTGTCGTTGGCGCGCGCGCGAGAGTATACAGTGCAGCTGCGCACGTAAATGTTGTTCACGGTAGCTGCTGCTCCCGATCGCGTCCACTTCGGCTGCTATCCCCGATTGCGTCCGCTTCAACTGCTGCTCCCCGATTACGTCCGCTTCGACTGCTTCTCCCCGATTGCGCTTGCTGGATTCCAGCCAATGCCCGGACCCCTCGAACATTCATCGCGGAGTTCGAGGTTCAGTAAAGTACGAAGGTCGCGCCCCACGAACATCCCACTTCCGTCACTCACACACAGACACACGTTAAAATCTTAATGTATTGATATATGATTGATGCAAATATTAAACTGAGCAGGTCATCTTGTCTAGCAACTAAAATATTGTGCTCTGCTACATATAACTGATGTAAAACATTGGTGGCATGTATCACAGGGATCGGTGGTATGCAGGTTATGACGATGCCAACTCTGCCTCAAATAACTTGGCAGCACTGTACTCGTCCATTGGAGGCAGCTGACCTCCAAATTCCAGAGGAAGGTGCTCAAGAGGCAGGAACTTGTGCAGAGTGCTGTAATCCACCCCGTGCATGTGGAACTGTTCAGTGTGAGAAAGTCACATGAACACATAAACATACACTGGCTGCTAGAATGGTAAGTGTAGGCACTGATCAATGCTTATCATTCAAATTAAAGCTGGTCAGAACCTCACAATCAGAACAGTTTCGGCCACTCTATACCTAGCCTCGTTCCCAGGCACTCGGTTAGAGAGCCTGGGAACGAGGCTACTCTATAACCTCCCTTCTTGCCATTTCGCAGAATCAGCAAAACTTGATTACATTCTGTGATGCAAAACAAAAATGGTCTCCATAGACTATACTACCTTCGTTGGTCAGTATCTAGAAACTAGCAACTACATGTAAGCACTTTGGAATTCCGAAAGCAGTACAAATCACTCATCTTCGATCGGGGGAATTCGCTGAGAGTTTGTCTTACGGTTCAGTGTAAGGCAATACTTATGCACTGATAACCTTGGAGTGTTTGGCACGGAATTTCGAGGGACAAAAGGGGGGAGGCATGAGCCGTCTTTCATACATAGAGTTCTTTGGTATCTCTCAAGGGGGGGGGGGGGGGGGCAGCACATGTAGGTTAATGTACTACCAAAATACACTGAGCTGATAGCTTAGGACTCTGAAACATGCATGGGGTTCTCGTTAGCTACACACATGATTACAACATAGCTCAACTATGAGGTTGTACACACAAGTAGACGTACCTGACAGGCTGCAAAAGGAAGGTTTCCTCTACATACATGTACAGCCAAGTTGATTGAGTTATATGTATATACTTGAGGGAGTCAGGTACACAAGTCTGCCAAGTAACCACTATAGAGTGCACTTAAGACACTACCTAGTCTCAGTCCCAGACCCAACCAACCCCAGCACGGATCGCATTGAATCATTATACGTACGTGCTTGATGAATGGTCTGGGAACGAGGCCAGATATAGATACTACCATCCTGTCAAAGTCTTTGAGGCCACTCCCTCAGGCTGTTTCCATAGCAGCGTGTAAAATCAATACCTTTACTATGTCAGCATAAGTGTATTCGCTTGCTTCACCTGCTCAGCTATGGCCTCCTCATTCATTTACATGAGCATGACAAACTCTCACCTCCGTTCGCTTTAGCGCAGCGCACAACAGTTGTCTCTGCAGTAATAGATATGTTTCAGAGCTTTTGCCTCCCTCCCTGTGTCTGCGTTAGCAGGTGCTCGGTAGGAGGAGAACAGCGCCTCGTATCCACAGTTTGCACATGCGTGGCTCCCCAGGATTTCATGGGGAACTTGGAAACTACTGCTATACTAGTCAGTGCACCAAAACACGGGAGTCGTTTATATCTACAAGACACTGCTCTGTTCAACCCAGCCGTGTCATACATCCTCGGTAAGGTCAGAAACCCTAACCCTAACCCTAACCCTAACCCTAACCTGCGTTTCTTCTTCTTCTATCAGCCTGTCCAGTATAAGCAGAATAGTCTTCACCATATCTCCTGGGGGCATTGTCTCTGGGTCCCACAATGCCGCACAAATTACAACCACCTTGCATCCTGACCTTGAGCGCTCTGGTAGCACCGACACCAGCCCAGTCTTAAGGATGGGCTCAGCTGCCTTGGGTGAAATCTCACCCAGTACACTTTTATACTTCTTCCTGTACTTGTGGTAGTTCACATATAGCTGCAGGGCTCGATCTGTGTCAAATTTTTTGGCTCTCAGATAACGCAGGAGAAATTTGTCACCCTTTCGTGGAAACGTCAGTCCCTCCTCCTCCTCCGGGCTTGGCTCCCACTGCTCTATCTTGTCCCGGAGCTCTTGGATGATTGCAGCTCTTGTCTCGGGATCCTCTCCAAGCTCACGCCGTGCCTTCTCAAGAGTTTCACCAGATATGCAAGATATCCCATCTCCAGCAGAAGTGGCCATCACTCTCCCTTGGGAGCCTGCACAAATGGATTTTGTAATCACTATGGTAGTCTCGCGGGCCAGACATTCGCAGCGCGCGGGAGAAGGAGAAAAGAACGTCTAGTCACTATAGACAAGTTTGTTCTTCTTATAGTTCTTCAGCAGAGTCCATACGTAGATTCAGGACTTTTTGTGATACTATGTTTCGGATCTCACTAAGAAACGGCAAGCTTTCAGTCTTAAGAGGGTGTGTCTTCACCATGATCAATGTGAAATTCTGAAGCCGTGCTTATGCCATATTTCCTACCTGCAAAATATCCCCAATGACATCCAGGACTTAGCCTCGTTCCCAGGCCGCCAGTATTTCATCGCTTCTAGTATGAAATACGGTGGGGGGAGGCCTGGGAGATCTGGTCACGTGCAATGCCATCAAGTAGACACATGGTTGACACAGGGAGGGTGGTGCCCAACGAAGAATCTCGACGTCCTATGTTGTACTGTCCGTATCAGAGCGTTCGCAAGGCGGACGATCAATACCGTTCGTTGTTCACAACGCCGGCGACGGATCAACACGAAACAGGTATTTTAACAGTTGGGCACCGCCTCCCGTTGTCTACCTGATGTCATCGCACGTGACCAGATCTCCCAGGCCTTCGTATTTCATACTGGAAGCGATGAAATACTGGCGGTGGGAACGGCCTGGGAACGAGGCTAATCTAGACTTGCACTAACCTCATTCCCAGTCAGTAGGAGAAACATTTCTCCTACGGTCTAGGAAGACTTGCATGTTAGGGTACAGCTGTTGTAAAGAGTATCAATGCTACATGGGCCCCATTTCGACTTGTGTATACTGGTTCGTGTCCAACCTCTGGGTATACAGGTACATATATACAGTCCTGTCTATGACGCTAGATCATATTTCTCTCGCTCCAGAAGTTGGGGACTGGGCGTAGGGCTTCTCTCACTTCCCTACGCCCCACCCCCAACTTTCAGAGTGAGAGAAATTCGGTAGACTAACTTGCATGTATATAGCAACTGAAAGTTTGCTTTTGCCATACCTGCAAAAGTGTCCCCAATGCATATGATACATTCCAGACTTGCACTAACCTCGTTCCCAGTCGGTAGGAGAAACATTTATCGTATGGCCTGGGAATGAGGTTAGACTTGCATGTATATAGCACTAAACGTTTCCATACGTACCTATGCTGGAGTTTCTGCTGCTGCGTGGTCTATAGCAGGTGGCCCTCCCAAACAAGATCTTCAGCTGAGAGCAGAGCAGCTGCACATTCTTGCCATGGAAGATCATGGCCATAAAGTTCCCACCTTCCTTCAGGACAAGGGTTGTGATGTTCAGCACCTGTGAAGTATTGAGAACAAAGAGGGTATATAATCAGGGGTGCGATGGGAATTGGCAGTCTCATTCCCCGCCAGGAACAAAAGGACACAGAAGGGAACATTCAACCTGCTGTGACTCTTACCGTCTAGAATCTTAGTTGCACATGGGCACTCTGCCTAATGTGAAGTTTAGGACAGTGAGAGGAATTCCTTAGATTTAAGATGCCAAGCAATTAACCCGCATACATTCTGCAGGTATATTTGTAGCCTCGTTCCCAGGTGCTCGGAAGGGGGGCTGGGAATGAGGTTAGTACATTTGATTCACTAGCATGTTTTACTACCCTGAACTCACCACGTTCTGAGTGGGTACATTCGTTCCCTAAAGTCTCATTGATCTCCATAGTTACATACACGTCCTCTCTAGCCTCGTCCCAGGCCCTGACCAGCTTTTCATCGCTTGTAGTACTGCAAGTGATGAAAAGCTGGGCAGTACCAGGGGACGAGGCTGTGTCCTCTCTACCCCGGATGTCATTGCATAAGTGACTAGAAATATGGCCAGCAAACTATAATGGCATGTCATTCTTCACCTCTAGTTAAACTTCTGGTAGGGGTAAATTGTGCCACGTAAACAATATAATTAATATAAACAAGTAGCTTCGCTTGCTCAGCTACCTCGTTCACGTATGTGAGTAATCCGGCGCCGGACAGGTCTCTGTGCAGAGCTGCTGCTCTCCGATAGTGTCAGCTTCAGCTGCTGCTCCCTGATTGCATCCGCTTCAGCTGCTGCATGCTCCCTGATTGCATCCATTTCATCTGCTGCTCCCCAATTGTGTCTGCTTTGACTGCTGCTCCCCGATTGCGTCCGCTTCGACTGCTGCTTTCCAGCCCATGCCCAATGTTCTTGAACATTCTTCTCAGAGTTTGAGGTTCTCACTAGTCTAGTCCCACCCCACGAACATCCCACTTCCGTCATGCACGCAGACACACATGCACATTAAAATTTGAGCACTTAGGATTGGCCTACGGAGATTCTGACTACACCGCCGTGATCGCTATCATGCACTGACCTGAACGTAAAAAGTTGGTGCTGAAACTCACCTTGATATGAGAGCTTTTGTCTCGCGTTGGCCGCCACTGCTCGACGCTCTCTTCAACTTATGGAGTACAGGTCCATGTGGGCTCACAAGTTTCTTTTTTTATAAACTGTAGATCATTGCAAGCTCGAACCATCGAGGAAGAATACAAAAAAGCAGGGGTACCGTAAATTTCAGGCTGGTTGTCCAAATAACGGCAATGTCGAAACGTGCACTTTCAAATTGACCAATCAAGAGTTACATTATACGATTCAAGAGTTACATTATACGATTGGAGAGTGTTAGTTGCTTTCGATTGAAGTCTCTTAAGGAAGAGATTTTGATGCCGCTTGGTAAGAAGGTGGTTTCTTTCAATATTGAGTTTGATGTTGGGTATGTGATTGGTACACAGAAAATCTGCTTTAGTGAGACTGATGATGTTTCTGCAGAGTTGCAGAAGATTATAAAGAAAGGTTACAGTTTATGGTGTGAGGGAATTGATGCCAGGAAGCGGTCATCGTCCATTGTACATGTAATTGATGATGAAGATGAAGAAGAAGCCCCAGCGAAAAGAAAATCCAAGAAGACTAAGGTATCTGCCCTAGAGGAAAGGAAGACCCAAGTTCTTCAAGCAGCTAACGAACTTAAAGAGAAGCATGGAGACGAGTATAACATGGTACAATATAAGTTTTGGGCTGAGTCCCTTGTGAACGAACGTCACAAGAGAGGGGATAGTCCCCCATACGGACTCATCTGGGGAGGTCAGGTTGGAAAACCGAAGTATTCTAGGAGTGACTCGGGCAGAGAGACACAAAGCATGCTGAGGTCTGTGGGTGATATGGCGATGACAATTGCCACAGCAATCAAGTCCCCAGAAGTGGATGTGAGAAAAGAAACACCTGTTACCAATACTTCTACCAGCTCAACTTCATCTAATGTAGGCATTTCACCTGGTCGCAAAATTGATTTACAGGGTAAACTTTTGCATCAGTTAGAGCTGGTACATGATATGTTTGAACGAGGCACGGTCACTGCGGAACAGTTTGAGAAACGCAGAGGTTCAATCATGACACAGCTAGAGCGATTGGACTAATGTTGATCATGTATAATACATTGTACCAGAATGCATGTAACCCAAACAGTCTGCTGGGGACACAGTAGTGAATGCCAAGGTCAGCAGTTGGCTAGGTGTATCGGTTCAATCATAAATCACTTCATTCTCCTTCAAGAAATATTGCTTCTTCAGAGCTGAAAATAACGTGCGGACAACGGTCAATTTCCGCACAAGAAAGGGAAAGGGCCGGACAAATTGTTGCTTGACTGGCCACTTTGTCCGGACGTTTAGTGACAGTGCCTGCAATAGCTAGAATGGTCTACGTTCAGCTTCTTTCTCCTACGTAGGATCCCCTTGTGACTCAGAACGGTGGCGGTCAGTTCTTTAGCCGTTTCGTCGTGGTACAGTCGTGATCACAGCCTCGTACCGTCAGCCGCTAGCTATAGCCTCGTGAAGTATAGTAGTTGTGCGCATGCGTTAACGCACGTGGCCCTACAACAATCGCCGCGAGATCGAGATCGAGAGTGCGCGCGAGAGCTAGCTAGCTAGCTAGCTACGTTAGCTACTTCTTGTTCTTGTCTTACCTTGGACCGGTGGAGTGCTTGGTTCGATCTGGACGGCCATTAAGCGACATCATCCTGAGCCACAGATCGATGATGGCCATTGATGGGCCTTCGAGCTGGCCTCGTTCCCACGCCACTTTCGGTAGCCGTACTGCAAGCGACGAAAAGTTGGGCGGGGCCTGGGAACGAGGCTACCTTCAAGAAAGAAGCGAAATGTAGCCCCACACAACGTTTATGAAATGGCAAGCCAAATTGGACAAAAACATGAGACAGACTGTGAGGTAAGGAACGAGGGAGCAAAGAAAATTGAGCTAAGGTACAAGGTGTGCGTGAAATTCAAGTCTAAGATTGAAGGCAGGCAAAACTGAAAAAAACGGGTTGTTGGGGTTCGTACTAGCACTACAAAAGAACTGATCAGCATACTCGTGTTGTTGCTTCTCAAGTTTGGATTCTCCTGGCCTTGGTCCATCTTCGTTTGCTCCCATCGCTGAGTTTAACGTTTAGTGTACAGTATCACCATGTGGAACTCATACATTCATCAATTATAGTGACTTCAAAAGAATTTTTTTTTGTCCAGCCAAAACAACTCCATGTCCGGGCAAAATTGAATATGTCTGGACATACTGACCAACCAATACTAAATTTTATTTTCAGCTCTGCTTCTTCTAATGGCTGAAAATCTGGACTGTAGGCTGGTAGATAGCGTACCAGGGCCCCGACACTGTGGATTAGTTCAGCAACTCTGCTCATGTGATGCACACTCGCATTATCCAGAACCACAATTGACCTTGCATTCCTTCCATTAATTAATAATTAAAGGGTTGTAAGATAGGGAGCAACGTATGTTCAACAAAGTGCACAAAGAGGTCACCATCCACAGTTCCTTCGGTTATTTCAATATCCTCAATACCAAGCTTAACTTGCGACAATAATTATAGGGATGGTAAGAACGTGCAATGGCATAGGTAAAATAAAGAGATTTTATTGAAAGGGATTTAGTGACGGCCTGTCCTACTCCACCTCTTGACAAAGCAAAGAAACAAGGAAATGACATTACCCATACTCAGCACAAGAGAAACCACCTGAAGATACGGACTAGATGGGCACCGTAACCATCAGAGCTTCTCCGTATCCACACCGTCCGCACACCCGTCGAGTCCGTGGTGGGACCATTTGAAGTTTCGTATTCAGCTTTTGTGACTCTCCTGCGTAGAGGAGTGCCCGTAGGTGTGGTCTATGCAGGAAATAATGTAATACTCAAAAGTTGAAGTGGTCCCACGACGGACTCGAACAGCGTGTGGACGGTGCAATCACGGAGCAACTTTGACGATGACGGTGCCCGTCCAGTCCCGTATCTATAGCTAGTTTCTCCAGTGCAGTCCAATGACTGAGGATGGATAATGGCATTTCTTTAGTTTCCTCGTGTTTTCAAGAGGTAGAGTAGGACAGGTTATTACAAAATTTTTGGGACAAATTATGTTCCGAGGGGCAACTGCACTCCTGGTAACCATTGCAACCCTGGTTGCGACAGCGCAAGCTATAATCGAGGCGAGCCCGAGCGAGCCCCACATAGATGTGCAAAACGAAAACTGTGACTGTACGTCTGCATGTCTGTATGTATGCGTACGTCGTACCGTAAATTAACGCTTCTGCATGCAAATAGCCGAAAGTTCCTTACGTCACGATAATTCACACGTGCTCCCTCAACAACGAAGCACTCGAGTTAGTTCTGAGAGGCACGAATCGGGAACCGTGTACTCCTTGGATGGCTACAACAGGGACGGAGACCACTCACGAGTCTACCACTTCAATGGATACAGCGATGCGCGCCACGGTACCGCACAGTAACAAAGACTGCAAAAGTGCGACTTCTGACTGACTCTAGCTAGCTACACGTTCACCGATGGCAACTTGCGGCTGCATGGTTGCTCACTATGTTGAAGTCACTGACTCGTAGACTTACCTACCTCTGTTCTTCAATGGCTACAGTCATGGGAGCTACTGCATAGCGAAAGAAGACAGTGAGAGTGCTTTCATTTGCTTGTGCCGCATGTATACATGATCTGTCCATACAGTTCTTGTGCTGCAATTCTACAAGCCTGAGGTTGACTTACACTCGGCAAATGAGTAAAATGGATGCATGCACTCGCTCAGGCTCGCCCCGTTACAAGTTAAATTGAAACAGAACAATGCGCCAGCATTCTGGGGCACCGGAACCAAAACAGAATAGGCGGGTTACCAGACGTATCCCCCCTCCCCCGTGTGAAAAATCATCGTCTGGGAACGAGACTAGGCCATCCCTTCATGTAATGTAGTTGCGATCACTTACAGCCAGCATGGGGACCAAACATAATCAACATAAAATGCTCACTTGTGATATCACCGTGGATTGGAATCACCCCAGGGATGGAGGTCATAAGCTGAAAGTCCACTGCAACAATCTTCACATCTGCATTCTCTGTGGGCCTGCATTACAAGGTAGAGGATGTGCATGGTCACAGGTGTGTAAATAATCCATGCAAAGTGGGTTCCCCAGAGTTAGTGACATGCATGTAGCGCAAAGGGAGGTAAAGTGGAAAGGGTGATGGATAGGAACAAGGAAACAAGAAGGAGGGGTGGCGTTAGCCTGCAGGCTCTCTCTCCGAAAGGTAAAAGAGCCTGGTAACATTGGGGGTGGGGGGGGGGGGGTGGGGGGGTAAGCCATAGACTTACAGCGCGTCATCATTCATATGATACACAAAGTTAGTTTGTAGTAAAGGTTGCGTGAGTTACAAATCTGTGGAACACTATTCAAAATATCACTCTTCATTATCAAGGCGTCCCCAGTTTTATTGAGATCCGAGACATCTTTACAAGTGAACCGGACAGCTCAGCTTGTGAACCATTGATCCCGTAAGTGGTGACAAATGATGAGCAAGCTGGTCCCACACACAAACCGCAGTGAACAGCGAGCTCAGACCAGTGGCCTCTCGCACGCCTGTCATCTGCCTTTCAACAACATTTGAGAGGTAGCCTGTCCTTGAACGCTCATTTCAGAGTCTACAATGTGTGTGTTAGCACGGCAGCTAAGGCAAACAGAGCTACAAAATAGTCACATGTTCACGTTTTGCAATCTGAATGGTACCGCCAGAAACTAGGTGGCAAGGTTTGCCCCCCCCCCCCCCCCCCCCCCCCCCCCCCCCCCCCCCCACCCCGAATGTTAACAGGTTCTGGCTTTTTTCATTTCAGAGAGAGAGCTTGTGAACAAGGCTAGGGGGCGGCCTGGGTACAAGGAGACAAGGGAAAGGAGGATGGGCCGGCAACGACAAGGGGAAGGAGGATGGGGCCCGGCAACAAGGAGACAGGGGGGGGTGGCATGGGGGACAAGGGGGAAGGAGGGTGGGCCCGGAGACAAGAGGGAGGTAGGGTGTTTGTGGTTACAGGGAGTTCTGTATAACAATATTCTAGCCTGATTTCTGGCATGGTGCTCACCTCAGTGTCTTGCTCATCACCTGACTCCAGCTCCCAGGGGCAGCACACGAGCTGAACTCCTGACCACAAGAGAAGAGAAGTCATAAATCTGGTGTGTGCAGACATATGGATTCTC